>CM038792.1:285082-361691 GCA_021764765.1 Vicia sativa
AGATACTCTTTAGAAAATTAATTTAAAATTTTAATTTTATTTAAAATAAAATAAAAAATTTAAATAAAAAGTTTAATCTATTTTAATATAATCAAGATTATATAAAATTGCAAACAAACAAGCAATAAATCATATTATTTATTTTAGATAATAAAATTAATTCTTTTAAAAACTGCATTCATATTTATGTTAAATGAATAATTTATCTATTTTATTTTTATATTAAAAATAAAAAATAAAAAAATAAACTTATATAATTAAAAATAATTAAAAAATTGTTTACAGGTAACTTATAGATTATTTATTCAATAAACAAACAAATGACTATAAACTAATTTATAAGTAAATTATTCGATGATTAAATTAATGACTATCAGATAATTTAAATGTAAATTATTCGATGAACAAACTGTTAACCATAAGATAATTTATAGATAAATTATTCAATTAATAAATTAATGATTATCCGATAATTTATAGATAAACTATTCGATGAATAATGATAAGAGTGAAAAAAAATTCATTTTAGAGAAACATAAAAATGTTAAAAAATTAAAAAGTAAACTTTTTTAATAAAAAAAAGTAAAATTAAATTATTTAAAAAAATATAGAAGTAAAAGGATAATGGTAGGAATATGTGATAAAACTTTCACCTCCTTATTGCTATGATCTTTGTTTAATAAAAGTAAGTTTTATTTCCCAAAAAAAATCAATAATATCCCCTTAGTTTTTTTTTTTTTTTACAAGAAAAATATCCCCTAAGTTGATTGATGTGATTACATTACATCTTTAATCTATACTATCCCTTTACTTTATTATACACACCTTTACTTATCAACCACTATTTTCATTCCCACTCTCACCACACCACCTATTCTCTAAATTTCATTAAAGCAAAAGACAAAGTAAAATAAAATTCCTCAAAATAATAATAATATTTTTTCAAAATTCAATAACCCGACAAAGACAAATAGTAAAATGTAATTTTCCTATATAATACCTTGGTTTCTCCGTCTTTCTTGGAGAAAAACCATTGCATGTTGTTTACCAACGTAACAACTTTACCCACCACACTCTTTTTTCAGTTTATTTATTTCTATACTATACTCTCTCAATTAATTTATAATCAATTCTCAACTATGTTCATAACCCTTTTCTTCATTCCCCTTTTTGAGTTTGAGTTTCAGCTCTTCAATGGCGTTTCCTGCTTCAATCTCGCTTCCCTCTGATCCATTCACCTCAAAGCTTCTTCCTTTATCAAGGGTATGTGTTAATTCTTCTGTTTTTCATATGTGATGATTTTGTTGTTGGGCTAATTCAAGTTTTTTGCTTTGATAGATCTCTGTTCCTGCGCAAATTACACCCAAAATTGAGCTAACCCAGTTGATATCTTTAAGGTTTGTGCCCAAAGTTTTATTCTTTTTGCTTCATTGGTGTTGGATTTGCTTAATTTATGTAAATTGGGGGTGTTTTTAGTGGAGGATTTGATTGATATTTACTTTATGGTTAATGTTAATCTTGATTTAGTTTACCAGAAAAAATAAATGAAAATGGTTATTAAGTTTGAATCTTGAGGAAAGATTTGAAATTTTGAGTAATTGAATTTGTTAGTAGAGTTTAATTTCTTCATTGTCGGGATCGGGGTCGGGTAAGAAATTTTATCAAGGGCTTTCAGTTTCATTATGCTTAATTGCCTATTTGCTTGATAGTGTTATTGTAAATTATTATATAAATGAGAGTGATGTTTTATGTTTATGTGATGCCATAAAGTTTGCAGCTGTGATTTTCATTTCTTGTGATCTAGATGTGTATGCAGTGATTTTAATATTTGATTAATTTCCATTTTTTCGCAGCTGTTCCTTTAGAGTAAGAGACAAGAATATTTAATTGAATTAGGGTTATTGAAAAATTAAATTAATACATTGGAATATTTTTTGTTCTTCAGTTTTTGTGGCTTCTATGCTTTATACCAAGTTCTAATGTTTTGCAGGAGAAGTAAGTGTTCTAGTTTAAAGGCTTCGATGGGGTCTCCAGGGTTTACGAACAACTTAATAACAGCAAGTTAGAGACTTTAGTTGAAGAAGACGGCCGTGATGATATATTTAATGATCTGAAGGATAGATTTTAAGTTTTAAGAAGGATGTATACATGTAAGCTTGGAAAATCCCAATTCAGAAACTTTTTTCCATGTCTAAATTGAAGAGGCGAATTACTTAATTTTGTTTTTATTTTGTTTTCAGGAAAAACACGGAACTGTCTGAAAGTCTTGCCAAGGTTCAAGTGCCAAAGGTAGTTGTTCCGTCTTTTCTCTATTATCCACCTTCTGGCTTCTTTAGTTGTTTGGCGTATTCCTTTGAGTTCATTCTTCAATTTTCTACTAAAATATAACGTAAATAAGTATTCTATGCTAACTATTCCTCGAACAGTTCATGGTTATTGCCTGTGCAGATTCCAGGGTATGTCCCTCTAGTATTTTGGGATTTCAACCCGGAGAAGCATTCACAATCCGCAACATTGCTAATTTGGTTCCTACTTTTGAGGTATATATCTTGTTTGAATAAATAATTTAAGTAAATGCCTATATATAAGCTATTTGTACAATCAAAAGATAGAATAAAGTCAAATTCCTTTCATATAAACTATATGTTGTTTTTATAACTATTCTGAAAAACTTAAGGAAATAAGCTGAAAACAACTAATGAACATGTCATAGACTGTTTTCATAAACAGTCTCACAAGTGCTTATGCTAGTAGATAAACTCTAATAAGTTATTTCAAATAGGCTTGAAATCTCACTTCTACTGATTTCCTTAGTTGTTTATGCTCACAAATTTATCATCATTGCTTTGGTGTGAATAGAAGAGACACCGTACTTTCTTCTTCTAATTCTCTTTTCCTGATGCAGAGTGGACCCACAGAAGTCAACGCTGCATTAGAATTTGCGGTAAACACCCTTCTGGTAAGCATTTGTTTCACCTACAAAGTGCAAGGCGGGATTTATTTCCTTAATTGGTAAGAACATTGTGAGATTTGTACTTGTTGTTAAGGAGAGACAATTGTTTCGCAGGTTGAGAATATCTTAGTAATTGGCCACAGCTGCTGCGGGGGTATACGCGCCCTTATGGGTATGGAAGACGATGGCACTACAGGGTACGTAATTCTAGTCATTCTCGTTCCTTTTATATCTTTAGTAAATGTGCTCTATATATACACTTCTCACTTGAATATTTTCATTTTCCGTGTAGCTTTATAAAAAGTTGGGTTGTTAATGCAAAGAATGCGAAAGTAAAAACCAAGGCTGTTGCTTCCAACCTCGACTTTGATGGCCAGTGCAAACATTGTGAGAAGGTGATATTTTATGTTTTAGACTTGAATATGTAATTTAGATGTTGAAAGTTTCAAAAGTTGATTATGTTGAATACTTTTACGTTTTACAGGTATCGATTAACCATACCTTAGGAAACCTACTTAGCTACCCCTGGATTAAAGAAAAGGTGGAGAAAGAAGAACTCTATTCATGGTGGTTACTATGATTTTACTGACTGTTCATTTGAGAAATGGACATTGGACTATCGGGAACTGAACTGGAGGAAAATGGAAGAATTGCTACAAAAGATAAAGTATTTTGGTCCTGAGTTTTTACTTGTGTTTTTTCCGATTGATGTACCGGTTTGGTGTCTAAAATTCATACCTATAGGATTTCAAAAGCATAGATTGAATAATGTATTTTGTATAACTCATAAAACATTGTAACTTAAGTTATTTGATTAAACCCAAACACTTTCGTGTGTCTGTTTGTGGTTTCTGAACAAGTTTCAAGTTGTAATGTACCACAGGTATATTAGCCAGTGATGAAAATTTTCTTCTCGTTATTCTATGATACCGAGCGGTAGGATTTTTCCATCTATGTAACTATTATATGATTCATTCCTTGCAATTTTTTTCACTCATAATTATCAATTCATGACTATGAGCTTGAGCTTGCTCAACCTTGAGACACGATGCAAAATGCGGAGATGAGAGCATGGAATCAGCTGCAAACTCCAGGCATCTCAACAGCGCCAGTTAGCTTACAAATGTAAGTTAAGGAACGGTTAGTGGTTAAGTTTTCATTCATATGTGTTTGTCAGCTTGTACATATACATGACAAGCCCATACGTGTGTCCAAATGAAAGTCTAACTGTAGTTTCTTTGAGCTGGCTAAATGGGTTGCTCCATCCCGAATAAGTCCGATAAAATATATGACACAACCTGATGAAGCACAAAGTAATGTTTCTTCAATAGAAGTGCCAAAGTGTGTATGAAATTTCAGAAGAACCGAAAGTATTGATTGATGCAGCTGAAAATTTGGTGATGATCATAGTTCTTTGAAGGAATCATATACATCTAGTCAAACCGTCTTTACTCAGGAGCACTGTGTCAGATTATTAGAACTGATTATGCATCCATCAATGGACTCATCCGGATCACTAGCATTGATTCAGCATGCATCAGTTGATTCATCCAGCTAGCCTCAAACTAAATTTTGTCTTGCACGACATCTACTACGGATGGGGTTACAGATAACATTTCTCCCTCCATGGTTTGTATCACTTCATAAATAAGGATAGATCTATTGCAAGTTAAACTCCCAAGTTGAAACACTACTGCAACACATTTTGTAGGACTAATGGAACTTTCTCAATCACACTACACATCACAGATGCTTAGTTTCTGACAATTTTCCTTTACTCTTTATGTATGTGTGTGTGTGTTTGTTCACCAGACTCCCACGACTTAGATCAATCATAAACCTTCTGCATACAACTGAAGCTCCTACATACCCAATTCTCTGCCTTGGCACCTATCTATAGAACATCTTTTTAATTAACCATACTCCTATATACCTGTTCCATATAATAATTCTTGTATGCAGGTTGGTTTGGTGCATTTCAATATATGGGGGTTTTCAACAACTTCTGTTCATAGTCATCACTATTATTAATTATGACTTATGGGAATGTTGTTTAAATCAAAATCTCCTTTATATCTCATTTCTGCTATCTCACTTTTAAAGAATTGGCATAGAAATGATCATCCACCAAGCCTTGACAACAAAGCAATTGCCAATGCTTGTGAAAATTACATACATACAACAGTCGTCTACTCTTGAAAATATAAACCTTGATATTTACCTGTTTTAGTTTTCTTCCAAAGCTTTGAAACTCCTATAGGGGCTGCATGACTTGAGTCTGTATGCAAAATGTGGCGATCTGATATCAGCTAGAGTTATCTTCTTCAGTATGGAAAGAGATGTAGTTAGCACATAAAATGCCATTATTTATGACATGGTGCGAAATATGAAATTCTTCCTGAATTTTCTCAATTGAAAATTTTATTTCATTCTATTTTCTGTTTCTGATTCTTTGTTTCGTGTTTATCCTGATAAGGCAAGTTCTATAATTTTGTGCTTCACAACTCTTGAACTGTCAGAATTCAACATGGTGTATATGCATACGGAACACATAGACATGGAAGTAGACACATAAGCAATTTTACAAAATCAACATGGTGCAACAGTCAATGCTCAATTGCTCATGCATGACATTGGTTCCTTAAAGATTTAGCAGCATTCTGATGTGTTTTATGACAGCAACATATACTGCATGTGCGAGTGTAAATATGCATGTTGTATGATAGAAATTTACGTTATGGCAGAAATGTTGTATGACATGACAACACTACTTTTGGCCACGCCATTTAAATATGTTGTAAGGAACATTGTTATCCACCAGTGTGTATTATCTCGTGTGAATTCTTATGCAAACAACTCAGCGAGCGAAGAAAGCAAAGCCAAATTCGATGCTCATAGTTCTTTGAAGGAACTAGATGACTCTAGTCCACCTATTTTTACTCTGGATCAGTGTATTAGATTGTTTGCTCTGATTCTATATGTATCAGTGCATTCATCCATCAGCCTCACAGTCACACCTCTAACTTCATGATAATGGCCACCAAATAACTCACTCAATTATGTCTTAAATGGCTTAGTTCACTTCATTAACGAGTATCGATCTATTACTATTTGAGTATTAGAGTTTAAGTCAAGTGAATACTTATGTTCAGTTTAATTAGTGTAAAGCTAAGCCAGTGTTGTTGTGTATAGGTGCTTGTATAACTGTGGCTAGTTACTGATGCACATAGGTGTACTGTATAATATATTTACACAGAAGCCAAGTCTTGGACTGTTATACAGCAGTATAAACGCTAGCACACTATTTATTTGCAAGTGATCAATCATAATAAAGTTTACAATAAAGCAGAGCTTCCATTGAATCTAATATGGTATCAATCGCCTTAACGATCCATTTCCGCTACTCTAACTGATTCTGTTACACATAACAACTTTCTATTATTCTTAACAGCTTTTGGTTCAAGGTTTCATGGTGATTCACCTTTGCTAGCTATTTCTTGTTTGTAGAACTCAAACCTTGTTGGTTTCAGCCATGGCGGATCTTAACCAACAAATCACAGTCACCAATTCCACTCAATCTTCACAACTATATCTTTGGCCTTCTCCGACTCAATTCAAATTGTAACTTTGGCATGAAATTGTCAATCAAATTGCAAAACAATAACTACCTCCCATAGAATCAACAGGTTGAGGGACTGTTTACACAGAAAATGCACAAACTTGTAGTGAATCCTCAAATTCGCTCAAGTTCAAGATCATCTCGAATGTATGATTTTGAAGAACGAGTCATGGATAGCAAAATCAAGCCTTATCATATGATTGTTATCTACTATATGTGAATCAGTAGTACCTAGAGTTCAGTCATGCAAACACATTCAAGATTTTGATAAAATTCACGGCTTCAATGTGCAAATAAAAGCAAGGGTTCAACAACTGCGAGTTGAATTGAAATCGATAAAGAAAGGCAACTGCTCCATTACTGAGTATGTGTTGTGAATTAAAGCTATTGCCAACTCCTTTCTCATAATTGGTGATTCAATCTCGGAACGCGATCAAATCGACTCGATTCTTGATGGTCTCCCGGAAGAATATAATCCATTTGTGATACAGATGTATGAGAGCATTGATTCACCAACACTCTATGATGTAGAAGCACTATTCTATGTTCAAGAAGTGCAATTGGACGAGTTTAGACAGGAATTGGACGTGTCTAACATTTCGTGAATATTGTTCATACCAATCAAGAAACAAGTGGTTCTCACGGTGGTTTTATTGGTGCTCGTGGTAGAGGTCGGGCATATCATGGCTGGAGTCCTGGCAGAGGATGCAACTCAACTGAAAATCGTCCTGCATGTCAGTTGTGTGGTATATGGTTACTCTGTAATTGATTGTTGGCACAGGTTTGGTGAATCCTTTGTGCCTTCAAACACTCAACCAAATGCATCAGGAAACCAACATACCAAAAGTGATAAGCATGAAGCCTATATCTCAGATTCTCAAGCTATGGCTATGATTCCTACAAAACACCAACCATATGCCTACACACAAGAGTATAAATATGTTTTGTTGATTCAAGTGCTTCTCATCGTCTTACACCTTATAACTATTATTTGTATAACAAGAAATCATATCTAGGTCATAGTAGAGTCTGTGTTGGTAATGGACAAACCTTAGAAATTCCATTCCCTTGACAATATAATTATAGCAAGACCTTGACAATATAATTAGAGTGTGTCTGTTTCAAAGTTTTCAAAGATAATCGAGTTTTGTTTGAGTTTCATTTTGACAAATGTTATGTGAAATCTCAGAATTCTAAGCACACTCTATCTGAGGGTTTCCTTGATGATCGGTCCTTCGCTCACACCACCTTTGAATTATTATGGTTAGAATCTTTGTTACTTGAGCTATGCATTGCTTTCCCACCTACATTTCTCTGTGACAACTTAAGTGCAGTGCTCCTTTCACACTACAATCCTTCATGCTCGCAATCACATTGAACTCAATATTTACTTTGTAAGAGAAAAAGTTATTTCGAAGAACTTGTTCATTCAACATGTCCCTAGCACTACTCAAATTGCTGATACTCTAACTAAACCATTTAGCACTGCTGCATTTCAAGAACTTAGGACCAAACTCAAGACCATGACTTGCAAGCCCCTTGAACTTGTGAGGAGTATTAGAATTATACTGAAGCCAAGTCTAAATGATCAATCATAATAAAATTTACAATGAATCAGACATTCCATTGAATCTAACAATTACACGTTAAACTTCCAAATGAAATACTATTACAATACATTTTCTAGGAACAAACAATGGAACTTTCTTAATCACTACACCTCACACACATGTTTTGCCACTGTTTACCTTTAATTTTATATATTTATATGCAGGTTGACATCGGTATTCAACAGCACTAGTTTTTAGTTCAGATTGTTTCAATATCTTTAGAAACCTTGTTATCATAGTCTTGCAGTTACATTCATACGTAACACATACACGAACATATAGGAGTTTGATATTGGATATAAGCATGCATGCAGGAAATTATAAAGCCAAAAGAACCAGAAAATTTATAAATTTGAGTTGTCGCTGTTACCTGAGATGCCATTGACAAATCCAGAATATCCTGCAATACCAAAACTTTTCAGTACTGGAATTCCTAAGTCAGAGTTGCATGTCCTTAAATATAGTATTTTGCTCTATTAAGTATATTAACTTGTACTCTTTAAAATTTGTATTATACCTAGTTTTAGTTATCACAAACAACTCTATTAAGATTTCATTCATCAACTCAGTGATAAGAGTTTGACCTTGTAATTTTAATATCAGTTCGATTCCAATGGTAAAATATTCACTTGAACAATATAGCAGATATTTTTTATCAATTTTAAAATGAAAATAATTCACAGCAAATGTATCTGGCTAAGATATGTAGGTATAGGAGTTTAAAATATGTATCTTGATTCATGATAATGTAACTTCAACACAGGCCACATAGTGAATTTGTCCATAACATGACAACTCATCTTACATTATTGTTGTGTGGTTTATTTTGATATGGTCCTTATTCTGTTATCACAAGCTTCTAATATGACAAAAGTTTACATGTTCTCAAACATCTAAAACATAAACAAGGGCCAACAAATTCTTATCTTTATTGTCTTATTAGGCACCTACTGTCCTATGTTTTATAATTGTTGATTACTTAATGTTAAGAGTCTTAGAAGCCATTAAACTGAACAATAATGCAAGAGATTATACTAATCACATGACACACAGAAACAACTTTGTCTATAAAAGCACAAGTACAACACACATAAACCACAACCTCAAACACCCCAAAACTATCATTACATAATAATATTCATCTCTAGCTCAAAAATGGCTTCCATCAATGTTTTATCATTCATGATACCATTTCTTCTACTCATAACTTTTCATCAATGACAAACGTTGAAGGAGCACGTAGCCTTTTAAAATACATCAAGTTTCCAAAGTTGATTTGCCATCACTACCGGTACCTAATCTACCAATACCTACTCTACCAACATTACCTCTACATTACCAACAGAACCAAAATTGCCAGAAATTCCAAACTTAGGTGTTCCAATTCTAGTGTACCCAAGATTCCTGAAATTCCTCAGATTCCTAAGCCACAGTTGCCTACTGTTCCAAGTGTGCCTCAACCATAAGTATCTAAAATGTTGATGGAATTTATGTACTATTTTAGCTATTATATGTGTGTTAAAATTTGTTTATGTTATCTGAGGATGTTTTATTTGTACTTAATGATTATGTGTCATATTGAAGCACATGTTGTATTCAGTTTTAGTTTGTTTTGAGTGTGATTTGTGTCATTGATTAATGTATCCATATCAGCTATTGTTTATTATGTATATCTTTTATCATTATAAAAAAGAATTATGGTATGAAAATCATGAATATGAGACTTCTAAATATATAATAAATCATTAAATAACATCACCTGAAGTAGCATGCTATATAAATAATCAAATCTCCACACTTCAAGAAGCGGAAAATATTCAAATCTCCCAGAAAATCAATATCTCTTTATTTCAAAAGTTTTAAATACACAAATTATCTTTGTTTTTATATTAGTTAAAAACATGTAAATTATCTCATCGTTGGATTACCAAACACATTGTAAACCCACACACAAGTAAACATATATATTCAAAAATATTGATGTCCAACTTTTGAGTCTCAATGTCTCTATCAACCACCACCACCAAACGTAGAAAAAACTCAAAGGTTTTGGCTATAAAAGGCCTTCCCTACTCTCAGAAATATACTCACAAACTAATCAACTTAAATTCATAAAAAACCAAACCCTTTTGCCATGGCTTCTTATAGTTCCTTCATTTTAGCAATTTTCATTGCTATTTCCATCTCAAACATGGAAAACTAGCCACTCGTCATCTTCTACAAACAACAAATCCAACTACACCAACTCTTCCAAAACCAACATTGCCACCTTTGCCAACAATCCCGACATTACCTCAAGCAAATGTTCCACCTTTGCCAACAATCCCAAAACCTACTCAACCATCAATTATAATCCCAACCATTCCAACTATTCCACAGTTCACTCTTCCACCACTTCCTAACTTTCCTACTACGATCCCAATCACTATGCCAACATTCCCTTTCTTCTCTCCACCACCTTCAAAAACCACCCCTTGAATGAAGTTCAAAGTGTTTTATAGATACATTGTTCGTTTTGTTGTTGTAATTTTCTTCGTTTTCAACTTTTATTCACACTTGTGTCCCTTTATTCATTACTTCACGTACTTTAGTAACTATTGTTATAGGGTTACACCTTATAATAAATAAATGTTATGTTTCATAATCTTGTATATTGGTTTTGGAAAAATATATATCTTTGTGATTGCTTTGGAAAAAATTTAAGAAGTGTGGCTGCTGGGATTTGAGTCCAGGTCTCCACGCCACAACGTGAATTCTTACCACTAAACTACAGCCACTTCTTGTGTTAGCTCATGAAATATAAAACAGTATTGTGTGAAAACAGTAATAGAAAAGTGAGGATATACTTATTTAATTGACAAATTACATAAACATGAGGAGATACTTATCATTCGGTTGAATATTCATATTTTAATTAGAATAGTAAGTAATTGAAAGACTAAGTTATAACTATAATATATTATTAAAAATTATTTAAGATCTAACATAATGCATACTGTTGATTTACTAGTGTAGCTCTTCAAAGTTTAATATTGAATGTGAGTTAGCATATTGAAACTTACATTATACATAGTATCACCAAATAAGTAAAAGATAGCAGCATTTTATAATTCAGTTGTTTGTGATTGAGTTAATCTCAATCTAGATTCTATATTTATGTTTGGAAAACCCCTTTAATTCACTTTAGTAATACTAGATCATTTAAAATTATTATTATGACATTTAATTTCATTCTATTTGTTCATTCTTTATTTAAACGATAGATGGATGAGTTGAGTCATCACAAATGATTTTTACGTCATAATCTCAAATTAAATCTTCTTAGAATTTGTCATCTTCAAAAACAAAATCTATCCATACTGATTAAGAATGATTGTTGTTGCATATATAATTATATTAGAGGTTTGATCATACGAATGATATCCTTGCAATTGTATGTTCAGCTTTGACATATATTACCTTTATCTCTAATGATGATCAAAAGTAGCATGTTTCAATGTAAGCTCTAAAATTATCACAAGCTTGTGGCATCAAAGGTTCAACCATCTTAACATGAAAGGACTACATACTCTTGCCTATAAGAAAATAGTTCAAGGCCCGCAATATTGAAGAATTAATCCAAAGATAAGCAATGTGATATTTTTTCAAAGATAAGCACTTGGAGAGCATCCACACCTCTACAACTAATTCACTCACACATATGTGGTGCAGTTATTCCTGAATCTCCCAATCATAAAAGGTATACCATTACTTTTATAGATGATTATAGCCGAAAATGTGGTCCCACTTATATATGTTATAACGAAGCTTTTGATATATTCAAAAGCTTCACGTCATCGGGATTGAGAAAACAATAAACAATAGGATACAACATAAGTTTTATGTGATATGACTATGTTTGGGACTTTAAAGATGTAAAGAAAGAATCCTGTGGTATTTTAAGATGTCGAATGAATTATTTGCTTGGATTTCTAAGAAGTGGTATATGGTGTCACTATCGACCACCGATGTCAGATTTATTTATACAACAGCTTGTTTTGCTCAAAGCATTTGGATGATGCATGTACTTGAGAGTTTGGAGACTAAGCAAAATAAGTGCATTATCTTCTATGATAATAGTTCAACAATCAAACTTTCAAAGATCATGTTATGCATGGTAAAATAAGCATATTCATGTTCGATTTCACTTTCTTCGTGAGTTGGAAGATCACGGAGAAATTAAATTAGTTCATTATGGTACTAAAGATCAGTTAGTTGACATAATGACCAAAGTTTGAACCTATAACTATTTGTGAAATTGAGAAAAAGACTTGGAATATGTAGTATTGAAGGGATAAAATGACTGTTTCTTGAATAACATTTCAGTTTAAGGGAGTGGTTTGTTGGGATTGTGTTGTTATTTGTGGAACAAGTCAATTAATTGTTTGTTCTTTTAATAAAGATATGATTCTTTATTGATTTGTTCTTCCTTATAAATAGCCGTATAACATATTCGTGTAAATTATGGCTCCTTATTTGACTACTTTCATAAGGTAGGAGGATACAAAGATTGCATCGTGGATATAAAAATAGACAGAGCAAACTAAAATCTCCTATTTATTAATATATAGAATGAATGTGAGATTTGAATTTGAATCTAGAACAAAATATCTAACTTAACAATGTGTCAATGAGCTTACTTATGTAGTACCGACAATTCTATAAACAAAGGCGTTCAGTCCGTGACGCAGGTCGACACTGTACTCAACACTTATAATCACTTTTAAATTATTTTTTTTCAAATTATTATCGGTGTCACCAGACATTATATTTTGGCGTGTCCGTGCTTCATAATTATAGTGTAATATATATCATCATTATCATATCATAATAACACAACATGGAAAATGACTACAAACGTGCACCATTAATGACACATGATGGATGCACTTGTCCTAAGGAGCAAAATAAAAAGTTATAAACACAACCAAAACAAACACAACTCAAGTTCCATATTGGTGTTTCATTGCCGACCTAGTTTTCCTCAATGCTACAATCATAGAACTTCCATAACTTCTAAGGTAAACAACTCTATAATGTAATTGTTCTTTGAAAACACAATTTGATGGTTCATCTCTCAAAGAATTCAGCATCACCACAATTCCACCAATTTTTACAACCCGATCAACAAATTCAACATCACTAGAAATTGATGCAAAAACAAAATCATAAGACTCATCAAGGAACAAACTTTTTCTTTCATTATCACTGTCCATGATGACCACATCAATGCCCTCAAATCCAAAGCCATTGGAATGACTTACAATGAGAGCCTTATAATCCTTTTTGTAGATTCCTTTCTCACCCATATCATGAAGAATCAAATTCAATAGCTCAAAATTGTAAGAACCAAATGAGGTTTCGGTTTTTGAAACAACACATGAATGGGGGTTCAATGTGAAAGAGAATCTATTAACAATGTTTCCAAAGAAAGGCAATGCGACAAGAATCATAACCAAGAACAATGATCGAGACAGAATGCGTAAAACCTTAGTATCAGGAATCCTAATAACAATAGAATTATGAGGATTCAAAGCAATTCTTGTTCCACCATGAAAATGCTTGTTCTTCATCTTGAACAGAGTGAGGCCCTTTAGAGAAACACCGAGTACAGAGGCAAAGCGAGATTGAAATTTGGTTCAATGGATCAAAACAAAGACGACCCAGATGAAGAAAAGTGAAGATCGATGAGAAGAAATGTAGAAAGATGGTGACTTTAGTTTAGCGACTGCAAAATCTGGAAGCGGTGTGGTTTCCACCCACAAGAGCAACATGGTTGGTTCGGATTCTATACCATAAGAGCGTCAATTGTTTCATTCTTTGGATCTCCATTGTAGAACATGGAAGAGGAGATAGTGTTTGATTATGTGAATGAGATGAAGAGAGGGAAAGAGAGATGGTAGTTTATAGAGAGAAGAAGAATATGAGTTGTGCATTGTCTTTTAGTGAGGGAGGTAGTATATACTATGTTTAGTTTAACACTTTGATGTCGTGTGAGTGTTGGGTTGTTACCATTTCATTCAAGCTACATCATCACTTGCATTTATGTTTATCCAAAAGTAATAACTAGCATTGTTGAGGTAGGGTTAAGGACAAGATACATAATTGACTCTCTTCTTTTGGTTTGAAAAATCAACTCATTACTATTTGATGATTTTTGCATATTTAGAATTATTAGAGTAGTTCTTTGATTAGAGACTAACATAGTTAGGTTTACTAAGTTATATTTTGGACTAACTAAGTTATTTAGTTAGTTCGAATTTTAGTTATGGCAAGATGAGATTGAGTAATATTAAGAGTATGATTTCAATATTGTAATTAGCCCATTAATAATGAAATAGAGATTTACTTGAGCTCACTCATAGTATCATCCTTAATTCTTTTTACTTTCCGCACAATCATTTTTTTCTTTTTCTTAATTGTGAATTTGTTGAAAATCTACTAAAATTTATTTAGAATTTCTATCAATTTTGATGAATAAAATTGTTATCAATACACAATAATATTGGAGAAAGAATTATGATTCGACAAAATTGAAAAAGAAGATGATAATTTTCTGTAAAATTTCTCTCACACAATCGTGAAAAATCTTATTCACTTTCAACTTCAAAATTCCGTGAGTACAAGTTATAAGTGATTACGTAAATAGGGTACTCCTCTATTTATAATGAGCTTGCTGGTTCCTAAGTCAAAGTTCAAATCTATAAAAGCCCAAAATATTATTTAGATTTAAGTCGAAATCCTATGTGAATCAACATACTTGACAATTATCACAACTCGACGCACACAACTAATTTCAAACAATCTTCCTTATGGTAGTAACTTGCTTCGAGACAAGGAAATACAATCTCAATACACTACCTAATTCATTGTGTCTAAGCTATCTATATTTATCATAACTCCTAGTTTTATGAATACTTGACTTGCACATCTTTCATCATGATGTCTCATAACTGATTCCTAGTTCTAGTTGTTCGAGTTCATCTTCCTTTAGCTACCAAGATAAGGGAACCTCGCCTCAATGTTCTTGCTTTTGTCATGTGCTATCGGGTTCGCTTTGATTGATAGTTGGCATGTTGTCGATTTTCATGGTGATTGCTACATGATTCTTTCCTATAATCTCTCGACCGATTCACCATCCATGTTGTTTGACATGCACAAGAGAAAAACTATATACTCGCTTTACATGATGATAATGACACTATTAGTTCTTTTCTTGAACTCCAAAAACTTGAACCACAATAACAACTAGTGCACTCACCTATTTAACTGCTTAAACAAATTACTCACCTCATTTCATATTTGTTAAAATGATACCGACATTCTTCTAATTTTAAAATATGCACAAGTCTCCTTTAAACATATTATATGCTAACAAGAATTTTTAGTAACAAACAAAAAGTCATAAACAAAATTTAGAGGAAGTGTCAATGTCATTTTAATAAATCTTCAAAATAATTGTGCATATTTTAAAATTAGAGAAAATGTCAATATCATAATTAATAGATCATGGAGGAGGTGGGTGTAATTTGTCCAAAAAATAAAGTTTGTGAGCAAGCGATCAATAAGAGTGAGGTAAGTAAAGAAGATAATTTGGTAATTTTTTTGGAAATCTTGATATCGATATCAGGACCGACTAATAAGAGGATCACGTTTAAAGTCAGGACAAAATTCTGAATGGGCTGATCCACTATAAAGATTGCTAGCATCTAGTAGGATCCAAACTCAAGATCTAAGGGTAATCTAGTAAAAATTTAAGGAAAAACTTATGTACGATTCATTCATCAGGTGTGGTTCATGTTTGTTTCTAATGAAATATGATAAGTGTATAATCTTCTCATATGCAATTCTTCCTACATATGTAATTTTCTTCTGATTTTACTCCTTAAAAAATATTTAAATACATTTATTTATTATATTGTTATTAGAGAAAAGTATGAAGTTCTCTTTAACTTAAAATGAGCCAATGTATCTTTGTTATTCTTTTTAATTATAAAAATGAATATTAAAATGAAAATCCATTTAGTATTATTTGGAGGAATAAAAGAAAAGAAAAGCAGAAGCGTGAATCGTTGCAAAGTAGAACGAAAATGGAGTTGAGAAGCAAATCATAAGACCCGGAAGCGGCCCCAACCCTAGCCGCGGCCAAAACGTCACCGTCCACTGCACCGGTTACGGTAACCATTTCTATTTTATCTCCAAACCCTAGATCCACCCTTTGTTTCATTCATTCATGCCCTAATTGTTTGTATCGATGATGAATCAACAGGTAAAAACGGTGACCTATCTCAGAAGTTCTGGAGCACAAAGGATCCTGGCCAGAATCCATTCACTTTCAAAATCGGCCAAGGTTCTGTCATCAAAGGTATTATTGCTCCTCACACGTTCAACATCGATCATAAGTGCCAGTTTCAGACACTGACACATCTTTGATTTATTCATACTATTTGTGTCTGTAGGATGGGATGAAGGTGTCCTTGGCATGCAACTTGGCGAAGTTGCTCGTCTTCGGGTAATTTATCTACTTACAACAACTTGTTGCTGCTTATGTTATGTTGGATTGACTTATTTGAGCTTATTTATGGACACAAGGACTTGTGATATTGTTTGATAGAGTTTTTGGAAATTGCACTGCTATTAGTATTAACAAGATAATTTATAGTTTATATCAAACTATTTTGATTTTATTTATAGCTTATACATAACCACTTCTATGATAAGGATTATATGCTATAAGTGCTTAATTAAGATGTGAGTTTTACTTGCAAAAGATGCAGATCTAAAGTGGATCTTTGGTTTAACTTTTGGACAAAGCAAAAACAGTTCTAGATGTGTTGAATTGATTTTCGAATGATTTTGTGGTGTTTGATTCTTCTAAAGTAGATTTGATTCTACTTGAAGATAGAACTTGTAGCTTTTGAGTACAAACGTGATTTGATTTTTACATTGAAATTTACTGTTCAACTCGGTTTTGCTTAAAGTTATTCAAGCTTAAATCACTTTTACATTCAACTCACTTTTAACCAGAATCAATATTCACTTAAAATTATTATTTTTTCACCACGGAATCAAACATATGCTAAATTTTATCAATCTGATTTCAAAAAGATCCCTCAAATGTTCTTATCAAGTATATCATGTTAATAATGAAAAGACTATTTAATAATTTGTCAAATAGTTATCAATTTGAATAATCCAACTGTTTTTCACCTTTCTTGCAGTGCTCCCCTGATTATGCTTATGGTGCCGGTGGTTTTCCTGCCTGGGGAATACAGCCCAACTCTGTCTTGGAGTTTGAGATCGAGGTCTTAAGTGCACAATGAAAACCTTTTTAGTCTTTCCTATGGTAAATTATTAGTATGAGTTGAGTATCATCTATTTCCTTGGACATGTTTAATGGTATCCTTGCACTATGAATGATATCTACTGTGGTTTAGTTGTTGAACTTGAATCTAAATAAAATGCCACTGGTCTGAAACACTTCAGCCTTTACCATATCCTTCAATTTCTTTGTCAATTAGAAAAGAGCTTATGGTTTTTGTTTCTGGCTTTATGCTTCCGTGCAATTCTTGAAACGGTTTTTGTGGATCTTGAAGAGTTTTTACATGAATTTAGTTGCTCCACATATTTGTCAATGGATTATATTTCATAGTTGAAAAGTTTCATTTAAACATATGCTTATTGTGTATTTGGATGATACTTGCTCATAAGCTTTTGAAAGCTTCTGTATAAGCTATTGACAAAAGATAATTTTTGGAATAAGCTCTTTTAGAAAGGGCTTATTGTTGTGTAGGAAAGCTCTTTTAGAAAGGGCTTATTGTTGTAGGAAAGCTTTCAGTAGCACCTTGTATCTGGCCTCCGGTATTCAGAAAGCTAATCGGACACGAGGGTTGTGATTTTTCTACCTTAGTGCTACTTTCTTCTATGATTTGCTACAATCTAGCTTGCTCCGCTAAGGGGTGGGATGGCGTGGTTGCAAGCCTATTTTATTTATTTATTTATTTTTCAGTTTTTAATATATTAAAAGATTTTTTACATTTCAATTAAATTTTTTTTTGAATATTTTTATAAAATAACATTTTAACAAAATTTATTTAAAAAAATAGCGTGTATATTCATAAATAGCGTGTATATTCAAATAAGCTTCAACTTATACTTTTAGCACATTCGTGTCTAGCAAGACTATAGTGATGTTAAAGACTCATAATATACATTATGTTAAAGACTGATAATTTAAGAAAAATTATTCGAATTTAAATTTAAGTGATTAGTCATACATTAAACAAAGATGAGCTATATGAAGGATATATATATATAAACAATAGTATAATAAGTGTATTTTCAGCTGCATCTCCTCTCTCAAAGAATGAAAGATACAAGAAGATGCATGATAATAGATCAAATCACCACACCAGCATATCACAATTGGTTAGGTGAAAGTTACGCCACATGAACAATTAACTTATAATGCTATAGTTATTTTGACATTGTAAGTTATTGTGGCTCAGATGAGCTAACTTGAAGAACAAGGTCTTGTATAAACGGTAATTTTTAATCAAACATAGTCTAGAAAAGGAAAAAAAAACAAAAGCCTTTATGATTCTTGTGGATCTTGTAAGAGCATGAGTTGAATTAGGTCAATAATTTAATCTCTCTTAATCATCATTACTGTTATAACCATTCTCTCTATATTTAGGTGGATTGAATTCTGGTAAAGGTTTATGCATGATTGATTCCTGCAAGAAAGAAAAGAAAAAGTATCAAAGATCAGCTGGGAAGATTGTAAAATGGGAATAGGGTTTCATAGGAAACCAAATTTAATGAGATTATAAACGCTTTGGTGATTTTATAATTTGCAATTCTTAAAATCACGAGGATGTCCATTAACTGCATGAGGATCGACTCTAGATGCAAATTTATTTTTGAAACTTGGGTATGATTATAACCACATAAAACAACTACTGAAAATCTTCGAGATGAAGACATCGCAAAATAGACAGAAAAATTATCATGATTAATACATAATATCATTGAATGAATATTTATTTAAGGTTAAGAGAATATGATTTATTGACAATGTCAGTGATAGTAAAACAAGTACAATATTTCTTTCACAATTCAGTGAGGAAGATATTCCACTTCGGTGGTTGATAAAATAATAATTTTTTGAAGTGTCGTTTTTAACTAATTGATATGCCAAATATAGTCAATATATGATTGAATTTATTTTACTATCATCACCATGAGTTCCACTTTAAATTATGACTCAGACCTATTTATATATCTTAGAATTCATCTCAATATTTGTCGGCACCTTTAATGTTATATTAAATAAATTTTTATAAATATTACTTTAAAGTTATTTTTAAAAATATTTAATAATAAATACTATTTGTGTTAATTTATAAATAAATATTCTCTTTTACATTGTATCCGGTCTACCTAAAAGACAAAATATATTTATTATTCGATGAATCTAAAAGAAATTTTTACTTACAAATAAGATCGGAGGGAGTATTTAAGTAATTAGATGACATAATTATTCTTTTAATTATAAAAATAATTAAAAATAACCTATAATATTTAAAAGAATTCTCATAAAATTATTTTTAACTACATTTCTTAGTCAAACTTCTCATATAATTTTATGTATTTTTAATAGAGGTTAAGAAAACAAATATTTGCTTATCTTTTATCCATACTATTTTATTTTAACTTGTTTTTAATAAACTTTTGTATAATGACATTGTAACGGAGTTATTATTAGATATATTTTTATGATAAAATATAATATAGTGTTGTATCTGATTTAATATATTATTTTATAAAAATTTTTTTAAACTATATATTATTTCATTTTTAATATGTTAAAATAATAAAATATTATTTTTTAGGTTTAATTATAATTGTGTCTTTATTTTGTCCCGACGAAATTAATTCTCCTATTTTAAATTGAAATAGTTTTGATCTCTATTTTAAATTTAAACAATTTTGATCCTCCTCTCATATTTTGATACTTAAAATTAATGATATTTTCACATTTTTAAACGATAAATTATTTGTTAAATATAATAAACTATCGTATATAAATTTATTATTGAAGTTTATAGATAAACATATTAGTTAACAAACAAAAAATCTCTTCGATTTTCTATGAAAAATATGAGAGGGAGATTAAAAGTGTTTAAATTTAAAATAAAGAAAACAAAATTGTTTGAATTTAAAATAGGAGGTTAAGTTGTGAATCGCAAAATAGAGAAATAAAACTATAATTTAGCCTATTATTTTAATAAAAATCATATTTAAAAATTAGAACAGTAGTCTCTAGAATGTTTTGCGATTTTTTCTCCACAACAAATATTTAAATTTAAAGATATTTGAATGAAACGTAAGGTCATAGACTCTCCACCCTAAGGTGATTCTAATATGGACACAAGAAATCACATAGGCACAATCACTTAAATACACATTATTTAATTATTTCAAAATTAATAAATTAAATTTTAAATTTTCTTTTTAACTTTATTTTATTTTATTTTATTTATGAGTGTATGTCTAAATAAATGAATTTGTGGTTATGACTAAAGAAGTGTTGGCTCCCGCTCCTAAGTCATTATATATTATTTAATATCTAAATTTAGAATTAAATAATACATTTTAAAATATTGTATAGATGCACTTCTTTGAGGCGTGTAACGATCTATCGCACGACCTCAAATTTTCAAAGTTAATTATTATAAATAGATCTCATAAAATATTTTTCAGTTTAAATTGTAATTATATAAGACCTCTATTTATTTTTCTGCAATTATATATCTATTCTATATATATATATATATATATATATATATATATATATATATATATATATATATATATATATATATATATATATATATATATATATATATATATATATATATATATATATATATATATATATATATATATATATATATATATATATATATGAGCCAAAAGAGTATTCATTATATCTTTGCCTTTTAAAAGAAAATTTATATAATAAAAAGTTATCATCTCCATCAAATGCTCTCTTTATTAAAAATTGATGATGAAAGGTTTAAAGAGATCCCTGAATTCTAGCATTTTAGCCTCTGAAATCCAACCGCACTTGTGACCAAAAGTGAAGACCTCATCATACATTTTTGGTATTTGATGTTTGTGTCCTCTTCCACTCCAAGCATAATTGCATATAATAATTTTATATTATATATAAATTATTGCTCTCTTTTTAATTTTGAGTCTGTTTCTTCTTTTAGCTTTTTCAAGAAATGCACGGGTGTAATATATTGGATTGCATGATTGTAGTTAGTGGACTTAAAATGAGAATTGTAATTGATGGATCCAACATTTTGCATAATTATCTCTTAATTTTTGTTAGGGTATTATTCCATGATTAATTCCATGTACCTCGTGCTAATGTACTTGCTTTAAGTGGGGGCTATTGGGCCCTTTTGTTTGATGCAATTCAATTTTGCTGCATGTACCTTGGTCTCTCATTATAAAATTCTATTAAGTTTTTTTCCTCACATTTTTAACTAATGTTTTATATAAATATTAGTTATATATATTATTATATTTTACTAATTCACATTTTTCTCACATTATAAATATTAGTTATATATTATTAATTTTTATTATATAATTCATATTCAAACTTTATATAAAAAATAGAATCTTATAAAAATAATAAATTATATGCTATTTTATTTTATCGTTAACATTTTAATTTTAATTTTTCCATGTTTTACTTTATCGTAAACTTTTTTAAAGCCCTTGATCTTTTATATCTATTGCAAAAGACTAAATTATATTTTATATTTGTTATGGAATTTTGATATTATTTTACTAAAATAGATGTGTTTAAAATATATAATTTTTTGTTATTATTATTATTTATTATATTATTAGGGAGTTTTAGATATTATTATTTACTAAAAAAAATTATATTTTATATTTTTGTATTGTTAAGGATTTTTTATATTATATTCATTGTTTAGAATTTTTTAATTTTGTTTGTTCTATTTTTGATTTATCATCTATATTTTCACTTGATTAAAAATATTGAAGATTGTGAAACAAAATGGTACCATTTAAAGCACACAAAATGAGTGTTTAGTTACACTTTTAAATCATTTACGCGAACACTTGTTTTTACAATAGATTCTTAGAAGTTCTACTTGTGTTTGCTTATGGAGCAATGAAATAAATATTGAGTGAATTGATTTTATAAGTGTATTTTGTGAGGTCTTAAGAGGCGACATAAGAATTTTAATAGGTCCTTTATCGAACCAATCATCAATTTATTATATTTGTCGTCCATCATTTGGATATTCATTCACTCGGATAAGTCGTGCGACTTAGGAATTGGGGGAGACATGCCCATATCTATGTAACATAATGGACAAAGTCATGGGAGAAGTGGATCACGCTCCTCTAATTATTAGGATATTAATTGCACATTCCTTCAATGGTTGCTAATTTTAATGAAGCCTTTTGATCTATGTCAATATGGCTATAAATATCCTAACATCATGGGGATATGGCAACCTAACTCAATACATAAATACACGTAGACAGGGGTTCTCACCCCTACGTGAACAAGCTCTAAACCTTATAACAAACCTTAAAGAATAGGTAATCCTTTAATTACTAGGGTTGTCACGCATTTTGCTTTAGCAAGAACAATTAGAGCCCACTACGAGGTCCAATAAAACTAATACGACCGTAACACCATCTTTCTGGATTATTTCCCTTTTGTTTAATCCCTCTAACTACTACGGTGAACAAAAAGACAATAACTCTTGCCAATGATGAGTTTTATGGCGAGGAAAGTGTCATATCAGAGATACATGTTGTCATGGACAACCTTCATCCCCAAAACTAAACCCTAGAGGATAATGTCCTCCATATCGAGCACTACGCAGGAGATTGACATGGTGGATGAAGTGGAAGTATTGGATCCCTAACCCTTGTCAAGTGAGATATATGAGACATTTGTTCCATAAAACTTCAAGTTGTTATCTTTGGCTAAGTTCGACGGACGCAACGACCCATATGAGCATGTAAAACCGATAACCATCATCAGGATACCTAACTCCTCAAGTGCAAGATCATATATGGCACCTTTAGAGACGAACCTTGAGGTGGTATGGGCCTTCATAGCTCTTTGTCACCATCTATCAAGACCGTGAAAACCTCTACCTCAATAAAGAAAAAGAGGTGAACCTCAATCTCGTGAATGAGTGTAGGTAGAAATAAAAGGAATGAGTGTAAGAGACTTGAGGCATCCATGTTGGCCATATCCGCTAAAGAGCACGCTAGAATAACATATTCTTCATCATTTAAAAATGTCGCCTTTCTATTGGATATTTCGCCTTCCCCATAGACAAGTCACTCGACTTAGGAATTGGGGAGAGATGTGTCCATATCCTATAATAGCATGAACATAGTCGTGGAAAAAGTGGATCACACTCCCTAAATACCAAGAGATAAACGACTCATTCCCTCAATAGTTGCTATTTAAAAAAACCTTCAATCTAGTCTCAATATACCTATAAATATCCCAACATCATAGAGATAGATAGGACAACCTAACACCGATACATAAATACATGCACAAAACTTCTCACCTCTACCTAAAGAAGCTTTCCACCTCATAAAATTTTTAAAGTCTTTGACAATCCTTAATCACAATAAATTGTGAGTCATTTATATTTTAAAAAGTTCAAAATAATATATTAAAAGATAAATACACTCAAAAATAAATTTTTTTAACAACAAAATCAAAAACAATTATGATATTGTTTTTTAATTTAAATAAAATTTGGGTGTAAGTGAATATTTTTGGAATGTGATTAAAATTATAGAAATTATTATGAAAAAGCATTAGGTTGCTAATTAATGAGAGATTAAATTATCCGTGAGTGAATATGTCACATGTATATGTCTCTTGTGAACTGATGTTTCAGCAATGTTTTTGTCATCAATCATAATTATTCTAATTATAATTATGAATATTCAACCATATGATAAGTATATGCTCATGCTTTAATAATCGTGAATTAATTATTCAGGTCCACCAACGTCAATTCAATTTCTCAGTCAAAAAAACATCAATTCATTTTTAAGCAACCTTATCCCTTTTTTTAACTCTCCGCATGAGATTGGGAACAGATAGACTTTGATTCATGTTTTCATTTTTGCAATGTTTTAATTGATTTGTTACCAACAAAAAAATTTAAGGTTTTATTGTAAACTTAAAGGAAATGAAAATGATACACTTATAGAAGTTTATTACTAGATTTTCTTATATTATACCGTATAAATTAAAATAATTGGTATCAAAAGATAATTGATCAAAAGATTCTCATGAGAAAAAGGTATATTAATTTTTCATTTATTTTTATTATTTTCAGCGTCTATTTTATGTATGATTATTATAGGACTTAAATAATTTTTTAGTCTCAAAAGTTGATGAGTTTTTTTTCCTTTTCGGTAAGTCACTTATGCTCTTTGTTTAATATTTATAATGTATATGTATACATTATATAATAATTAAATAATTGAAAGATTTGAAATATTTGAAATAGTTGAAATATTAAATAAATTAAATGGTTTAGTTTATTTTAATTATTTAGTTTATTAAATAATTATTTAATTTAATAATTTACAAAACAGTTAATTTTATTTAAACATTAAGTATTATAAATATAATTTATTAAATAATTTAATTTTTTCATATAATTAAATATTTTAAATAAACTAATTACTTTATTAAATAATTTAACTATGAATTAATATTTAAATAAACTAAATAATTAAAATTTTCATAAAAATAATTATTTAATAAAAAGTAAACTAAATTATTTAGTTTATTAAATAATTATTTTATTAAATATTTAGTAAATTAGTCTATTAATTAATGAAATAGTTTATTATTTAATTAATTTAATAATTATTTTATTGATTAATGATATTAATATTTAATAACATAGTTGAAATATAAATATTTCATAAACTATTAATATCTCATATAATGTAATACTACAACTATTAATATTAAACAAATTATTTAGTTATTAATATTAAATAAAATATTTTATTATTAATTATTAATTAAATATTAAATAGTTAAAATGTTTAATAAACTAACGATAACATAGTTTTTTAGTTAATAAATAATAATTAAATATTTTATATTATTTTATACTATTTAATATATTATTATTATATTATATAATATTTTTTATATATATATATATATATATATATATATATATATATATATATATATATATATATATATATATATATATATATATATATATATATATATATATATATATATATATATATATATATATATATATATATATATATATATATATATATATATATATATATATTTATTTTATATTTCTTATTAATTGAATATACATAGATTAGTGGATTTGTATTGTCATTGCTAAACATATGGTAATATGTTCAAGTAATGAGTTCAAGTTTTGGAGCATAAGTTTGAAAATTTTATTCCTATGATGTTGGAGGAGTATAATTTTGAATCTTTTATTTCTATGATTTAACACCAAAATACAAATGATAAAATCAAAAACTCCTTAACTTACAAGGATGAAAAGAGTTATTGACAAAATGTTTAGGCGATTTTCAAACTTCAAATGCATTGTTGTTTATTCAACCTCTTTACTATGGATTCTCATCTTTGCAATGTGATTTTTCTCGAAACTTTGTCTCTTGCTCCTCTAAGGTTTCCATTAACAAACTTGAGTTTGTGCATGTTGCAAAACCTTTGTGGATGCGGTCAATACTATTTTTAACATTTATGTAAGTCAATTATCGGCCCATGTGTTAAAGAGGATAGACTTGTAATTTTTATTCTAGAAGATGAGTATTTTCTGGCTTTGAAGTTTGTAAACATAATCTCCAAGGTAGGGTTATTTGGCCCTGTGGTTCTTCTACTTTCACAATCGTTAACTTGTGGCTCAAAATATTGTTGTTTTGGATCTCAAACGGATTTTCCTTCTATTCCTCAAGATGCGTGTCTAGTCGATTAGATCATGGAATATCAAACCGACTATTTGAAGTTATTTCCTTGGTGTAGAGACTTTGTTCCTCCACCATTAATCAAATACTAGAACATGTTTAGATTATAATTCATGGCATATCTTAAAGGTATTGAGACCTAAAATTATCACCCTCTTTGCTAGCAACATCAACACTAATTTGCATAATTTGCAAATAAGCCTTATTTGAAAAGGTGTTTGGTCATTATGTTAGGTGTTGGTTGTCTTGGATCTTTCTAAAGAAATCAAATATAAAATACTTGTTAAAAGAGTTAGTTTTTCCTTCTTGTGGATTTGAATATGATAAAATTTTCAATTTATTTTATTATTGCGCTTATATAGGACAATGTTACGTTGGTCAATCTAAACTAGACAAATGTGTTCCTCGCCTCCCAAAAATATTTTCGTCTTGTCAAAGATGTTTTGAAGAACCCGTGTAATGTTGTTATCCCTATCAAGACTGCAAATGCCCACATTGTTTTCTTAGGGTGCATTTTGAAAACTTGTATTTTAATGGTCCAACACGATATTCTAGTATAGTGAACACTCTAGGAATTTTAGTTGATATTTCATATGATTTGACCTCATTTTCATATTCAAATACGCGAGTCTATCAAAAATACTCTTGTAGCCAAGTACTCAACCCTACATGGAGTATAAATCTCTTTAAGAGAAACCATGCTCCTTTGACTTATAATATGTTCATCTCATGTCAATTCAAAACTTATTATTATTCATTATTCTTGAGATCTCTAGTCTTTAAAATCAGATTACCATGATGAGTGATTGTTCTAATTTCTAAATGCAATATTATCATTATTTGAGATGTTTTGAGGACTCTCTAACTAATTATTTCACAATGAGGTCATACATACTTGTTTAAATAAATTCATATGAAAAAAGCTTTTAAGTAAACTAACATTTCATACTATACTTTTTAAAAGGCCAAACTCTTACTTGAAATCAAGTATATACTAGACTACAAGTTTTGAAATTTTTGTCTAGGTAAGACTTAGGTTCTTGCAAAGTCTAGCTTGACTTAGTTTATTTCTTACCCCATTTAAGATTAAAATATTTTTTTTGTAATAATTGAAATATGATGAATAAAATATCTATTAAAACATATTTTGGTTAGAAATTTTGAAAATGACATTTTTTTGAGTTGTAATGCTAGAGCTCACAACAAAAAAATTTGACGAATTTCATGGAATGAGCTATATATTTAAAAAAATGATGAATGTATGACTCTGTTATCAAAATAGTGCGCAAGAATGATGACAAAACTAAGTTCTTCAGTCTTAGGACTTTACAAAGTTTGAAACTACCAAAGGTGAATTTTAGAGGCAAAGGCAAGGACAACTCTAAATTCATTTGAAAGTATTCATGAGACATTTCAATAGCCAAGCAAAAATACACAATATAAATTAGACGCGAAGACAATACTTATGTGTTTTATGACAAATGGATAACCAATAAAATGATATGGTTCATATGACAATATTAAAGACTAGTTGCATTTATGGCATAAGGATTGAGATCGGAATATGCTTCAACAACATTTAAGAACTCAAGTATTGTGTGATATGTTTAATACAAATCTCTTTCAATATGTAATTTGCAATGAAGGACTCTAGAAGTCAAACATGCACAATGTGTATAATGTTTGTTCTACCACGATCATTTGAATGTGAAAGGAAATTGATAAGTTATTTGTAATTTCCAGTATTGTCGAAGATGGAGAATTTTATATGGAGACTTATCCACAATTATCTAGAAACTCACGCTAAACTAAATGATAAAGGGGTTAATTTTGGCGACCATTGTGTATGATGCAACAAAGACCGATAAATGACAATATATTTTGGTGTCTAGCAATAAGAGTTGTCATATGACACAATTTAAATTTGTAGTTTATAAATGTGGCCCATTAACCATATAAGAGCATTAGACAATATACATTTAACTAGCTATTTAGAGGTGAGGTTTAATGAAGAACAACGCATCTCCAAAATAAACTTATGGAGTTTACGGAGGAGTATGAACACAACAATTTGGGACAACATAGATGAAAAACGCCTAAGATTATTTAGCGAGATAAATATTCATTGAACACGTATTAGTGAATTGCTTAAGATTTAGGACATGCAACACTACGAGAGAAACAACACTATCATGGAGTAATACCAATCTCTTTATAATTTTATAAGGTGTAAGATAAATATGTAGTGCTTGAAGCAATATAATAAGATTGAAATTGATATTTATATGAAAGCCTGACACAAAATATTTAAATGTGCTAAAATACTGTGGTTTTTAATTGGAAGACGATACAAAATATTTAAGAGTCATAGTAACTAGTGTCCGGAAAATATATATCAAATCTAAAAAATATCTTTTACAAAATTAATAACTTTAAATTTTAGTATTAAATACACGTATTTTTAAAAATTTTACCATTTTAAACACTTAAAAGTACTTCAAGAATACTGATTAATATTTCTCAATATTTAAATTACTAAAATGTTATGGTTCTAATCTTTTATAGATGTCAATATTTATAAATATAAAAAATACATTTAATTTTTAAATGGTTATTTTTGTTTAAAAAAATATAATAAATATAACAAAGAAATAAATAGAATGAACTAGATCCTTAATATATTAAAACACAATACACGTTTATACGTCAAATTTATAACTAAAAAAAATAAAAAAATAAAAAAGAGATTTGATTATGTATTTAATGTGAGCATGCGCAAGTGGCGGTACCTCTTTTCCACATTCTTCCAAATTCTTGTTACTTGCACGCTCACTTCATCTTCCTAACTTTCCTTTCAATCCACCTGTAAGTCTTTTCCAAACTCATTCAATCTACCTCGAAACTTCTAACTTTTATTGAATTTCAAATTTCTAAACCAATTTCATCTTTTTCTCTCGTTTTTATGTTAAAAATATATAATTTATTGTCATCTAGGTTTTCAAAATTGGTATGATTATGATATAACATAACCCTTTTTTCAGGAAAATTGGTCGAGCAGCATGCGTTGGTTGGGTCTTTTAGTTCATATGTTTCGCCAAGTTAAGTTTGAACTTATACTGTAAAGTTATTCTCTAGATTATCATTTTTGTGGTGTGTGTGCATTGCATTTAGATTGATTCAGTAGTGTGGTGAGGATCAAAGGAAGTTATGGTAGGCCAAGCAGCTGGTAAAACAACGTTTCGGGCTTTAAAACATTGGAATGGCATTGAAGGTGAACCTGCGATTATTGTTAGAGTCATAGCGTGCTTTCAACCCTTACACGATTGTCAGGTCAGAAAATGTGCTTATAATTTTAGTGTTTGATGGATGTTTTATTCATGTTATGTATATGTTTTCTAAAGCATGTTATTAGTTTTCTGATGATTGGATGAGCTTATCGATTATGAATATTATGTTCCAACTTTTGCAGGCTGATTACTTTCGTCAATTGCTTGCCGGTTACGTAATTGTTCTTTTATATTCAAGTTGGATTTGTAGTTTTTCTGTCATTTGTTCAAGAGAAGCAGCAAGTTATTGAAGATACAATATCAAAGAACCAAATTGAGGGATTCTGTTGTTCTTGGGACTTTTTCGGGTTCGATGGTTAAGGCTCAAGTCTTGGAGCATGTGGTTTGGCCATCTCTTTATTTGAATGGCGCCAGCACATTGCCGGATCCTGCTTTTTGTGGTCATTTAGCATATCTGAATCCTGCTCTCAGTGCATTTCCAGGGTTCACAGCTCCTGCTACTCCAAGCCTGCAGACTGATCAGACCAATGAAGTAGGGTCTGCTCAGGATCCCAGAACAGAATCGTGTTTGAAAGAAAGAAATGATTACGGAGCTATGCAAAGTGCAAATCCTGCATCTCTGCAGAATAAATTTATTATATTTGACCGATCTGGTAATAAGACAAGGTTGTTTTATAGTCATGTATTCCCATTTAATCAGAGTCCAATTGATACTACTATGCAATTTGCTCAAGCTTACGAAGTTAATCAGGACAGACGGGCAACTAGTTTTGTTCAAAAGCATTTTCCAAAATACAGTTTGCCGGATGAGTCTGATCAGGATCATGTAGCAAATGAAGAAAGTGAAATGCGTGAAAACACAGAAGAAATCAATGCATTGCTTTATTCTGATGAGGATGATGATGAAGACGACGAGGTAACAAGTACAGACCATTCTCCATTGAGTAAAAAACCATTTGAGGACATAAAGGAGGATGTCGCTAGCTCTGATTGGCCAAGCAAACGGCTTAAGCTAATTGACGGTGGGTATGCAAGATTACCTCCGCTCTGAACAGCGCTAGTTCAGTAAGACTAAACGAACCATCTGAGTGTGTCAGCGATGCCGAGTCCAAGTACTCTGGTGGCCAAATGTATTTTTCCACGAAAACCAAAGAGGATGATACTTCAGCAGTTGGCGATATTCAATTGAGAAAGGCTAAAACTGCGAATCATTGAAAATTTCGAGAACTTAACTCCCGGAGCAAAAGGAAAGCATCCGCTGTTAGTCATCGATGAAACTATCGACACTTAAAATCTTTGATGTCTCAAAACTGGTATGCTTAGGGTAAAATGTCACTAAACATAAGTATGAATGATTGAAAAGGTGGTTGTTGTGTTCTTAGTTCTTACCTTTGTTGCATGGTAATTCTGAACACAGCATGCTTTCTACTGTTATTCTCATTCTCAAGGTATATTTATGGTTTAACAATAAAGCTGCAATCAAAAGCAACTACATACAGTAGTACTGCAAGTACTGCAATTTGGCACTGAAGAAAATGTGATTTGGGTTTCAATTTGTTGACCAAAAGTTTATATCTTTAAGCTTTTGGAGATAAAGAGTCACAGATAGAATTGACAGGAGCATGCTTAGTGGATGGTTGTGCTGTAAATGATGACAATTCCTTAAGAAATGTTGAATTTGTTTGTGATTATATGCATGCGCGTTTGGTAGAGCTTTAGGTCCCACTTTCCACCCTTGTCCTTTTGATTCTGGATTATTTTATATTATGCTTTTGTGATATCATATGAGATATTGGAGTGAGTAGAGTCTAAAGTGGAGAAGAAAGTTTCTGATGTTGGGGAGCGTGGTGTTTGATTTCATCATGAATTGATGGGACCCTTTTGTTTGTGGTGGTGGGTGAATGGAATGAATGGCAACAATTCCATTTTCTACGTTGTCATTGAGAGGTGTGTTTGTTGAGTATTCCATTTAAGGTTTCATTTTCATGATGTAATTATGTGTTTATGTGTCGGTTTAGTGAGAATGAGTCAATGTTGAGACACTGGTCTATTTTGGTGTATTATGAGCACGTATGTTACAAAATCTAATTATGAAAATATTGGTTCAAAAATCATGTAATTAATTATTTAAGAATTTCACATACAAAATTTATACTTGTTTTTTTAAACATGTTTATTTAAATGTCAAGTTAGTAGAACTCTTTTTCTTTTCAAAAAGTAAAATAACAAAATTTACACATACATAAATGTAAACTGAGTTATGTTGGAAAAGTTTATATAAAAAAATGAGTTAGAATGATAAATGTGTAAAAATCCAAACTCAAAAACTTAAAATCTTAATTTGAAGTAAAATAATATTGGAGAGGAAATTAATTAATTTTTTTTAGCAACATTTCAATAATATCTGACTAATTTTTTTTGAATAACTAAAGTTTTAAAATAAATTTAAAAAATAATCAATATTTTAAAAAATTACAAAAATGATTATTTTTTAACCGGATTAACACAAGTTATCACTCTAATTGTCCACTATCCTTATTTGGAGGACAAGTTGTCACTCTCATTGGCGACATCTCCTAATTTGTGGACAAGTCATCACTCCCATTGGCGACTTGTGTTTAAATTTTTTATTTTTATTTTTAATTAAATTATTTAATTATTGAATAAAGAAAAAAGTAAACACATTAAATTATTGAATAAAGAAAAAAATAAACACATATTAAATTATTTAATTATTGAATAAAGAAAAAATACTTCAATTTAAAATCAATAATATTTTACATACTGGGAGTCTTGAGGCTCGTACGATCCGAAGGCGCAAACTCTAACTACTCGTAGATGGCTCACGAGATGGTAGTACTACCCTAGTCGCATTCTCTAGTCCCACGACGTCCCCTTATTTGTTCTTGTTGTGTTTGGGTCGATGTCCCTTCAATGTACTCTAGGTCTACAAAATCACCGACCTTGACCTCTAAAATCTCACCGAGATGCGGATGCCCTACGCCTCAAAGCTTGTCTTTGTGGGACAAAGTGGCTTCGCTTGCGCGCTCGAAATGTGGTCTCTAGAGTTGAGGTCGAATCAGTTGGTTAAAAACAATGTTTGTTGTGGTGTGTGCATGGTCGGTCATCTTCGTATGCTGTCTGGCTAAGTGGTGATCGAAGAGTCCGCCACACCGTTGTCTTGGCCGTGTTGAAGTGTGGATTGTTCTTGGTATTGGGGCCGAGTTTGTGGTCGGTAGTGTTGGTATGGTTGGGGTGACATGTAGGTATGGTCTGGGGTGGACATGTGTCAGTGACATGTATTGGTATGGTTGGGTGGACATGTGTTGGTATGATCGGGGGGACATGTGTCGAGGATACATGTTGGTATGGTTGGGTGTTGTTCTTGGTAATATTGTGGTTCTTGTTGTTGTTCGTAATGTTGTTCTTGTTGTTGTTCGTAATGTTCTTGTTCGTAATGTTGTTGTTGTGTGGTTGGATTTTGGTGGTTGGTGTTGTTGGAAATATGGTTGTTGTCTGGGTCGCCCAAATAGAACCGGTCGACACAATCATTTCTCATTGGTATTTGATATGTACCAATCCACATATTCCTTGTCGGTTTCATTTGGTTGGGCACAACGGAATTGTAGGACATAGTAGGTACACTCTTTCCACATTTTACGTAACTCCGCTATAAGCCTTCCAATTCTTTTGATACTACTAGTGATCGAATTTTTAAGATGCCGGGATCCAAGCACATCGGGGACATGAGATTTCTTGATGCATGTCGAATTGCACTTCACATACCACTATGGTGCATCTCCACAAGCAGAACCGATGATAGCGCTTTGCTGCCCAAACAACATCTTCTGGGTTGGGTACATGTTTCAATCTCAAATATGGTCTCTAAATTAAATGTAAAGCAAAAGATATATATTATTTAGAGAGAATGTTTTATAATAAAAATTTAGTTAGAAGAAGAATAGTTTAGTGGTAATACATCTTGTGCTCAAGACTATCCAAGAGTTGATAAAGATTATATCATTTTTTGAGTTTCATTGTAATCCACCAAATTGACCGAACCTAAACACAAAAAATGAGAAATAATATTATTTACAATTATTTAAAGAATGAATATACTGTATGAAATTGCTTCATAAACTTACTTAGTCGCGTAGGTGAAGAATTAGGCGTGCGGGTTCTTGGAGGCTAGCCTCGGCAATCTCCACCATGCCCATGCTTGGAGTAAAAATGCACATCTATAAAATGTACAATTATCACATCGCATTTTTACACAACGAAATGAAGGTATGCCAAGACCGCAGAACCCTAACTATATGTGCTAATGTTATCTATGTCCTCAAACAAAGTCAAAAGTACATAAAATTGATGCTATTGTCCATGCCTTCGGAAAATATCATGTTTCCAAATAATAACATAATATAAAATCTAGTTTTTATAATTTTTTGTTCTTTAGAAGAATACTCGTTCAAAAGCATGATGTCATAACAATATTTAAGGGCCGGTAACTTAATACCTTGGCCCCTCGCTTTCGCACCTTGTGTTCCCTCGATTAGATCTACGCCCAACATTTGCATACATAGCACGTTGGGTTGTTGGACATCTCCATTCACGCCTACCATTAATTCGGAGACCCAACAACATGTACTGTCCTCTAGTGACTGGACATTCACCCATTGGTAGATGAAAGGTGTGTGTCTTGGGTCCCCAATGTTCACACAATGACAATATAAATTTCGATCAATAGTTGCATTTATTTACATGCATCACATTTCCGAACCCGCATCGCCAACATAAGGGACAATCCACGGCCGGAGCTCCATAGGATGTGAATGAACCCAAACTTTTGACATCCTATAAAAATAATATATTCATAATTAAAATGGAGTTTGAAAAACAAATAAATTAACGTAAAATTAAATATAAAACATAAATGTAAAATAATATATTTTAGAAGAAAAACTTACGAATGCGGCAATATTCCTCCTAGTTCCTCGGTGGGATTCACCCATGGTAAGAAAAGACATAATTGAAAATCTGAAAGTAAGAAAAAGCTCTGCAAAAGATATGTATTACATTGATGAGAAATGTTTGTTGATGATGGAAATGAAGAGAAATGTGTTGCTATTTATAAGCTTTTTCAAATACTTAAATAATATTGAACATTTGACAAGACCATTGCATGTATCACATATATGTCGTGGCAGCAAGTCGCCACTTGCCTTGGTGACAAAATGCAAATTAAGAGAAGTTGCCACTACTTTGGCGACTTGCTTTGGGACCCAAATGTTGAAAGTTTCTGACTTGGGAAGGCATGCGTGAGAGAGACATGCATGAGCCTATGTGTAATAGCTAGGCCCGTGAATGGCTATGTTGCATGCAATTGTCTTTTGGTTTCTTACATGCATTCATTGTTGTGTCTTGTCTTATTTCCTTGTTTTTTTGCATGCATTAAATATGTTGTCTTGCTATTTATTCAATGTTGTGTCTTGCAATTCATTCACAGTTATACTCACATTGTTTTCATCCTCAATACTCATATTATTGCTCACAAAAAATCAATCCTCAATACTCACAATACTCACATTTCATGGCATCATCAACACAATACAAAATCAATGCTCACATAAATGGTGAAACTTACGAATGTGATACAATCGAATTTCTATTTATAAACACTGATTCTACTCGATTTTGTCTAAATAGAAAAGTCGATTTGTCGATATGGAAAAAAATTGAGTAAAAAATTAGACAACTGGTATCCCAAATTTTCTACCAACATCCCATTTTCTCGATAATAACTCAACAAGTTATCATCACATATTCAAAATGATATAGAGGTTCAAAACATGTTTCGAACCACGAGTATTCTCGTTACGATTATATTGAGTTGTACATCAGTCGGAACAATTTCAACCGTCTCAGAATATTCAGTCGCATGTTATTGATCCCGTTGTTGATGACGAACAAGAACCCGAAAATCTAGTTGAAGAAGATGTGGTTGGTGACGTAGAAGAGGTGGTTTATGACTTGGTAAACCGTCATTCAAGATGAAGAACACATTCATATACCAGAGGCGCAACGCTACTCACCGCCTGCCCAGTTCACAAACCTTAACTTGGGCGAGGATGAGCCTTCGTCAGACATGTTCTACAACCCCTATATGACGCCTGACGAGGAGTTTAAAAAAGGTGACAAATTTTGTACAACGGAAGATTGTATGCTAGCAATCAAAAATTGGCACTTAGCAAACTGTGTTGATTACAAAGCGATCGGTCGAATCCGTAAAGGTACGCTATTTTGTGCAAAAATCCAGAGTGTGGTTACAGGCTGATGGCATCATTTAAGAAGAAATATAATTGGGTGATAGGTTCCATTACTCAATACCACACTTGTGTTAACACAAATATGGTGCAAGATCATAACAAACTAAGCCATGATATGATATGTAATACCATATTACCTCTCATAGAAGCTGACTCGTCACTTAAGGTCAAGATGATTATCTCCCATTGCGTTTTTGTGTTCAAATATAGAGTCAGAAAGGCTTGGTTAGCGAAAACCAAGACAATTGAAGTGGTCTCTGAATCGAGGAATTCTACAAACAACTTCCGTGCTACTTGGTTGCACTTAAATTATATTCACCTGGGGCGATTCAAATAATGGAGACCTTGCCAGCAGAATCCCTAGACGAAACCCGTCTCAAAGGTAATGGAATATTCCATAGACTTTTTTGGGCATTTCGTCCCTGCATCATCGGATTTTCTTTTTGCAAATCGGTTATTCAAATTTATGGAACTTGGTTGTACGGAAAATACAAAGGAACATTACTGATGGCAGTTGCACAAGATGGAAATAGTAATATTTTCCCTATAGCCTTTGCCTGAAGGAGAAACAACTGCTACTTGGAGTTTCTTTCTCAAAAATCTCGAACTTATGTGGCTCCACATCCTGGACTATGTTTTATTTCTGACAGACACGCTTCCATTGAAAGTGGTTACAAAAATCCAGTAAATGGTTGGCACACCCCCCATCTTTGCATATCTAATGCGTTAAGCATATTGCTCAAAATTTTATGCGGGAGATCAAAGATAAATTTTTGAAGAACAAGCTGATGGATGCGGGGTATGATTTAAACCAACCAGGATTCCACTACTACCGCCGGGAAATAGTGTTGTCAAATTCAGATACGGGAGGTGGATTGATAATCTTGATAGAGAGAAGTGGACTAGATCCTACGATAATGGGGTGAGGTGGGGCCATATGAGAATAAATCTTGTGGAATCGATGAACCACATCTTCAAGGGCCTATGAAACCTGCTCAGAATCGCCCTCGTGAGCGAACCTATTTTCGAATGGCAACGTTATTCGGGACAAGAAGTAAGTGTTGGAATGCAATGTTACAGACACAACAGGTGTACAACGATATGTGCATGAAATTTTTGCGGTATGAATTTGCTAAAGCCAACAGCCATCGGGTTACAGAATTCGACCGCCATGGCCACACTTTTAGTGTCAAAGAAATAATTGACCACAACCAGGGGATGCCAAGGCAAGAGTATCGGGTCCTAATACCCGATCGCTGGTGTGACTATGGCCATTATCAAGCCTATCATATGCCTTGCTCCCATGTCATTGCAGTTTGTTCACATTCCCACTTTGCTACATTATCACTAGTATCTCCTATCTACAAGGTTGTAACAATGCTCAATGTATACAACAACAACTTTCCAGTGGTAGCAATGGAGGCATATTGGCTAGAGTATGACGGGGAAATTGTTTGGCACAACGATTTGATGTGGCGAAATAAAAAAGGTCGACCAAACAGAAAGCGCATCAGAACCGAAATAGACGTCGCTGATAAAATGGAGAGGAAGTGTAGTGTATATTGTCAGGTCAGGCATAATAAAAACAAGTGCCCACATCGTGGCTCTAGTTCCACAACATAGATTTTAGATTCACAACTCTTTGTAATTTTTTTCATCAACGAAATGTACTTTTTTATTCCAAATATCAGATGAGTTACAACATCACAAACGCCTACAAGACTTAAACAACAACACAAACAAGACTAAAATATAAGAACAACGAAATTACAACAACACAAGTACTAAAGCAACAACACGAACAACCATTAAAATCTAAGAAATTACAACAGTTAACACTATGTCATCCGATCCATGCATCATTTGGATGTCATCAATGTTGTTTTCAACTTCATCCAACCAACGTACAGTGTCTCTAGTTTCAAGTGAGGTCCTTGTTCTAAGCCTCTGAATCCTTCTGATGACTTCGTCAGGTTGGTATTCCCCCTCTAAACAAGACAACTCTCTTTTTAGTGGGTCCGACGAATGGATGTGCCAAAATTTCATCTGCAATTGGGGGTTTGACAAGAGAGAAAATAACATGCCCATACCTTCTTAAAATAACTCGATTCAGATCGGCCGCTTTGATGAGGTTCGCTGCCATGATGGTGGTCTAGGGGATGTCATGAACACAAATATATGGTGAAAATGATAAACTTGGTGAAGTTATGAGTGAACATTAGGGTTTGGATTGAATTGCTATTTATAGTGCTATATATATGTGTGTGTAATGATTAAATTAAAGATGTTAGAGGGACCAATGTTCTCCGGCCACAGATTTCTTAAATTTTAGGGAATTAAGTTAGGGTTGGAGCAAGCTTTGACAACCATCAAGCAATCACTTTCAATCCAAAGCTTTAGCCAAGCACAAAAAATTGTAATGTGTCGAGAACCGTCGCCCTCTAGGATGTTTATTCTTTTAAAGAAGGTAGTATCACAAATGCTCATTAGGCCAGAACTGTGGAGCATCGACATACCGAACTGGAATAATGAGCAAGAAGGCGTTAACACCGATGCTCAAGGATGTTATCTTCATAGAAAAGATGATACGCCTTTTTCCAAGAAACCATAAATGACTTTCTATTATGAATGTCTCCATATCGATAAAGTTCTTGCAAGCTTTCTCAATTTTCTCAACAGAGCAACATGCCAACAATAAGTATTGATGATGTAATTTATCATAATGTGAGTTATAGCTTTACTAAGGGTAAGTCTACCTACCATAGAGAGCAGGGATCCCTTCCACGCAGATAATTTAGCCAAAATTGGAGTGAGATGAGTGGCTTTGACACACCCTTTGAAAATAGAAATCCTAAGGTATTTAAAGGAAATAACTCATTTAGTAAACAAAATTACTATGTGAACACCAACATATACACTAATCAGATTCGATTTTACAAATACTATCTTTTTTGTAATTTATAAAATAAATAAGGGTAGAATGGGAAATGTTAGGTTATGTCCACACTATTTTCTCTCATGTAAGCAACAAGCCTTTGTTCTCTCTCTTTCTCTCAGAACATTCTCTGTTCTTCCTCCTTCACTCTATAACTTCCGGAAGGCTTACCACGGCGACGACGCGAGATTCGTAAACGGGTTTCGCATCACGACTTTATCGGCGACGATGACTTTCGACGGTGTGGTGACTTTCGCATTTACGACGAGATCCGACGGCCAATCGTTCTTCGTCACGGCGAGATCTAGCCAATGTAAAATCAGTTCTTTCTCTTATTCCCTTTGTTTATCATAACTGTGTTTATTTAAGTGTTAGGTTTTTCTGAGTTTACACCTTAAGGGTTAGGTTTTTATGTGTTTTTCTCTATAGCAGAATTGCTTTGATTTGCTTTGAAAACATGGCATCCTCAAATTTGTCTGAAACTGAAGTAAGTTTGATTTTTTTTTATAATGACTGCTTTTGTTTGTTTTTGTACTTTAATTTGTTGTAAATCAGAACTGCTTTTTTCAATCATGTTAAGGTACGAATGAGGCATTGTTGTAGCCCGTTAATTTGAGCACCATCAACAAAAGCTTAACAACAGCTCAACGTGCACATATCGAATGCACTCCATTCAAATGGGCATTGGATATTTCTAACGACTTCTCAATCGCAGGTGGCTTATTATAGGAGTTAGTAAGGAGATGGGACAAACGTAGTCGGGGATTTATGGTAAGAGATGGGATAGTTCCTTTACCCTATTGATGTTTGTTTCGCCTTTGGATTGTCCATTGTTGGTAAGACCCTTGTAGTAGATGTAGTAGAAGACCAACGTGAAACATTAGGTCTCTTTAAAGGCGTGAGGCAATCGTGACCAATATTGTCAAACAAATTCGTGTTCACAAGAATAGATTACCTAACTTTGCTAGACTTTACATATTACTTGCATTTGTTGAGTTTTACTTTCCAAAAACCGGAAATAAGGTCTTTACAGATTTATTAAGAAATTGGATGATTTGGACTCCTTGATACATATAGTTGGGTCTTGCCGTATAACTTTGTGGTTTCTAGTTTATGTGAGTCCTCCGATGTGTTGAAAGGAGGAAAAACAAGTCACAGAGACATTTAAATGGGTGTGTCAGACATGTATGTAGATTATATAAATTTACAAGAACATCTTATGTTTTGTAATTTATAATTTATGTGTTGTACTTGTTATGGATTCGGGGCATTCAACCACTTATCTTTGGGAAGCACTGTTTCTAGTTCACTTTTCCACGTATTGAATTGGCTTGTATTGAATCGGGCTAGTTATAAGTATGCAAAAGAAAAATATTGAAAAGGCATTTGACAATAATATGGTAGGATTTGTGTGTTTTAATTGAGAAACATATTTTTCATTTGTTGTTTATTTGACTTGAATTTTGTGTTGTTAGATAATTGAAAGAGTGATTCAGAACGGGAAGAACTAAAACACGACATTGCCAAGCGTTATTTGAACAAGGTCAATAGTTTGTGGATGTTCGCGATTATCTAAGATTGGTGGTAGAGAACAACGAATTCAGAGCGGATATCAATTTTGAAATGAAGTGAGGATGATCAAAGAGGCAAGAGCTAGTACTCTATTTGAGAACGAGGATGTTCAAGAAGATCAATGATGGTCAACTTTATCAATGAAGTTGAAGTAGGAACTTCACGAGATGCCGGAAATAACACTCCACCATATGATGATCCGAATGCTGTGGAAAACCTAGCAAAGTCTACTTCTAACATGGCTACAAGAATAAAGAAGAAACCAAGGAAGCGTGGAAGAAAACCAAGACCGAATTTGTAAATCATTAGTGGTTATGTTGTAGTGTACAATTTAGTAGAATTTGATGTTTTGTAGTAATCTTATTTGACACAATGTTAACAATTTATGATTATCTTTTGTTTGTTTATATGCAACCAGATATGGTTAAGTTTCAAGACAATAATCATGTGGTTACATGTGTTAAGTATGTTGTGTCAAGTATGTTGTAATTCATTTTGTTGAGCATGTTATATGCACAAGTTTGGTTTAAGTTTTCCTAGTAACCGAGTTCATTTTATTAAATACCCCATGTATGTCGTACCGATTTGATTAACCAAGTTTTTCCTTTCATTAACCAACTTTTACACTATAATAACCAAGTTCAGTTCTATTAATTTCTCAATGTATGCCAAGTCTGGGACGCTAACCAAGTTACTCCTTCGTTAACCAACTTTTTGCACTATATTAACCAAGTTCATTTCTATTAATTTCTCAATGTATGCCAAGTCCGACCCATTAACCAAGTTATTCCTTTCATTAACCAACATTTTGCACTATATTAACCAAGTTCATTTAATACCCTATGTATGCTACCGATGTTATTAACCAAGTTATTCCTTTCATTAACCAACATTTTGCACTATATTAACCAAGTTCATTTTATTAAATACCCCATGTATGCCAACCGATGTTATTAACAAGTTATTTCTTTCATTAACCAATGTTTTGCACTATATTAACCAAGTTCATTTTATTAAATACCCATGTATGCCCCGAGATTTTATAACCAAGTTATTCTTTTCATTAACTAACCTTTGCACTATATTAACCAAGTTCACTTTATTAATTTCCCAATGTATGCTAAGTCTCGAGACTGCATTAACCAAGTTATTCCTTTAATTACCCAACTTGTTGCACTACATTAACCAAAATTGTTTTTAATTAAATTTTACCCTGTAAGTCTGGACTGCATTAACCACTTTACTACCTTAATTAACCAACTATTTTCAATGTATTAACCAACTATTTTATACGAAACATACACCAAAAGTTTTGTACAAAAGTTGCATAAACTTACATGACAAAAGTTATTTGACAAGATATGTGTCCGACATCCCCAAAAACACATGCCCTAGTTAATAACCAAAAATTCCACGTTGATCATCAATTTGTACAAACTTGAGATGAACCCATCAAAGGTGTTTCACATGTTGTCAAAAGATCCATAAATGACATATTACTTCCACTACCAACTTCAATAGATGAATCTACACAAATGTTACTTTCAGATGATTTCCGCCATTCCAGAGTAAGCTCAACGTGATCATTATTTTTGTTCGCTTTGACCTTTAATAACCGTTTCGTAGATAGATATTTTCTTTTAGATGGAGGACTACCTTTGCGCTTGACATGTTTTGGGCTGCAATTCCACTTGTATTGATTGGATTGGAATCATCATTAAGATTCTCTTCAACATGTGTACTATCTTTTGTGCGTATGTTAGAGCTAAACAAATTTAATGTTTCATGGAGGTCATCGGTAGCATCCTCTAACTCGCAGGCTACTTCCGCAACATCATAAAAATGTTTGCATAATTTATCAAACCCGCCCATTCTTGGCTTCAATTGTTACACCATAACTAGTCCTTATATATGAATGCTTCCTTTGATGTTTTTCTTCATCTCGAGAAAATGTACTTATCTCGAAGATTTGTAATCCTTTCTTGACTACACGGATAACACATGACGACACACAATACCTCTAAACTCAAACAATGAGCATTCACATTTGAAATCTTGATTTTCCTTGTTAAGCACAACTTTTAAGACTCGCTCTTTACGCATGTCCCCAACTAGTATCTCCTCCCACACATGATACGTAGCGAAGCAACCCTCCACACCATTCAATGTGGTAGAACAATTCATTTTAGATCTGAATTCCACTTGAATTTCCTTGAATTTGGCATGAGTAAATTCATTTTGAATTTCTTCTCAATGGTCGAGTTTGACCCACATGGAATTGTTGTATCCATCGAGTTAAAATCACTTCAAAATCCTTTTCCGCCGACTTCTAAGAGCATTATCATATTGTTTCACAAACTGGTTTAGACTAGTTGTAGAATTAATATATCCATCCAAGAAAGCATGTATGCTCACCACGCTATGTAGTTGACATACCCGCCAAAAATATTTCCTTAACAAAGGTGCCCACCTATGTCGCTCAATATACAACCCACCCAACCAATCATTTTCTTGAGATTAAAATTTTCTATGAAGGAACACCATTTTTGTTCAAAATTAGTTGTTGTGAATGTATCATAGACGGCTTCTTTCATCGCATACTTGATCCTTTGTATTCACCATATCCGCTAAGCTTTTCTGGAACTTTTTTCATTATATGCCATAAACACCATCTATGACGAGTTGTAGGGAAGACTAACTCAATAGCATTTTTCATAGCCTTACATTGATCGGTCACAATACCCAAAGGTGCTTTTTCTAGCATACAACGAAGCCATGACTTGAAAAGCCACACAAAAGAATCCGTGTCTTCACCTGATAGTAATCCACACCCAAGTAAAGTTGATTGACCATGGTGATTCACCCCCACAAATGCAGCAAAAGGCATGTCATACTTGTTAGTCAAGTATGTTGTGTCAAATGTTACAACATCTCCAAAATATTCATAAGCGGCTCTACATCTTGCATCAGCCCAAAATACATTCCTCACATGAAAATCATCATCCAAATCTATGTCATGAAGAAATTTGAATTTTGTTCCTCATTTTACAAAAATAACTTATCAAAGCCTTACCATCACCTTCTTTTCCAATTGCACACGTTCTTTGTTGATATAGTTCCTAACGCCTTTTTTCACAAAGGGAATATTTTCATGCCCACCGCATCTTTAACTAGCGATTGAAAAGTCTTGTTGATTCTTACTCCGTATCATCATTGATATGAATTGTTCTTCTCACATGTAAGTTCATTTTCTTGTTGGCCTTGAACAATCTTGCTTTAGTAGGGCTAGTCTCATGAGTATGGTTAGATTCAAATTGTGTAACGTACCACAAACCATCTTCTTTCATTTTAATACAAATCTTGGCAAGACAATTTTTCGGTCTAGATGGTAGTGTCTTAAACGTGCATGATAATTTTGAAACTTTAGACCCCTCTCTTGTACATGAAAGTATTAGGTAGTTGAGCTCCCCATCATCTCCCTTTTTCGATGATCTTATCCTCCATCCGAAACCCTTTTTAAAGCATACTTTGATAATATGTTTTAACTTCCTCTACACAAGAAAAACACATCCCAATTTCAGAACCCAACGTGAATCATCGCCAACGCCATCACCATCACCGTGATCAACTTCTACATCTTCTATTTGACTACCACCACAATCTATCAAAACGCTTTGAACTGTCCATTTTGTCACAAAACTGCACAAAATATGCCAATTAGATGTATAACATAAATTTATAACAAAGTTGGTTAACAAGGTGCAACAACATGGTTAATATTTGTATAACTTGGCTAATATACTCCTACATAACTGCAAGTTTATAACATTTTTATTATGCATTGGTTAATAGAGTGGCACAAGTTGGTTAATATAATGCATAAAATGGTTAACAAACCTACTAGAATAAATATATGAAATCGTTTGAACAGTAAATACATATGGTTAACGTAGTGATCAAAGTTGGTCAATACAGTTTACAACACGGTTAATAAACATTCAACCATTCAATACGAAATCAATAGCACTACTTATTCATCTTTTATTATAAACAACACAAACTTTGAATCAAAAGAACAAGATTGGTATTATTAGATGAAACTTTAATGATGCCTAAAAGCTTAATGAGTTAAATCTTCATCTTCATTGCTTAATGAGTTAAATCTTCATATTCAACTTTATTGAGAATATTTGGAGATGTTATCATGAAAAATGGTGGGAGAAGGTTGTACAAGAAATTGGCACGGAAGAGAAAGAAGAAGAAATGGTGGGACAAGCTTAAGATGACGTGGAGAGGAAGAGGAAGAAGAAGAAGCTTAAAATGACGTGGAGATGTGGTTGGTATTAGCATGTATTAAGATATTCATTTCTACACTTGGTATGGCCCACATGCTACTTGCTACTTTGCTATGGCCCACAGTATATTTGAAGACTACACTACGGTGTAGTGTATATGTTGGTGTAAACATAGCAATTTTCTTAATAAAATATGTACTAGTCACAATTTTGTCAAGATAACTTAAGTTGATAGAACCATAAAAATAAATAATTTTTTCAAGTTGAAGCTCTGACTAGAGTGTTGATGAAGAAGTAGCTTAAAGATTTTTATAAGGGGGCGCTTGCGACAATTGTGTGGATAAACTTGTTACAGTGAATGCATGTCTTCATAAAAAATACATATAACTAAATTATTTACATATGATTAAATGTTGGGTGACTCATAAACATTAACTTTGTAGCTGGTCAAAATAAAACTGTGAATCTAGTAGACGACCAACTAGACAAAGAAGTTTGCCTCAGTGGCTCTGAGATTGTGAAATATTCCATGATAATGAGATCAATTATGATGGTGATCTCATTCACTTTGCGCTTATGGTCGATCCGAACCCGTTAGCACGGAGGAGATATTAAGCAATCCAAAGTGGGTGTGTGCGATAAAAAAAAGGAGTAGTAATCGATTAAGAAAACGGCACTTGGGAGCTGGTTGATCTACCGGAACGAAAGAAGTCATTCGAAGTGAGATGGGTCTATATAGCTAGGGCAAATCCAAAAGGCGAAATTGTCAAGCATAAGGCTCGACTAATTGCGAAACGATTTTTGCAAAGAGAATGTATATACTATGATGAGGTGTTTGCACCAGAATTCAGAATAGAAATCATACGTCTGATTGTTGGTATTGCGAATAGCAACAATTGATCAATTTATCAAATGGATGTGAAATTCGCATTTTTGAATGGTCCACTTGAGGAGGAAGTTTATGTAGAACAATCCCCTAGTTTTGATGTGATAATTCAAGAGAGAATGGTCTGCAAACTAAAAAAAGCACTTTATGGTTTGAAACAAGCTCCTAGAGCTTGGAACAAACACATTGATGGTTTCCTAGTTGACATTGGCTTCAAGAAATGTAATTCTAAACATGGTGTCTAAGTTAAGACGGATGCAAGGAAAAATGTGATCATACAAAAAAACGAACACATACAAAAAGTTAAAGTTTAAACTTTTATCGGTTACTCCAAAATCAATAATCCAAATAATGAAGAAAAAAAACATCAATAATGAAGAGGACGACCTATTGTTGGTAAAATCATTTGCAAAGTTCATTTGGTTCAACAGAAAGTTGAGTAGTGTGTTGTGAAAAAACGTAGAAGACTGGATTGAGCGGATGGAACAGAGAGAGAAATGAATTCAATATTTGTGGTAGAAAGTACAAAATTCATGAAAAACCTAAACTTTGGTTTATGTGATAAGGTTGAATCGGATAGTTTCTTTGTAACCAACCATAGCAAACCGAGGTGCAACATAAGGAAAGTTGCAAGTAAATATAATAGGTAGTAACCAAACAATGCAAATGATGGCTGTTTAGTTGCAAAAGTAAATTTTGGACACAAATCACCTTCAAAATAATGACATGGCAGAAATACAGATTGGGGCAAAGATGGCTTTTCCGGATTATCTTCTTTTCTTATGTTATAGATATGTCTATGGTAAATGAATAGAAAGAGGATAGAATCAAAAGATTTTTACATATATCTTAAACAAAATCATTTTTGTGATTGAATAAGAAATTCAGTAGAATTCATACTTCAAATGTGCTTGACTTGGCCTCAAAGTACAATATGGCTAGAATCAGTTGAAAATTTTCTCATCATATAGGAATCAAGATATTGAATTTCTCCATCTTCTAGTACTCTTTCTATTGTGTTCTGCAGAAGCTAGATTATTACTCCGAGGCGAAATTTCATGATCATGGTTTGGCACACTTGTCATCTTTGTTAGTTTGCTCAATTTCTTCCAACCACTGCTCCAAGCTGAACTTTGCTTCTGCTTTAGCACCTTATCAAATTGTTTCTGCAAATTTTCCATCTCATTTTGGAGCTCCAAATACTTAGCTTTCACACTCTCCAGCTCAAATTTTAGTGTGTTGACATCTTTTTTAGCAGCTGTCCATCCTTCTTGAATGATTGTGGAGTCGCCGAGTAGCGTTTTCGGTTTGTAACCATTGGTTGAGTAAAGGTTTCAACATCTTTCAAAGAAGGATTGATAGTGCAGTGCTTATCTTTACCTGTTCCGAATAGGACTTGCACAACTACTCTTAATGGAAGCCTTCGCTTTGTGCCGCGGCATGCATGCCAATTGAGAGTTTCTGACAATCCATTACGCGACAGAGTCGCCTTCGTGCTCAGATAGTGTCGGATGTGCCTGTTAGTTTACTTCACCGTTAAGAAATCCAACAACCGAGAAATCAAAATCAAAATGAAATCAAAATCGAAATCACATGTTCTAGAAACAGAAAATAATTACCTTAAGATAGGAATCAATAGCTCTATAAAGTCCATCATCGCAGGTTCTAGCCGATTCTGGTAAAGCTTCAGCAAGTACTTGAAATTTTGTCAATGAAAGGTTTCGATCTCTTGAAACTTCTGTAAGATAGCTATCAACAAGTCTTGCTACTCTTGCTTTTGCATTAAGATTACTTCCTAAATGATTCTCGGAAATTGAATGTCTTGTTGGACTAGAACTTTCAGTTTGCTCTTGCACAAGAAAATGTTCAAGTAGCCTCAAAACAAGATCAACATCATACATCATTGTTTCTCCTTTATTATAACAAGGAATCAAAAGATCAGAAAGTGTAGCTTGTTCAAATTGCATTCCAACTCTTTTCTCTAATTCCGTAACCAACGCGGGTGCAACTTTTAACATGATTGCCATTCTCAGAAGCCTAAGAAGAAAAGTGCATGAAACCGTATCTTTCTGAGGAGGAATAATGCTTATGAGACTCTCAATGATCATTCTTTGTTCTTTAGCTTGAAGAGTTGAAGTTTCGTCTCTTGTTCCGCCCGATACAATCATATGAAGTCCACCACACGCCTTTAATCCAGTTACTACCGCTACCACTACTACTGCTATGACTATTACCGATACCGAATGCTCGTTTCGTCGAATGTGATTGTTGTTTCACTAACCAACCCTTGTAGCCATTTAGTTGCATAATGCATTATTGCAGCGCCAATCAACTCGAATCTCATTCCCTTAACCTTAATAGCAGTAATGACTCTAACAAAATGATCAATCCTAAGAATCGAAACATCTTCAAACCACCAATCAGAAGGAACTAGTTGGTTCTTACTCGGACTCGTCGCATCTTTCATCATATCATTATTATTACTATTGCTATTCCATCTCGGACTTGAAATTTTCGATGATGTTCTTCCCGTGTAAGACCATCTTATCCCTTTTGGATTAGCACAAGCTTTCCAGGCTATGGACTCGCTGCATCTTCGAACAATTTGAAGATTCTCCGACCATGGTGAAAGCTTTTCGCAGCTTTTCAAAACTACTATAGAATCTCTCCATGACGATAAAACAACATAGCTAAGAAATGCCTCGGTTTTGAATATAAGATTCCCTTCTTCTAAATCTTCTGTCATTTCTAAATACTCAGCCGAACATCTTAGTCCCGAGATATTTCCAGCCGTTAAATCAACAGCAATTCCATAACAAAACTTAGCTGCAAGTTCAAATGCCTCAAATCCACCCGGGATATCATTCATAACTATCTTATTCACATCCGTTCATGCGATTCGTATATGATTCTACTCATCTTTCCACTTCGAGATATTAGAGGATACTTTCACAACAAAAACCACAAATCAAACTCAACATATAGTAGCATAAATCATAGAGCCTAACATCTCAGTATAAAAACTGTAAATATGTTTTAATCCATAAAATTACGACTTTTTAACAACATTAAACTCAAAAGATTGCCAAATTTTGTATAGACTAAGAACATTTAACCTTAAATTTAGTAGATTGATACCTTGTGTAAGTGGAAATTAGCTTCTCCAATTTGAACAAGAAAATCACTTGGAATATCAGTTGCAACATACCTGCATAAATACTAGATTTTTAGTAACATTTTCAAAGGTACTAAACTATTACTAATTAAGCAAAATTTAGTTATATATAATATATACAATCAATATTGTACAGAAATAGCGGATAAACGACAATAAACTGCGCAGCTATATAGAATAAACATACCAAGAATGACCTCTTTGAAGAAATCCTTGAGTCTTAACAGTATGTTTGTTTGAAGTGAGAATTCCATCACCATATTTGTGTCTAGCAGCTGAATCACTCTCAGATTCCCACATGCTGAATGGAAAAACCAGATTCACAGAATGTATCAACTGTTGTAAAAGGAAAGTAGCTTTAACTTAGAATCAAAACCAAGAAGAAAAAAAAGAGAAATTAGTAAGAAATCACATGGAATAGTTGAAAATATTTTAAGTTATCTTAAAAAATTGTTTGTTTCATTGAAGAACAAAAAATTGTTGGTGTTACAGGCTGTGATGAAATGGGAATAATAGTGAATGAAGTTTCTGGTTTGGATTAGATGATAGAAATGTATGCATATAAGACAGTGTCTGTTTCTTAGTGTTTTATGCTTCATTTTTTCATGTCTTTTCCTTTTCACCTCACTTTTTATTCTTTTAATTTTTATTATGTTAAAAACATTCTTTTTATGATTAATAAATTCATGTGAAGATTTAGTTGATGGATAATATAAAATTCTTTTAATTTTTTTTCTTTTTATTTAAGATTCTCTTCGCATTACAAATTATATTAATTATCTTTTTAATGTATATACTCTAAATTAATACTTCAATTATTTTTTAAAAAAAATTATTCTAAAAAGTTTTATATTTAAAGACAGAAGTAGTAATTTGAAATTTTCTCTGAGATTCAATTCTACTTTTATAAACTTAATTAATTAATTGTAGTGAAAAGGGCCAATTTAAATAATGTAAACAAATTATTTATAATCATAAAGTGATAATTTTTGAAAATTACCATATTTTGGAGTAAAGAAAAAATGATATTTATTTATATGTAGTTAAAAAGGGGTAAGTAACAGAGTGGCGGTGGATGATGGGATGGGAGGGAAAATGAATGTGACTTGTGTGGCTGTATGTTTTGTACCAAAAGTAGACACTTACAACCCTTGAGATTATGTGTTGTAATAAATAAATGGTATGCAATAATTTATTTTACTATTGTAATAAATAAATGCAATAATTTATTTATTTGAGAATTATATTGATATGGAATGATTAGAGTCCATTACGTGATTCATGTAAAAAAGGAAGCATATGGAATGATTTGTGGATTACTAGTCTTTAAAGTCTGAATTCAACATGCAAAGTCATAACAATTTGTCTCTTATTACGGTCCCCCTCAAACGGATTCATTTTTTGTTTTGCCATACATGGAGGCAAAAGGGACCCTGCCTTGTATTGCCACCATTTTTGGCCAAACGATAAGAGAGTTTAGACCCACATTCTTTAATGCGTCTCCATCCTATTTTTCCACACTCTTTATGTTATGCTCCACCTCATTTTGCTCAGATTTGAAGAGATTGTTGAAGGTGCAGTGCCAAAATAAAATCATAACATGTACACATTTTTTTAATTGATTTCAATTATTATTAAAAGTTGTCATATAGTTTGTGTTTATTTTTTAAGAAATCATGTAAAAATCTTCTAAAGGTCTGTTTGGGAGGACAGTTTTGAAAATAAGGAATGGCTTATTTTTTAAATCAAACAAAAATTAAAATATATCTTAAGTATATAATAAGATATAGACATAACCTCCAAAACATTTATCAACCACTTCTGCCCTTCTCTTTTCTCGTTCACTAACTAAATAATAAAGCTTTATGAGAACAATACAATCTTATATCGTGATTATTAAGAGAGAAAAAAATGTTTAAGAAAATAAGAACATCATGTATTTTACATTTACTCAATTGTAAATTTAGAAACCATTACTTTATAATTGGTGCCCCTTTTTGCTTTTGATCTCATGCTTCAAAGAGGTAAACATGAAGTTCCCTGATAATAATGCTTCTTTATCTGCACATTTAAAATTCCATGACTTGGTAAATGCAAAGTGGAAAGAGGGGAAAAGTACATATACATAACATCTGCAGAGTTGTTAGTATTATGGATCGGATCTTGAAATGGGCCGGTGTTGATTTTCACCACTTCAAGATATATATATATATATATATATATATATATATATATATATATATATATATATATGGAAACAGCTATTATTTACCTGTTAAAGTCATGCAACTTACTTCCCTTTGAGCATACCTGGCCAATGCCTACATAAAAGCATGAATTTCAGTATCAATGTTGTTATACTCAATATAATTGAGGAAAATAATAAGCATTGTGAAAGCAATTATAAGTATCAGGTCAAAGAAAGAGAAGAATAGCAAAAGCTGGTGACGATAGAGCTTTTCAACACGTCAATAGTGTTATTATGGAAGCAGTTCTAGACAGAGAGACAAATCAACAGTGAATACAAAAGATAGGAAGTTCTAGCAACAGAAAAAAATCGAAAATGTTACTATAAGCTTCCTTGGTTTGACAGGCAGAGACTCCAATATGTTAAGAATATATCAAAAGATATAAATTATAAAAGCGACAATTCTTCAAGCGAAGCCAGCATGTTCAACCGAGAATCTCAGCTGTTAGTTGAATGAAGTAAGACGATTGATGAATATGCTTAATGGCTAATAAATTGTATGACTTGAATTGGTCTCTCAGTTCAACATCTCGGGTTAGATAGACTTTTGAGGAAGTGTCGCATTTCCAAAAGCTTACAATATAATATCTGTTCCACAAATATAATGAATTTTTTAACATCACTTAGAAGGCATACCTGCACTGATTGTAATGCAGCTTTGTCTGGTGTTGAAGAACCATCGTCTGAGAATATATTCCTGGAAAAAAAAACACATAAGGATATATTTTTTCTTAGAATTTGAGTTGTGTGTAACTTAACCTCTACAAAACTGGTTTTTCAGGTGAGGGAAGCCTCCAACTTATAAACATATTTGCAAATCATATCTCATCTGATGCAGGACTCTCAACACTTTTATTGGAATATAAAAAAATATCTTATACCGTTATACTAATATCCTTGCAAAGATATTATATAAGAGTATATTAGTTATTTTTCTAGACCAGTTTCCAATCTTAAAGTATCTAAGACTATCTCTGGAATTGATTTTATATTACTGAAATATTATGATTTGTGTCCTGATTTCTCTATTTAATTATGACTAGGAGTCATGTATCATCGCTATTTATAGGGGCTAGGGTTTATCAATAATATTCAAGCTCTTAGTACTTCGCTCATCCTTTTTATCTAAAACCCATTACTTTAATAACGTTGAATAAAGTAGAAAGTTCATATGAAGTATGCAATGGGACTGCCTCTTCACTATCAATATTCAAAATGGCGGTAAGCAGACGAATAGTTAATCGGCAGTTTCCTACTGACAATGGGTGTAAAAGAGCAGTGAAGAGGATAAGTTCATATCAAACCTACCTCCATATAATACTAGCGAAATCACCCGGTTTAGCTTCTGGAAGTATAGCAGCATCATAAGCAACAATATTCCCATAAAAAATCTTCTCAAGATCCTTCATCCACTTAATCAATAGTAGGTTAACCTGAATTTTCAAATTAAATTCAATGAGAGGCTAATTACTACATATATTCAAACTATTTTGGGAAAAATTGAAAGAAAAAAAATTTATGGTAAAAATATTATATCTATATCTATTTGTAGAAGACAACTGACCCCAGCTTTGGACACTCTAAGCTCCACATCGTGATTGTAAATCTCATAAAGGTACTGCCCAAATTCAACACCCTCACTTCCCTCTTGCTTAATTCGGCGCAAGTAAAACCACATGTGAAGTATAAGCAAAGAGAATGTTGTTTTGAATGTTTTCTCCAAGTTAAACACTGAAAACAGACGAAAATAGTTTATAGAATGTTACATTACAAACTATAACACTAGTACGACAAGCACTAATCCACATTTAACTGCAGCCTAATAATATAACAACTATACTAATAAGAGATCTAAGTAACAAACAATAGCAGCTTAGAAAATACTTTAAAACTTTTACATAATCACTTGGATGATAAGTTGTTTATGCAAAAAGGGCGTATGTAGATGTGCATAACTATAAATGCATACGTTTTGTAAATGGTACCTTCATAAATAAGCGGTTTATCAACTTGAGAGATTATTCTTTTGTAAACAACATTAGCCCCTCGAATCGATTTGCTCTGCTTACTATAAAACATCATGAGTTTGAGCATGAAACGTTTAAACCCCTGATAATCAGGTTCATCAATTCTTAGAGGCGAGTCGCGGGGAAGGGCCAGAGAACATGGTTTAGACCAAAACATTTTGTCTAGGTTAACCTGCATAGTACCGCAAAAAAAATTTATTCAATTTTTTGTTTTCGCTATGTAGCACCGACACCTATGAAAAAATGTATATCCATTTGGTGACTTGTGAGTGTGGGCGTGTCAGTGTTAGTAAGATTGAAGTGATAAAAGGGAGATTATAATAAGATTGCATACAAGGGGTTCAAGTTTTTCTTCAATGATTGGTGCAGCTGCAACCCTAGCGTAGGTTTGATGCATTGGAGGTCGGAGCTTGGAGAGTGGAAGAACTGCTTTGGTCCATGTTCGAAACATTCTGATTCTGATTCAATCACAGTGAAAGGTTTTAGATGAATTGAATGAAGAATGAAAATGATTGAATTGGAGTTACTTGTAACCTGTGTAGAGAGCAGAAAAAGTGGACTGTGAAATTCTTGGTTCTTTGGGGAAAACGGCGGACGAGAGGAGATGAGACGTGATCTGCGACGACTGAGGAAGGTGGCTGTGTTGTGTGGCTGCGTGCGGGACAACGTCGCTCTGTCAAGAGACACCAAACCAAAACTAAACCTTTTTACTTCAAATAATTAATTAAATTTTAGTTTCGTCAAAAATAAATATACTAGAGACTAAACTTTATGATTTTTTTAAATTACCAATTTTTCAAATAAAATACTTAAATAATCAATATTCTTAATTACTTATCAAATTAAATTAAGAAAAAAGTATACTCCATCTTTCTCAACACATTATTTCACACATAATAAAGTGTGTAGAAAAATAAGAAAGAGATGTTACTATAGTATATTCTTAATTGTATTAGCAAGTTTAATTAATTAGAAGATAATATTAGAAAATGTGTATTGGAAATTGAAATGAGTCATTTATTTAAGACACTATTTTATTTTAAATGAATCACTCATTATGAACGGAGGAAATTATCGAATAAGAGAAAACGTCGCAACACAATCAGTGGTGTATACAATTAAATATAGATCTAAGTGTCATGACCTCTAGCTCATGCAATACATATGTCACATAGTCTTGCGTAATTATTGTTGTCTTAAGAGGATATGTCATTCCCTTTGATGCATGCATGATGGTCTAAGAAGATGCGTTATTATTGTTGTCCTAAGAGGATATGTCATTCCCTTTGATGCATGCATAATGGTTTAAGAAGATGTGTTATTCTCTCTCTTCGGAGCTTATGTTGTAATATTTTTTTTATAAATAGGTAATTTATTCTTCACCATTTGCCACCATCAACAAGAACAACTTACGACTCATACGCTGTGATAAAGTAAGTTTATAATATTTGTTTTTGCAGAAAAAACCTTAGTGATTGTATTTAGATTTGGAGGCTCAAGTATGTTATCTTGAACCCAAGCTTAGATTGTCTTGCTTATCCATGACACATATACGAATGACTGAGTCTCCTTTTCTCCTATCGGCTGAACGGCTTCTAGCTCATTAACTATATCGAACGTGAATCACCCTTCAATGATAACCTCTTAATGTAACGTCACTTGGGATCAATATATCGCCAACTCAATCATAACGTCCTAAGCCGAGTTAAATCCCGGATCATGGCCGGACACACATACGGTCCATAGCCTCCTCCACACAGGAACCTTCTCGAACTACGTATCCTTCATCCACGATTCTCGGACCCATTCAAATCCCTTCCGACTTCATATCTCGGCTCGATTTTATGCATGATCAATATTATTTCAAATTATTTACTTTATACTATAAATAACTTATAAATAATTAATTTTACTATGTCGAGCATAGGTGGTCCATTCGAGGGGTGAACTACAATAAATCCTCTAAACATTGTATAATGCATTATTGCAATCTTTTGGATCACCTTGGATCAGAATGTGTATCACAACTAAACTACTTATCATCCCATTATATTAGTTTTAACATTAACAATTTACATCTAATAATATTTTTCTCTTCAGTTTATCTGAAGGTCATATCTAGGTCTTGACTATGAGATTAACCTCGAAGATATGTTGCAGTTTGGACCTCCAAAACAACAATCATTGGGTTCACTATTGTCGAGATGCACCATAGTGACCGTGTTAAATTGCAGTTTGGCATGCATTAATAAATCCCTGAAGATCTGACGTGTTTGAGATAATGACATCAACTTAGATTCGATGCCCAATGAAAGTTTGACGATTGTAGAGACTTCAGTAGGGATGTGTGTCGAATGTGGAACCTTCGTCATCGATTGACCTTAAATGAACTTATCATGTTAGACAACACAATTTGTATATGACCCAAGATATTTGATCGACCCACACATTCGAGCTCTGTCGTTATACGCCAAACATGACTACCAACACACCTACACCCAATAACCAACCAACTAACAAAAGCGTCACCCACCTACACCCTACAACCAGCCCATAATATTATGATGTGTGAATCGTGTGCGGAATGTCAAGTAGTAAAAAGATCGATCTCACAAGGAGATTTGTGATTACCAAAACTCTACCTTACCTATGTTTATCTAAAGCTATCAAAAAGGGGTTTGAATGATTAAAATTTAAAAGTAGATTTTAACATATAATAAAAAATATGATTAGGAGCTATAAGTATCCATCAAGACTCAGTCCTATGGTCATTTGTATTTTAATCACGAAAACTTCTAGTTGTTTTATATAATTTTAGATAAATATATGCAACACCAACTTTCGTGGTATGCACATCTAAACATGTTTTAGGCACATTTATTCATATCAATCAAGAGTGTAAGTCGTGTCATATGATGTCACATTCTTGATTAGTTTATGACCAGACCATACCTCTTTCGGTGTCACCTTGTCCAACTTCTTAGTATGGCACCTATTCAACAAATAGGCTGCTGTAGATACTGTTTCTCCCCATAGTTCTTTCGACAAATTCTTCCCTTTCAATATGCTATGAACCATGTTCGTAATTAGCGATTTCTTCTTTCAGCGATACCATTTTGTTGAGGCATATAAGGTGGAACAAGTTCACGCACTATACCCTCATCATCACAATAATTCCCAAACTCACTTGAGGTATATTCACCTCCACCATCTGTTTTGAGAATTTTCACTTTGTGACCACTTTGTCGCTCCGCCATGGACTTAAAACGCTTGAATACATCAAACACCCCATCCTTCCTTTTTATGAGATAAATCCATAGCTTCATACTAAAATCATTAATAAAAGTGACAAAGTATCTATTTCCGCCATATGAGCCGACTTGCAATGGACCACACACGTCGGAATACACCACCTCAAGATGTTGCTTGGTCTTATGACCTTTATCCTTGATGAACGTGTTCTTATGTTGCTTCCTTTGCACACACACTCATAACATATCTCAACTGGAATATTGACTTGGGCAGTCCGGTCACCATACCATGGCTTTGCAACGCGTCGAGGTCTCTAAAGTTAAGGTGTCCAAGACGGTAGTGCCACAACCACTCATCATGACTTGCGCTATAGAGACACTTGTGTTCATTACTTTCAATCTATCTTGAAATACATTTAGCCATCGATGCTCTAAGGATTAAAATGTCGTTTCGGTTAAAAATGCGCAAAACCTTGTTTTCCATCCGAATTGTGTAATTCTTCTCGAGTAATTGGCCAATGCTCAAGAGATTACACCTAATTCAGAATGTACAATACATCTTTGTTCAAGTAATGACTCATCCCTCTTCATGATCAAAACATCACAAGCGACCGCTAAAGTGGTGTCATCCGCAAATCTTACTTTATTCTTCGTGGCTTGATTGATCTTCACAAACCAATCTTTTCTACCCGTCATATAATTCAAACAACCTGAATCCAAGTACCACTCATCACTACTTTGGACTCCACCTTAAACGGTTACCATTATGCTTTCACCGAAGCAGCTTTTGTAAAAAATTGCATCACAATGTTCTGTCCAACACACACCGCCGATGTCCACTGCCATTATTCTCCTCCGTGATCATAACAAGAAGCGTACCATCATCTTCTACCTCTTGCCTTGCAACTTTGACTTCATCTCCATGATTTTCCTTCGATTCCGCATTACATTCTTTTGTGAAATGATCATACTTTTGACAATTATAGCACTTCACATTGTTATTGGCATACCTCTTGTTGTTGTTGCCTTGACCACTACATTTGAAGCTGCTCTCTCTCCTCTTTGAGCCATAGAACCCTTTGAATTTTGTGGATCTCTTCCATCAAAATTCTGGAAATTTTCTTTACCCTTCAAAGGCCACTTGCCTTTCGATCTCTTGTTTTCTCATTGAACCTTGCTTGCAATGCAATTTCCGCCTTGACCTTGTCATTTTCCCTTTCATCCAATCGTTGCTCATGTGATTCCAATGAGCTTTAACGCTCCTCCTTGCTCACAATGAGAAGATCCTTTGACTCTTCTATAGCTACCACTATGTTATCAATTCTTGACGTTAAACAACACAAGATCTTAGCCACTATATTTTGCACCGAAACGGTTTCACTGCAAACCTTCATTTGATTCAAAACGCGTTATACGCGTAATGTAGTCGTTGATTGATTCCTTTTCTTCCATTTGTATCGACTCGAAGTGCCTCTTATGAGTTTGTAACCTCACCACCTTTTCTTTGTCGGCACCTTTATACATTTTCAAAATCTCTCCCAAGCTTGTTTTGTTGACGATAATCGTAACTTTCTCAAAGTTATCGTTGCGACACAAGAATGTATCAAGAAGTGAGCTTTGTAGTCTTTCTTCTTCTCTTCCTTAATTGTAGCTTGTTGTGCAGTTGTAGCCTCTGCAATAAGTGGTGTAACTCCATCATTCACCACTTCAAGGACTTATTGATACCCAAACAAAACTTTCACTTGTTTGCACCATTTGTCATAATTTTGGAATCAAGAATGGGAGGTAGGGATTCGATCGATGGTTGTCATGTTTGCAAGATTAATGGATCGAACCGTAGCCTTGATGCCATATGTTGGAATATACACAAAAGGGGTAAGGTGAATCAATGATAAAATGGCTAATTGGAGAAGATGAAGCTTTGGAGAGAAAAAGGGAAATTGAGAGAGAGACAGAGAAAGTAATTGAGGAGAAAATTGTTTGTATTATTCACAATGACATTCTCAAACATTACATAAGAGGAGTATTTATATTGTGTCCACAAAAACACAACAAAACAACAACAAACAAAACTGCCACTGACAGCAGTGTAGAAAAACAAAAACTCGTGGTAAAAACCGGTTTCTCCAAATAAGAAAACCGATTTCTTCTTCAAAACTCAATTTTTCTGCTTCAATAGCATGACAACCTTTTCACTTAAATTGTTTCCAAAACAGCTTCTCTAGCTTTCAAAATACACTTGACTTATACTCAACATCAAATAATATTTTTGTGTTTATTTAAATGAGTAATCAGTATATTTAATCTTTTAAAGAATTGTTTCATTCAAAATTTGGAAGCAAAAGGAATGAGAAAAAATTTAGTTACAATATATTTAGTTCATAAAAGTAAAAATATTTTAAAATTAATTTACATTTTAATATTTAATATTTATTGTATATTTACTATTTTTTATAGAAAATAAGTGATGTAGTTTTACACTGTCAATCAATGACGACTATAAATCAGACTAAATCATATTATAATTTTTTTTTTAAATTATATGACAAAACAAAACGTTTTGAACGACAATTTTTTTTAATATGAATTCAAATAAAATATTTTATCAGTTTGGTTGCTCTTTATTTTATTTTATTTATGGTTGCTCTTTATTTTATTTTATTTACACAAAAAGTTTGATTAAATTGTAAAAAATCTCTTACCATATAATTCAAAATATTCTTGAGTATTACTCTTTATTTATTGTAAATCTTCACTTTCCGTCATCGGGATATTCGGTTATAACCAAAAAATCATGACTTTCCTACAATATATTAATAGACCTCACCTAAAAGACGAGGAAAGGTATTTGTTCGGATTTTTCAAGTGTGATAACAGAAAAGCTAATCAACAATGAAAGTTCCAAAGAGGGTCTTATTGCTTCAATAAAGAACGAGAGCATTAATGAAGATAAAGAGGAAAGCTTACATGAGGATGAAAAATAAGAGACCTCGAACCAGATACCTCAAAATTGGACAATCACAAAGGATCGTTCATTAGATTAAATTCTAAGAGATATCTAAAGAGGTGTTAGTACTAGATCAAAAGTTAATAAATTATGTAAGTACTCTACTTTCATTTCTTACATTGAACATAAATCGATATTTGATGCCTTACTTGATGAGAGACGGTTACTTGTTATGCAAGAGGGACTAATCGAAGTTAAGCGTAATGTGCAATATCCCAATTCTACCCGGTAATTATAATTAAAATCAGAGTTTCAAAATTTCCACAAACATGAGGTATTACATTATCAACTTGAAAATCAACACATAATATCCTAACATAACAGATACATAACACTTAATAATTCTTAGAACTTATAACAATTTATTAGTCTTCAAAGTACTTCAACTTTATTTAATAACTACGACGGATTCATAACTTTCAAAACTTCAAAAGAAACATAACATCTTTTAAACAACTTAATTCAAAGAAACAATTTCTCAAAGTAGAACATCAACAGTTCAATTGAAAACAACATAAAATCAAATAAGTGTTCATTCCCCGAGTGCGTGATCGTACGACGACGCTAAAACTACTAAATTTTACTCCTCATACACCGCTACCAATATAAAGGCAACGACAAACAAATAGAAATGGTGAGATATCTACCAATATAAACAAGTGTATGATAAATAATATATTAGGATTAAATCATACAAAATTATCACCACAATTACAACATCATTAATCAATTCACTTCAGCTTAACATCATTAATCAATTCACTCACCATAAATATCATTAATCAATTCAAATGAGACACAACAATGCATATGCATGTGGTACCAATGAGTATTTAGCCCTTCACTAATTGCCAATTAATAGAGGCACAAGGCATAAGTCTTCTTCACAATTCCGCCAATACAAGGCTTCACAAGTATGCAAATGTAATGCAACACTAACAACATACAACAACAACATAAACCCACTTCACGAGGCAATACACCTATATCACTATTATTACCAATATTAGAGGTAATAATTCACCGAACATCCTGCAACTTCGCTTAAAACAACAACAATATACAGCCACATATTCTTCGCTAATAAATCACAAACAAAACAATAATAATGTATTCAACATAGGACAAACCAATTACAATTTACCTACTAATACATATGAACTACCTCGACAAATTTCAATTAATTCCGGACAACTAATTTCACCGCCTAATTCACTAGTCTGCTAAGCACTATTAATTTATTAGATGTCACTTTAGTTTCCCCACCTAATCCCATGTTGTCTCGAAATTGTCGGAATCTGTATTATGATCCTCTAGAACATCATTGTACACCTTCATTAGTTTATTTATACTGCTTATTTCACAGCTCCCACTAAATTATTAATGTGAAACTACAGGAATACCGATTAAATATTACTTCGCTATTTATTTAAACATTTAAATTACTTGTATAAGCACCATGTTTTTCTCGCTATCTCATTATTATCATTAAGCTACTAATTATTTAAAAGTGTTAAGCTACTACTAACAATCTCCCACACAACACCTATCCCTATACATACTAATTTCACTAAAATTACATGCTAACAATTAAAACCACTCGAATGAGAAAATACAAGATCGGGTTCAAGGCCCCCGCTCGTATAAGGGACGACTGCCCCTTCCTCCAACCAATGGGAGGTTGCTCCCCCCGCCCTTCAACCTAGAGGCTCTTCCTGTCCTTGTGCCCCGCACATTTTCATGGCCACCACGTGGCCTCCTTCTGTACTGCAAGTTTTCCTTTTTTGGCGTTTCTCGTCATTACTGCATCGATTCAATTTCTTTCATAATTTTACATAATTAAATTATTAATTTTCATTATCCCCATGGATCTAATAATTAATTGCAGCAACAAGTCCCATTGCGATCGATTCAACAATAATAATATTCACACAACAATATATAAAATTCATCGCTTTGCAACATAAATACACACGAGCAAACCAAAGTTAATTTTCACGAATCTAATTTACATATCATTCATCATAAACCCGCTTATATGTAGTTAGAACCCCAATTTTACTTGATTCAATGACAATTAACCCCGAAAGCCTCCAATTTCTGTCGAGCTCGATTTAGCTTTTTTTTAATTTCCTTATGCGGCAATTTCTCCAAACCTATTCTTCCTCTCATATACGGTTTTTTTCTTCTTATATTCCAACCCTAATCCTTCTTATTTTCTTTATATCTAATTCTTAATTAACAATAATAATAATAATAATAATAATAATAATAATAATAATAATATTAATAATAATAATATTGCTATTATTTCTACTTGGTTTAATTTTCACACCTCCTATTTTTAACACCAAATAGGCCCTAAATAAATAACTATTAATCCACACTTATTTCTAATATTATTTAATAATATTTTATAGCAAAATTAATCATCACTAATAAATTAATTCATCAACTTATAAATCTATTAATGTTCCTTATAATTCACCGATAACTAACTTTAACTAAATTCAATAAATAAATTATTAATAATTTTATTTAAATAATTAAATAATTTCCAAATAAATATGAGTCTTACAAAGCAATATCTTTTATAACATATATGAATACTATTCTCCTTTCCCTTAACCTGATTCCCACCACATGTGGCCCACCAAATGGTGGCTGATGAACCATCACCATTCATTTGAGATGTACTTCATTTTATTTTTAATTAAATACAAAGAAATTATATACATATATATATATATATATATATATATATATATTACACATACATAGAAAGAGTATACTATATATTTAATATATTTCTTAACAACACTTATTTAACACTAGTAAAATCTTATTTACATATTAAATCATTTCATAAACAATCAATATAATTTTAACATATCAATAACACAACACATAATCACAGCCTCATTGCAGTATAGTGGTCCATAGTTTCATTATAATGAAATATTAATTCTATTTCATATTATAGTAAAACCGTAACAAACATTAATTAGTTGAACCAACATTTACAAAGAAATAGCACATGAAAACAGAGCATGGGGAGGGTTGATGAGCCAGCGCTGGTAGAACAGCTGAACTGCCGGTTACGACCTGATCGACGCCAGCATTCAGCTGTTGACAGAGCGAGTATATCCGTCATTCAAAAGTTATGTCATCAATGGCGGAAAGTTGTTGTTTCTTTTCGTTTACTAGAGTTGTCATAGTTTATTAAAGCATGGTTGGTAACATTCGCACACCCGAATGTTACCAACCCGCAATGCATAGCCAAAATCCTAACCTACCTAATTGAATTGATACAAGATTAAGTTATGAAAGTGCCTCTGAACCGACTTTCACCAATGATGCCATGATAACTACATTTTGACGAATGACAATGAGGACCTTTTATTCAAACAAGATTCAATCAAGAAAATGTGACACCAACTATGCTACCAGCCAATGACAAGCCTCGCTAGGAACCCACCAACGCTTAACAGTCCGGGGTCAAGATCCCATTAAATTTCAATTGTTTTCATGTACTTTTTCTTTCTTTTTGTAAATGTCGGTTCAATAATTAATAAGTATTTTTTATTTTTAATTGTTTTTACTTTATAATATAAATAAATCATTATTTCATTATAATATAAAAAATAAATATTAATTTTTTATAGTACTTAATATTAAATTTTATAATTATAATATTTATTATTTAATTATTATATTAAAAATTATATTAATTATTTATTAAAATAATTTAATATATTTAAATAATAATAAGATATACTAAATTATTTATTTAAATAAATTATTTATTTATTAAAAAGAAATATATATTAAATATATAGTAATTATATAAATATATATAAATATATATATATATATATATATATATATATATATATATATAATTTCATGTATTTAATTTAAAAAAAATGAAACACACATGTCTCAAATGAATCGGTGGTTCTATTTAAGGCAAATCGCCTACTGTTTGGGCGGAGGTCACTTTTTTATGTTGAAAACATGGTAAAATAGGAATTATAGAAAAGATGGTATAATGATATATGTTTAAAAAGATGGCAAAATAGTAAAATTAGAATATCTTTACTATCATTCAATATGAGTATTACTCTTTATTTATTCTATCACTTTCTTACTAACTTGCTCTTGAGTCATTGAATATCGGGTTACAACAATAAAATCATTACTTTCCTACAATATATTAATTGATTTTAATTATTTAAAAATTACTATAAAAAAATCTAAATCCAGGTTTTGCCGCGAACCTCTGTGACGCTACAGTTTCCGCCGTAACGCCGCCACTCTACTGATCTGCAGGAAGCTGTTGCAAGCAATCGACGCTTCAGAATGAGAACACGGAGAAGAAACTATGATAAAAACAGACTCACTTTTTTACCTGTTTCTCTTTTACTTGAAATATTGTCTCATTTGAATACCAAACAAACAAGCTGTTCAAAGATACGACGAACCTTCATCCATAGCCGATGGAATGGAAGACTTTTTGCTTCAAAACTCACCTTACAGCCAAGAAATTATCGTTCTTGTCTTACAACCAAAATTCCACCGTGAAAGTACATAATCAACAATGTTGGCATAAACCCATGTCCAGTTTGTATTCCTCCGTAAGACTGCCATTAACAAGCATTGACATATGACTCGAAAAAAATACATGTCCTCGTCCAATTGATCCATTATCATCCAAAATCCATTCTACTCAACATGTAACTCAAGTAAGTTAGTCCATACAATGACATGCATTTACAAAGTTGGCTTTGAATAGAATGCAATTATCCTTTCTTCGTTTAGCCAAATCTATGATTTCATTCACCACTTACACTGTCCAGAATTTGCCAATTTGAGACAAGTTGTTTGGCAACGAGAAACAATTTTCCTAATACCTTTCTTGTTATTGCTGTCAGCATCTTTGCAATGTTCTTGTAGAGACATATAACAAGACAAATTGGTCTATAATCTCCGATCTCTAAAGGATGATCCTTATTAAATATTAGAGCGAGAAAATATTACAGTCAAATTTATGAATGAAAGCTATTATGCCCATCTTCAAAACATCCCAACACTGTTGGGAGCAAATCCACAACCACAACATAATAATTGGGTTGAATCCAAATGTTTGGCAATGTTCTGTTTTATTGCATCATAGTATGACAGTACTATACTATCACCCCTTCTTCAATACAAAGAAAAAATGGACTTAGATTGAGAAACTTGTTGAAAATAATTGGATGGTTAGTTGATCACAAAAACTAAATATCAACACTAGAGCACCACAATATCTTGTGATAAATAAATCTACATCATATATGGCACAATATGAACAAAAACTGAGCAAAATTTATTTGTAAAATTATCATATACACTTGATGCATGACATAGTGTTCTTGATGTACGCAAAATACTTTAAAAGTCTCAGCCTCTCAGCTTGTTGAGAGTTACTGAGTTACATCTGTATACTTCAGTTGTGAAGTTAACATAAAACCTAATAATAATAATAACACAATTAAATCAAAAGCTTCTCAGAATAGCATTTGGCTTTTTTCTGATTGCGGCTATACCAAGATAGAAGAAATTTCCCGTTGTATGAAGTTGATCTCTTCATTGGGCTAGGAATACCCTGCAAATATCTTGCTGACCTAAAAGAAAACTACTACTTCTACTACTACCTTTAGATGTAGTTGCTAAATTCTCACATTTTCATTACTTCATTACATTACATTTTTGATACAGCAGTTGCAACAACATTATTGATGCCTGCAACAAAGGAATCATCCATAGAAACCGATCTCCTAGGCGGAATACTAATACTACCGCCAACCGCATCGACAACTGGCCTTCCATTTTCACATACCTCCAATTGCCCTCCTTCATCTTCTTCTTCTGCAGCTCCATTCCTGAATTCAGAATCATGAACCCTATTTTCAAACCCTAAATTGGATTCAGTTTCACCACTATTTGCGCCAGAAACCTCAATTTGTGTATGAGAATGAACAACAATAGATTCTAAAGAGTCAACCCTTGCAATTGTGGGGTTAGTATTAAGAATTGGAGCTCTACACATGGGACAATTAGTATGTGATCTAAGCCAAGTATCAATACAAGGTAAATGAAAAGCATGATGACACTTAGGCAAAAGTCTAAGACTCTCATCTTGTTCAAATTCACCCAAACAAACAGAACATTCAGTTCCTTCAATCAAACCTTCACCTTTCTTATACTTACAAACACTAATTGCATTTATAACAGATTGTTGAAGACCTTGAGTTCGAATATACCAAATTGGATGATCCACAACAGAATCATCATGCTGTTCATCATCAAAATTCATCACCTGAATTTGTTGAACCTTGATGATGGTGCTCTTGTCCTTACCACCCTTGACCTTAACCTTCTTCTTCTTGAACTACAATTGACATAAATTGCACGAATACAAACAAGGAAGAAAACAAGAGCAAGAAGAGAAAGAATAAGAATGAAGTAATTGGTGATTTTGTGCTGGTTTTGATTTGACGAGGAATAGAAAGGAAATTCTTGTTGTGGTGGTGGTGGTGGTGGTGATGGTGGTGGGGGAGAGTAATAGTAATTAGGGTATTGAGGATTGGTTTTGAGACAGTTTTTGAAGCAATTAGCACAATCATTGTTCAATGAACATTTAGATACAGAGTTTATTCCATGACATACCAACTCGCATAACTCTGGGATCAGTTTTCTGTCATGATGTTCCATGTTTTAATTCAACTCAGATTTTCATCTAAGTTGAACTTGTTGTTGGAGATGATGATAAAGTGAGGTTTACAATTTTGACTTTTCAGCTTCCATTGTACGAGTACTATTATTGTACATGTTTATATTGAAATGAAACTTATACAAATATGAATGGAGTGTAATAATCGTCTCAAGATAATTAAAAGTTAAAACAAAGCAAAATATTCCGTCTTGGACTTTTAAGATATTTGATTTGATTGGTTTTTATGTGGACAGTTGGCTAGTTGGTCTTCACTTTCAAATTCAATTCATATTAGGAAGAGAAATAATATGACTACACCAAAAATGACAATTTACAGATACGATTTGAGATGGTGTATGTATACCATGTAGGATTTTTGGTGAAAGGAATAGCAATCACCAATTTGGAATTGCTTCTTCCAAAATTGGTAGAGAAGCAATTTAAAAAAGTTTGAAAATGCTTTTGAGAATTAGAAATTATATTTTCTGACACGTTATTATTTTTATATTAAAATGTGTTTTAGGTGAGACTCATTTCATTTTTATCTAAATTTAATTCAAAGACATACTTTTAGCTTATATGCACATGATACATTCATATTTGAGACACATTCCTTTTGAGACATAATTTGATATGGAGATGCATTTCTATATTCACATAGACAAAATATTGAGATACACTTTTGGTTACATCTTAGACAATTAATTTTAATTTGGTTTTAGAAATACACTGATATAATGAAATCTATAATAAAGTTAAAATAATTTATAAACGATAATAATGTTCCTAATACAAATAATATTTACCACGATGTCCCTTGCTCCTGAGCCTTCCGGAAATACTCTTTTGTCTATACTTGCGCCTACACAATATCCATGACACGTTGACATCTAGGCAAAAATCAACAATATGATCTGCTAGTATCTTTTGATGAGCTGACCTAAATGGACCGCCTAGAGCATCTGATGTCATATAAGGATGTGACGCCCTAAAATACCACTGGATGTAGTTGTATACAACACTTCAATCACTACCCCGTCTGTCATCTGCTATCACATGATTAAGGTAATCATCTTACATGACATCTACATCTTTCCTGACCATACTATGAGGAGTAGAATCAGAGAAGTTTATAGGAAAAAAGTTATGTGTAGCCAAACAGGTGCATGACCCACTCATGTTAATGATGATACATAAAAAAAAATGACCTACAAGCTAACCATCTATAATAAAAGATTCTTCCATCAAAGGGAAGCGACAAAAGGTGATATACATACGCTTGGAAGTGTATATCATTTGTTGTCATGCGGTCAATATACACTCTGAAGCTTTATTGGCCGAATCTCTTTGAGCATGGTGAATGCGCAAGAATGAGGCATATCCTTAGTATAGGTGAGAACACATGATCATCCAAATATGTGTGGACGTGTTGGAGGATCCATGTCTGAAAATGATACATATGAATTATTAGTAATGGCGTAACACAAGTGTTATGACAATGATACACAAACAGTAAAATATGCATATATTACTGTCAATAGTGTGCAACTAACATTCATCTGTTTGGTATTCCATATACAACCTTCAACTAAATTGGAGTATAGGTAGACCAAACAAGTGGACCCTTAGTTGTACTCATGAATCTGCTTTAAGTTAGGGAAGTGTTTGAGGTAAACCACGTCCATATAACTGGTACTCTTGCCCACAAAAATGGACGTGTCAACCAAGTACAACACGTATACTTTCAATGTGTATGCTCTATGATGCATATCATGGTAATCATCACCAACGATCTGCTCCGTCGCTATCAGTTATTATGCATACAACCTCTCTAAGAATCGAAAACTAGCATGACAACCTTGAGTGTCTTCTATCTTCGTCAATGCAAGCCCTGTATCAACTCCTAGATATGTCGCCATCATCTCTAGTTCCGCATCTCTAACAATCCTACCATGGTATATTAGTCTTTCCTGGATTTGAAGATGCAACATGCATGAGACATCATCTAGTGCGATGGACATTTCACTATGTGGAAGATGAAAAGATGATGTCTCTGATATCCATCACTCTACAAATGCGAACAACATAGTTAATCATAGAGTAATCAAACTTACATAAGTCTCACAACCCTGATAGATGCATCACTTCCTGAGACTATGGAAACTCATAATCTTCTGGCCATGGTTAATGCATTTTAAAGCATCACGACCCTCGAAAAATAAATCATCATCAAATACTTCAAATATTATAATAGATGCTTTTCAAAGAACGAGTGAGTTGAATTTTACCTATTTATCTCACACATGTCTAGCAATATGATTTGAATAAAGAGGAAACAATGATAAGTCACACGACCCTCCTCTTAACCCCTAGGGTTCTTGGGGTGCCTAACATGTTCTAGTGGGGATTCATAGGCATCAAAGGTGAAACATGCCTCCGAGAAGACTAGGCGGATATTCATGAGCCCTAGAAACTAGAATTGATCGGGTCTGTGGGTTAGGCTTTTACCTATCCGAACCAATGTAGGGTAAAAAATCTATCGTGACATCAATCTAGTGTTATGAGCCATAATTCCTATAATTAATCCAAGCATTATTCAGATGAAACACAATGAAAATAAAGACAAACAATGCATACACACTATAATATTTATTACAATTTTTAAAGTGGTATTGAGATTATCGAGCGTAAGCCATATATAAAGAGAAAGGTATTGTGTTTGTCCCAATCATTTGATGAAATCAAGAACTCAATATGCAAATGGAAACTACCATATTGAGGGAGATAGTTGAAGACCCTTTAAGGTCTTATGAGCAATCAAAACGTGGAAGATTACAACAAGCTCCCGTATGACATGGCATCACATACAAAAATGATGAGACAATTTCCTAGCCAAAAAGGAAAGTACATGGGCCATTACTTACTATGTTTTGTGGCTATTACGATCAATTCATAGTTATCTCAAGTCTTCTTTATGGACTCTCTTCTTTTGAAGTCTTCAGCATCCTCTAGTTTAACTATTATTCACTTGGTCATATCTTTTAGACCTTCAACACTACCAAAAATGAAAGAAGACACGTAAACAAAAGTAAAATGGAACAAAATGCATCAAAAGTACTAGGTAAACCATAAATTCAAATGCTAAAAACGATAAAAGTATTTCTTATCAACACCTCATTCTCTTCCTTCCATGTTCTTCACCGCTATCACGATGTCCTTCTTTTTTACTTCTGCCATTATCACCAACTTTTCTTGTAAGTTAATCGACATGCCTCGCTTTAAAAGGATTTGTTGATGGTATGTAATCTTCCGTCTTTTCCCATTTCCCCATTTAGTTGTCTCGAACAAGATCCAATTTCATTGGTCATAATTTTTGAAGGTTGAACATGTGAGGCTTCAAAGACTCTAATTTCAATTCATTCTTCTTCTTTATCAAATAAAAGTAAAGGTCTTTATACTTTGGCTTAAAAGGCCAAAGTAGTGCAACATAAAATGTTTGCTTCACATCGTTGTAGATAACGCCGCCCCTTAAAGCCACCATATGAGAGCACAATTTCTTAAAGCTTCCATTGCCACTAAACTGCTTTTAGTTATTATACTAATTGCTAGTTAAAAACATAGTTGCTACTTAATGAAAAGCCTAGTATTTTAAGTATTGATTAGATTTGAAGTGCCTCTAACGACAAATAAGATCAACAATTGTAAAATTGCATAAACAAATCATATTCTTCCATAATTGCAAAATAATAAAAGAAAAATGTCTCCTTGAACTTTACTAACTTTGGCTATGGGTAGTGACAACTTTGGTAGATCGAGTTTCTTTTGAATTCACCCACCGTAACCCTAAAAGGTTGGTATTAAGGTTATTGAGGAAAGAATAAAAATTGATCAACGGAGAAACAATTTTTCTTATGAAATTCATAGGAATCGAGTCAATTTTACAGACGGCGCCATCGTTATGTTTGAAAACATGAATGCTTGGTGAAATGGTGAGATGAGATCTTGGAATGATGGAGCGTGTTTCGATACATTGGAGAATAAGGAGTAATGCGAGGTTGAAATGGATTTGAAATACCGATATTATTTTTTTCTTATATAGTATGAACGATTAAAACTTGCACATGAAAGAGTGCATATTTTTGAGTGCTCGTTGAATTTAATTAGACTAAAATCCGTGTTTGGAGGACATAATCATCTACTCTTAATGGAATGAGTAGTAATCTATTTTACGCACTTTAGTTTATGTCACTCTTAAACATTTCACTATTTTGAACTGCAAAACTATCAAATTTTAAAATAAAAAATGTGAGCATAAATTTTATTTTAAATTTAAAATAAGAGATATCTTATATCGGTTCTAAATTCAATATTTTTTTTCAATTCCATATTTTAAAGAGATTTACTATGAAAAGAAAATCTCAATTTTAATTAAATTTGAAAGCAAAATCCAACCAACCAACAACCCACATAAAAATCAATCAAATCAAATCTTAAAAGTCAAAGACAAAATAACAAGGCAAAGCTGCTTGAATTTCATTTTATTATTATTTTAAAGGATTAATATTACCCTTAACATTAATTATACTTATAATACTACTAATGGGAGCAAGTCATAGTTGTAAACCTCAGTTTATGATCATCTTCATCTGAAAAGAATTGTAACGAAGTAAATTATAATATGAGATTGCATCACAGAAAATTGGTCTCAGAAATATGCGATTCGATATGTCACATATCTAATTGTTCATCAAACAAAGATTGCTCTGTTTGTTTGATATTTGTTTAACCAATCTCCAAAACCCTTATTACTATTCTCCACCCCACCACAGCAACAACAAGAATTTTCTATTCCTCATCAAATCAAACCACCACAAAATCACCAATTACATCATTCTTATTCTTCTCTTCTTGCTCTTGTTTTCTTCCTTGTTTGTATTCGTGCAATTTATGTCAATTGTAGTTCAAGAAGAAGAAGGTTAAGGTCAAGGGCAGTGGCAAGGACAAGAGCACCATCATCAAGGATTCAACAAATTAGGTGATGAATTTTGATGATGAACAGCATGATGATTCTGTTGTGGATCATCCAATTTGGTATATTCGAACTCAAGGTCTTCAACAATCTGTTATAAATGCAATTAGTGTTTGTAAGTATAAGAAAGGTGAAGGTTTGATTGAAGGAACTGAATGTTCTGTTTGTTTGGGTGAATTTGAACAAGATGAGAGTCTTAGACTTTACCTAAATGTCATCATGCTTTTCATTTACCTTGTATTGATACTTGGCTTACATCACATACTAATTGTCCCATGTGTAGAGCTCCACTTAATACTAACCCCACAATTGCAAGGGTTGACTCTTTAGAATCTATTGTTGTTCATTCTCATACACAAATTGAGGTTTCTGATGTAAATAGTGGTGAAACTGAATCCAATTTAGGGTTTGAAAATAGGGTTCATGATTCTGAATTCAGGAATGGAGCAGAAGAAGAAGAAGAAGATGAAGGAGGGCAATTGGAGGTATGTGAAATGGAAGGCCAGTTGTCGATGCGGTTAGCGGTAGTATTAGTATTCCGCTTAGAAGATCGGTTTCTATGGATGATTCCTTTGTTGCAGGCATCAATAATGTTGTTGCAACTGTTGTATCAAAAAGAATGTAATGGTAATGAAGATAGTGTTTTGAAGGTTAATGGAAGTGAGAATTTGGCAACTACATCTAAAGGTAGTAGTAGAAGTAGTAGTTTTTCTTTTAGGTCAGCAAGATATTTGCAGGGTATTCCTAGTCCAATGAAGAGATCAACTTCATACAACGGGAAATTTCTTCTATCTTGGTATAGCCGCAATCAGAAAAGCCAAATGCTATTCTGAGAAGCTTTTGATTTAATTGTGTTATTATTATTATTAGTTTTGTGTTAACTTCACAACTGAAGTTGATGAGGCTCTTTTAAAGTATTTTGCATACATCAAGAACACTATGTCATGCATCAAGTGTATATGATAATTTTACAAATATATTTTGCTCAGTTTTTTGTTCATATTGCGCCATATATGATGTAGATTTATTTATCACAAGATATTGTGGTGCTCTAGTGTTGATATTTAGTTTTGTGATCAGCTAACCATTCAATTATTTTCAACAAGTTTCTCAATCTAAGTCCATTTTGATTGAAAAGAAAGAGATGTTAATAGGAAAATGGTATTGTACGGCCATGACTGACGATGCAATAAAACAAAACTGCAAAGGTTTGGTATTAACTCAAATTATTATGTTGTGGTTGTGGATTTGCTCCCAACAGTAGGGATGTTTTGAAGATGGGCATACAAGTTTTGCTCATAAATTTGACTGTAATATTTTCTCGCTCTAATATTTAAAAAGGATCATCCCTTAGAGATCGGAGATTATAGACCAATTTGTCTTGTTATATGTCTCTACAAGAACATTGCAAAGATGCTGACAGCAATAACAAGAAAGGTATTAGGAAAATTGTTTCTCGTTGTACAAACAACTTGTCTCCAAATTGGCAAAATTCTGGACAGTGTAAGTGGTGAATGAAATCATAGATTTGGCTAAACGAAGAAAGGATAATTGCATTCTATTCAAAGCCAACTTTGTAAATGCATGTCATTGTATGGACTAGGCTTACTTGAGTTACATGTTGAGTAGAATGGATTTTGATGATGGATCAATTGGACGGGACATGTATTTTTTCGAATACATGTCAATGCTTGTTAATGGCAGTCTTACTTAAGGAATACAAACTGACATGGGTTTATGCCAACATTGTTGATGATGTATTTCACGGTGGAATTTCCGAAACTGGGAATGATAATGATATAGATAATTTCTCAAATTCAATAGGTTGTCCAGACAAAATGCATTAAGAAAGGAGCAACTTTAATTTTATTGTGCAGTGTGCACAATTTTGAGACATAGAACTGGAGAATTACATTGATTTTAAAGGGAATGTTAGACATTCAAAGATCAATTGAGGTTATAAAATCAATATCATGGATGTGATTCTTGGGTAGAATAAGTCAAGTGTAACATTCTCAGTAATATTATTATTTCACCATTACTTCCATCATGTATGTTTGCAGTCAAGAGTTCATATATCAAGCTGAATTGGTTAGGTTAAACAACATTGTTGATGATGTACTTTATTTGCCTCGATTTCCATTTTTGGAAATTCAATATATTTCAAAAGAAAGGGTATGTCCATTTAGTGATGATCACCAACCCTATTGGCACATCATCACAGAGGATGTTTATAAAGCTAGGTTGCAGTTCTTCAAAGAATTGGCTTATCCCCAACTATAATTCTAATACCTTGTGTTAATCCCAGTTTAAGGTGCTGACATGATTGATTAATCCTAGGCCCATAGCTCTGGCAAATTTAAGCATAGGGTCATTACAAAAATCCTTGTTGACAGGTTGGCTAAGGTCTTACCAAATATCATCTCCCAAGAGCAAAAAGGCCTTCATTCAAGTAAAAGAGAAACAGGTAAAAAGTGAGTCTGTCTTTATCATAGTTTCTTCTCCGTGTTCTCATTCTGAAGCGCCGATTGCTTGCAACAGCTTCCTGCAGATCAGTAGAGTGGCGGCGTTACGGCGGAAACTGTAGCGTCACAGAGGTTCGCGGCAAAACCTGGTGTTATAACTCTCAGTGGATCCAATCCTAGTTCTGGATTTAGATTTTTTTATAGTAATTTTTAAATAATTAAAATCAATTAATATATTGGAGGAAAGTCATGATTTTATTGTTATAACCCGAATACCCGATATTCCGATGACGGAAAGTGAGGATTTACAATAAATAAAGAGTAATACTCATATTTTTAATGTGGTAAGGATATTTTACAATTTGATCAAATATTTTGTGTAACTAAAATAAAATAAAGAGCAGCCAAATCGATAAAATATTTTATTTAAATTCACACTAAAACAAATAAAGTTTAAATGAGAAAAAAAACTTAGTATATATAGGGAACATATTTATGTTCCTATGTATTATTTTATTTTTAAAATTGATTTGATAAAGTGGCTTAATTATAAAAGATAAAGAATATTATATTTTTAATTTTTAATTAACTGTATATTTGTATGTATCTAAGTTTTTTGTTTAAATAATATTTACATAATATTTATTTTATTCATGGTGATTTGTTGATATCAAGTACATTACCTATTTTCCATGAGAAAAAAAGTCAATACACAGAAAATTAAAATATTAAAAAGTAAATTAGTTTTAAAATACTTTTACTTTTTTATGAACTAAATATATAGTAACTAAATTGTTTCTCATTCCTTTACTTCCAATTATGACAATTCATATTTTAAAATACTTTCAATATCATTTATCACATATTTATAATTAAATAAAATTTTAAATTCATATTTTAATTTTTAACACTTATAAAAGTGAAATTTTCAAAATTAGATCACAATAAATGCCCATTTATTTTCTTTTATCGGTAAAAATATAAATTCAAAAACTACTCAATAAATGTCATAATTAATTTTTGATTATGCACAATAAAAAACAAAAGATCAAGCAAACTCTTTATTGATCAAATTTTACGCAAAAAGTCTATGAACAAAATTTCAAAAATAAATAAATTACAATTTAGAATTATTGCTTTAACATATAAGATTTATGCACAAGAACTATCACTTGCTACATATTCATCATCGATCGTAGAAAAAGGTAGCGCCATGTTGTTTTTTACCAGCTAAACCAAACAACTTCCAAAACAAGTGATAGAAATCATTGGTACTTTTCATCCTACTTGAGTCCACACAAGAAATTAGAATTTAGAATAACCTACTAAGTGGCTGCCACAGCTTAGGTGTACAACACCTTCAAGTTGCGAGATTCGTTAAGATACCCTCAAAAATACGCTTTTAAGGTATTATGCATACATCAAGAACACTATGTGATGCATCAAGGTATATGATATTTTTACAAATAAATTTTGCTCGCTTTTTGTTCATATTACTCCATATATGATGTAGATTTATTTATCGCAAGATATTGTGGTGCTCTAGTGTTGATATTTAGTTTTGTGATCAACTAACCATCCAATTATCTTTTCAATAAGTTTCAATAATTTGTACATGTTTAGATTGGGAAAGAATATCGAGATGTTTAATAGAAGAAAACTGCTTATTGATATTGCGGTCACGAAGTTTCCTCAATGAGGCACACCCCAAAAATAAAACCGCAAAGATTTGGGGTATATAACCAAATTTGTAATAGCATCGCTTGTAATGTTAAATTAACAAGAGAGACACTTGATATGGAGAGGTTCTTATCAAGAACTTGACAAGATCCAATGATCAAAGTGTCTTCCGTTTAAATGCGGAAAAGGAGGCATAGCCATCATCACCACCGTGAAAGGAAACGAGTATATAGCAAGTAGATTATTAATGTGAAGACGGCAACAAGACAACAACAAAGACTAAACTTTAGAGGTGGTGTTTAGAGGATCAGAACTCTTTTTTTTGTATATTGAAATGTTTAATCGCTTTAGAAAATATGATACAAATGAGTTCTATATAGAGACTTTAAATAAAATATATAAATGCTACATAAGAAATGTTAAATAATAAATGTTGATATTTCCAAGGAGTGTAGATCCAAGGAATGAATTTTCTAATCCCAAGAGAATATAACTTTCAAACTCTCTTTGATCAGCATTTAAGTTTATTCCAACAAAATCCCCCATAAAATTAAAATGCTTCTTCGATCCATCATTCCCAAGATCCTTTGCCTTTGTCGGTCAGCCCTTCGACAATGAGCCTTGTGAAGACGTCTGCAACCCTGGACCTGTTTACATGTTTTAGTTCGGCACTTCCTCTTCACGTGTTCTCGAATGAAATGGAATCGAACATCAATGTGTTTTGCTTCTTCATGATTCAATAGGATTCGCTAGTTCGTCACGACTTCTTATCATTTACCAGAACTGTTGTTGCATCCTTGTATTTTCTGCATCTTGCTCAACAGTCTTCTAAGCCACAATATTGCATGACATACACACCAAGATGCTACTACACACTCTGCTCACACGTCGAAAGGAGTTACAAATTGACCTTTCCTCGAAACCCATGAAAGCGATTTCATGAAGAATACATAGCCCTGGGTGCTCTTTCGATCATCTATGTCTCCACAACAATCATCGTTAGAGGAGCCAACAACTTGTAATCTTTTGTTCTTGAGTAAAACACCCAAGTGACACGTTGTTTGGACGTATCGAAGGATTCTTTTCAATGCCTTCCAAAGTGTGTGGATCGGTTCTTCCATAAATCGACTCACAGATTCAACATCTTTAACAAAAGCTTTCATTCGCGGTAAGTCAAATATCGAAGACTTCCGACCAAGCTTCAAAATTTACTGTTTAAGCACGACTCCCCCATCAAATTTTGTAAAGTTTGCCCTCATTCCATCGTGTCGAAATTGGATTGGCAATGGTCCATTTTGAATCTCTTTAGGATGTCTTTGCATACTTTCTTATGGTATTAAGACTTTGGTTTCTTCTTGTTGAAC
>CM038792.1:361791-429394 GCA_021764765.1 Vicia sativa
TGCCGCAGAAGGGTTTTGCCCGCCATCGGTTTCACGTATGAGTATCAGGCTTATCGCTTCATTGACACGGCTAAGTACAAATATAGCGTTTCCTAGTCAGGGGTCGAGAGAACCGTGGTTGAGAAAGTGCCCGGTTGAGGTGCGTAGAGGGCTTGCCGCATTCCTCGCTCCATTCGGTCGGCCCTTCCTCAATAGTTTGAAAATGGAGTGCATGTTGTGCCGACCTCGCTACTTAACCGGATAACGAGGTTGGCATGTCGCTCAAGACTTGAATGGACTTCTTGGACCTGGCGTAAGTATTTGGAGAATGCTCGACATTTAGCCGGGTTGCCTCAATCCCTCGCTCGTAAGATAGAAACCGAGGAACTTGCCGGTCTTGACTTCAACGTGCACTTCTTCCGGGTTGAAGCGCATGTGCTTCCGGCTTGGTCGAAGACTTTCTTCATCGTGAAGCGGTTGTCCTCGACTTGGGATTTCAACGATCATGTCGTCCATGTACACCTCGAAAGTATGTCACCGATCTCGCTTTTGAAACACCTTGTTCATCATTCGCTGGTAGGTCGCTCCGCGCCTTCATTCGAAGGGCATTACGTAGTAGTAATAGTTCGACCATGAAGGCCGCAGGTCCCGCCGGCCACGTCCAGGGATCGTCAGTAACTTTGAGTAAGCATCCAAAAGAAAGCTATAGTCGTGTCGAGTTGTCGACTCTATCAATGTTAGGTAAAGGAAAAGCATCTTTGGGACATGCCCGATCGAGATCAAGCAGAATAACGCATATACGCCCATTTTCCATTAGATTTTTAACGAGTACAACGTTTGACAACCAAGTTGAATACTTGGCTCGAAATAAAATTTGCCTCTACGAGGTTCTTTATTTTTCGCGACCTCGCTTTTCTCGAGATCGCTATGACACCGATTTAATTCAAATATTAAATAAGTGAGAATTTAATTATTTAATTAATTAAAGTCTTAAGTATTAATTTTACTTGATTAAGTGGGTCATTTAATAAAGAAAGGATTGAGGTGTGCGAGTAATTAGTGAGTATGAGGAGTAAATTACTCTACTTTACTAATTATTATTATTTCATTTTATTTGGATTAATCAAGGAACATTAAAAGGAATATAAAAAGGAAAAGAAAGGAAAATAGGTCTTTGAGAAAAGCTATTATAATGTAGAATTGGAAAAGAAAGAGAAGAGAGGAAAGCCGAGAGAAATCAAGATCATCGCGAGGTAAAGGGTGATTTCGTTTTAATATATGCTTTATGGGTTTTGGGAATCAAAGGGATAATTGTGTTAGAAGTTTGAATTTTTTTTGATTATAGGTTACTAAATAAACCTATTTTGTGCTCTGTTGGAATTAGGATCATTAGTATGTCAAATAATGGATATGGATGAATAAACCATGTTGTTTGATGTTATAATGGTGTGAAATGATGATGAAATGGTGTTCCTATGTCCCAATTGTGATTAGTAAGTTTGAAATGATAAAGGATACAAATGTCTTCAAAAGTTGCAAAACATCAATAGAGATCGGGAACTGCTCGTAGGGAACCGAGTTCCTGCAAATTATAAATCGATTTACACTCGTGAACCGGTTCTCAGATAGGTAGGAACCGGTTCCCATTCAAAAATCATGAGCGAATTAATCTCAGAACCTTCTCGTATAGGTAGGAACCGGTTCCATGTGTATTTTTCCAAATTTCTAAAACTTCAAAAATTCATATTTTCTAAACCGTAACTCGATTCAGTGTCGTTTTCAAGATTATTTCAAATTTCAAATACTACCTTTTGAAAAGAGAAAATATTATTTTTCTAAAATTATTTTAAAAATGGTCGAGCTCCATTTTTGAAAAGAGCGAGGTAAGGATAACGGGAACTATTACGAATGGTATGAGTCACCGGATGAGATATTAATGATTACAATGTCAGTATTTTGATATTCATTTTGATTAAATGAGATGCATTGGTGAATTGACATGATGTGATTTATATTGATATCATGATCTCGAATTGGTTTAGATTGTTTGACAAGTTGAATGGAGATTAGACGCTCATGTGATGATTTGTGATAATTTAATTCATGATTATGTTGTTATCTATGTGATAGATTGGTATTGGCATTTATGTGGAATTATGTTGTTATCATATTCGTTGAATTGATGTTGCATGCTTTTATGATGCATGCACGAGCATTTGTTAAATCGGTTCATTCCCATTGTGCGAAAGTGAATCGGGCATAATAGACTTACCTCGGTTCGTAGATAGTGAGGCTAGATTCTTGACCCTGGGTTACGGGCGGATCATGGATTGATTTGACCTGTTCTGCTTAATCATGAATCGATAATCGCCTTTCCACATGTAAACTAGTGCGTGGACTTGTTCACGCTTTGGTACCACATGCATGTAGTTTGTACTGCATATGGGATTGTAATATGTTAGGATGGATTCCAGGTTGCAATTTAATGCTTTTGTTATATACATGTTCATTGTGTGAATGCTGTGAATCGCATGATTTCAAGGTTGTTGCCGATTAACGATCCGATTATTCTGCTGCATTTTAAAACGATAACGCATGTTATATTGAATTGAAATCACCCTTACTTTAACAATTTCGCATCCCAAGATTACTGCTGGAGTCGCAGGATGTTTGAGTCGAGTCGCTAATTAGTCCGCGCCACGCGTCGCGGCTCGCAGATGTAACACCGGAACGTTGTTGAATCCTTTAATGGATATTTTAATTAGTTTTGAAATCATGTCTTGATTTAAATATCCCTGGAATAACTATTGAATGATGTAGTTTGATTTTGTTATGTTTCATTTCACCGTTAAACATAACTTCGAGTATGATTTATTTCATGATTTATTCTTCGAAAGCATGACAATCGCTTGGTCAATTTTATGATATAAATCAGCGACGCCTTAATTGTGGATAAAACTCGATAATTATTTCTATAAACGCTGGTAATTAAGGTGTTGCACCACGCCTATGTTGTACTACGGTTCCCAATGGCCGGACTACGGCGAGTCAATATAGCGCACCGTGGTCGAGTCCGCATTTCGCGCGCTCCATGCGAAGAGATGCATTCTCCAAGGCAAGCTCCGAGTCGCTTTGCCGTGTCAGGAGGTCGGCGCTCGATTCGACAATTTGGCTGGGTCTCTCCGGGGACGAGCTCGAATCGCCGCCGAATGGGCGAGGGATCCGCGCCCCTGCCGCCGCCTGCCGACTCGCCCTTTGCGAACTGTGTCGAGGTCCACTATGCCGACGCCGCTCTCATCTCCAGCGCTTTGGGAGTTCACCCGGCGCCGTCCGCCCTTCCTTCGGCGGTTGCCGCCGCTTCCACTCGGTCTGCCCTCCGCCGCGGGCGCTGGCGGGCACCTCCTCGCAGCTTTGATGTCGCTGGTAGAGATGGTAGCGACGCCCCTGCTTGGGTGTAAAACTCGAGCCGTCAGATGGACGGTCGGCGAACCGCCGTGAGTTCTCGCCAGCGCCTCGCTCTCGCCCAGGCTGCAGGAGTGGCAACGATCACCGGAAGTTTAACTTTTACTCTGTCAAAGCAACGCCCCGCTGAAAGGTGACGAGGAGCTCGACGGGCTTCGTGGCCTGGGAGGGAGCGTTGAACCCTCAAGGCTCAACCCCACGATGGTGATAGTAGATCTTCACTGAGCCGGAGTGTCGGATAAAGGTGAGCCATATACGCCGAACGAGCCGGCCACGGTCAGATCCCGTGGACTTCGGGTCATATTTTGCTTTGATAAGGAGGAATATGGGCTGGTGCCCTCCCGAAGTTCCTCCAAGTAGAAAGTGATCGGTTCAAATTTGTCATGAATCGCTCAGCCGAGACCGCTGATCGGGCCTGCACGATCACCGCCGAACTTTCGCCGAAGCACGGAAAGCGCCGCCACCGGAGACACCACCATGGGAATTCCCTTCCACCCGCCGGGTGAATATAGGTGGCTCAAAATCTTCGGCCCGGTCACCGAAAGCATCCTGCAGTGGGCCGAGTCCCTCAGGTCGTCTCGCATTCTGTATCCTCATTCTCGTGATCCTTCAGTTTTGTATTGTCCGAGTCTTCCGCCTTTGATTAGGTCTCGATCGCTCTGAGGTGGACGCACCCGTCAAGTGACCGTGACTGTGTTACCGGCAATATTGCCTGCTCACCGTTTTGCAGAGGGTCAAGCGCTCGACCTCCGCCCTGAACTCGCAGCCGATCGCTAGGATTCGCCTGGAAGCGGTCACGTGCAGTCGATGAAACGCCCAACTGGGCTCGCCAAGCCGCGAGATTTCGGCCTCGCCTCGCCGTTATCAGACGTCAGATGACATGACCTCCGGGCGCCATATCCCGGTGTTCTGTGGAACCCCCAGCCTCGACTCCTCGAAGTCTCCGGCGCGGGTCGGCGCCTCCTTCCTCCTCGACGTGATATGCTTGGAGCCTCGAGGAGAGCATCAAAGCGTGGCTTGGGGCTCGATGTCGATGTTGCTTCCGAATCAGGTTCTGAGGAGCCCTTCCAAGTATAAGTATCGCTCATTTGGTCCTCACAGGAACTTGTATGGCTTCTCTCTAAAGCTGGCCGATGTACTCCCGAGAGTTTCATGCTCGAATGATGGCCTCGAGGGAGCCCCTGCCTTCGGATGCCCGCGGGAGGCCGTGAATATGTCTCGTGAACTGGCTTGCCCTCCTGAGGCAGGCCTGGATCCCGGGCAAGCTCTTATACCAATCCATTGTTGTTTTCCGAGGGTGGGGAACAACAGACTGATCGGTCCTCCAACGCTGAGTATCGGAGCATAATCAAAACTGCCGATGGTCGGGATGGGTCACGACCCATCATAGCGTCGGCGAGCCGAGGCGCTTTCTCCATTCCCGAGGAATGGGGCATTCATGATGCTGGGTGACGTGGGACCGGGGTCGCCCTCGTCCGCCGCAAAGGGAGAGCGAGCGAGAGCCGGCCGAGATTTGGTGTAGTACGCCCGCTTGGTTCCTCTTGTTTCATTGGCTCCCTGCTCACGCTGGGAGGTGGATCGAGGTTGTTCGGTTGCTCCCGGTCTCGCCGCCGGCCACGGTCCCCTCCTTAGAGCGGCGCCACGGCTTCAGAGTCATCCTCTGTTTCTCCGGGAGTTCGAGAGCGATGTCGTCGCGGGTGACGACAACTCCGGCCCACGCCTCCGCGGTGATCGGCGGAAGCTCGAGAAATGGAGGCATTCTCCGGGTGAAGAGCGTGAGATTGGTGTCATTGATGGTCACGAAGGGTCGCCACGACCGTGGATCGACGTCGGGAGGTGGCAGACTCTTGAAAGACTACGGGTCTGGGCCGCTCGACTCAATTTGATTCAACCCTACGCTCATCTCTCGAGATCCAATCGAGGAGGAGGCAGTCGCTTCATCTCGAGGATCTCCGCCGAGAAAACGGTGTCGCATATGCTCGCCGATCGTCGGTGGGGACTTCGTCATGTTGCTGTGGTTGGCCATGACAAACGAGTTTTGGTTTGCTTTGGTCAATCGAATGGAGAGACGGAAGCAAGATTCCCATGCACGGCGCCACCGACCGCATCGACTGTAAGGTGTCTTGGCCTAATCAGCAACGGTGGTCCAAAGTGAAAGAGAAGCGGGGGTACCGCAAGATATCCGATGCCAAAGTAAGTAGAGGCGTAGAGAGAAAGCAAGCAAGTAAGAGAAGAAGTAGTAGAATGAGGATACTGCACCCTCTCAAGTGAGGGTATTTATAGCCCCCGCACGGGCCAAGATCCGATTAAGGGTAAATCCAAGCCACTCAGCGATTGTTGTGGTCATAAGGCATGAGGCCAAGACGGGCCTCCTCCCTAGATTGTTTTGAAATTAGGCTTGTTTCAAGTCCTGGGAGACGGACGGCCGAGGGATCCAGAAAAGGGTCTCCAGATTACCGGGGCACGTGTGGTGCCGAGAGCTGCTAATGCGGCCCCCCGCGCGGACACTCCATCATTCTTCAAGGGCAATTGGGCTCTAGAATCTATGGGCCTAGAGTAATGGTCAATCCGTAATGTAATCATGCCTTTATAATCTAAGAAAGTATTAAATTAAACCAATGAATTATGTCTACAAATGAAAATAACATAAACTCCTATAGTACAAATCAATAATCGTTTCTAAACATAAACCAAAAACATAACCAAAACAGCGCTTTAAATCATAAAATCCAATCAATCGCTCCTCAAAGTAACTACCGTATATGACACCGACACACTAATAACTACGTAGTACAACTCTACTACCGGCTCACCACACCCCAAGCTATTAATCACTTTAATCAAATCATTAAAGTAAGGGGTGAGATTTCATCAAAATTAAGATGCATTATACATTTCTCATGAACAATAAAACAATCAATTCATTATTCACCCTCTCATTAATAGATTAGCATACAATTTCAAAAACAATTTACACATTCATTTATACATACAGCAGCAATAGATGCACCAACACCGGAAATCATCCTAACATATTCCAATACATATGCAATGCACTAATGGTACCAATCGTGAACTGTTCACACCCCGCTCCGACACTTCCTGAAATAGCGCCAATCTAATGATTCGCCCACATCAATGGTCAAGAATCTAGCCTCACTATCTCTACCAGGTAAGTTTATCGCGCTCCAAGCTCAATTCGCACAATGGGAATGAACCATAACAATGCTTATTCATGCACACGAAGCATGCAACAATTCAAATAGAGCGTATGAAATACATCATTATTCCATCCATGATCAAATACAACAACAATACACGCCGCTAAAGGAAATCATGAATATACATCAATTTCAATACATGTAATTAATATACGCTTTTTACACGCAATCTGACCACTAATTTACAATGTATTCACACTAAACCAAACCATATTATTTCCTCAGTGTCTCAATTACTAGTTTTGAAAAATATTATTAGATAGTCCTGGCCCCAAGCTTTCCAACGTTCTATACCAACTACGCCCGAATCGAAGTTACTAAGTAAAAAGTTATGATAGAAATCATTTCGTAAAATCCATGTTTTAACCCCATACAAGATGCAACGATGCATAAGGCTACATCGCATCTCAAATTATCTTGCATCGACCTCAATTAGTTATGCATCGATGCATAAATTTGTACCGTTATTTTTCAAAATGTTTCAAAGATGTGTTCCACACAATGCAAACTTGCATTGATGCAGCCCTGCTTTTGGCCCATGTACGATGTGCATATGCATCTTGCACGATGCATAGCCCTCAAATTCTATGGATCGCATGGCTCTCATGAGTCGATGCATGCATTTTCTTTACTTCTGGTTTTTCCAAAATTCCCATCGTTGCATCGATTCATGGAGACTCTGCCCATACAGCTAATGTTTCACCAAAACTCAATTTCTTCCACCATACGTAATCCTCATCACACCCAATCATCACCAAATCTCTTTGTCATCACAAAATGTAATTATTTACCGTATTATTACATCCAATTGATCATGTAATTTGTTTTCTAATTAACCTATATTCATCATACATAGATCAATTACTCATAACAATCCCAATTACTTTTTACGTCGGACATGACATTGTGGTATATTTAATTATCCTAATTCTAGATTCCTAACGATTGACTGCTCTAATGATCATCATAACCCATAAGGCATAAAATCAGATCAATCCCCCTTACCTCAATGGCGAATCTTCAAGTTCCATTTAATGGCTTTTTTTCCTCTCTTTCTCTTCTCTTTCCACCTCACGTAGTATGAAACTTTATTTCTTTCCTCCCACTTTTTCCTTTATTCCTCTATTTATTCCCTTCTTATTTGCCAAATAATAGACATAACTAAAGTAGGATTAAGTAGAGCCTTTTACCCACACACTCCAATTCAACCTTACACCCCAACCTTCCTTTTAATTAATTAAGTAATTAATCCATTTAATCCAAAATATTATTAATTAAGTCTTTAATTAAATTAATAATTAAATACCTAATTATTTAATACTTGAATTAATTTGGTGTCTGCACAACTCTCCCTTACTAAAAAGAGTTTTCGCCCTCGAAAACATACCTTGACGAAAAGTTCTGGATACTAGTCCTTCATTCCTCTCCAGCCCCGTTACATTTCCACCGGTCCTCCCCAAGCTACTTTCACCAATGCTATCTCTTTACCACGAATTGCTTCACTTTCCGATCCTCAATTTCGCGTAATGCTTCAACGATTATCTCAGACTGTATATCATCTACCTGGATCTCATGAGACGGATCAGAATGTACTTCCTCAATCATGATACATGGAAGACATCATGCAAATTCTGTGCTTATGCCAGAAGCAATTTGGTAAGCAACTTTTCCAACCTTCCGGTAATCTGACACGGAGCACAAAACGCGGAGTCAACTTCTTTGACTTCAAGGCCCGACCATCAAATACCAGAGTAACTCGCATAAACACATGATCTCCTTCACTAAACTCAAGATCTTTCCTCCTCTTATCATGATAGCTTTTCTAACCACTAGAAGCTCTCATCTTCCTCGAATCATCTTGATCTTTTCTCAAGTCCGCTGGACAATTTCGTCCAATCACGAGATTTCTCTCCAATTAGATCAACACAACGGTGTCCCACACCTCCTACCACATACAATGCTTCAAACAGAGCCATACCAATACTCGAATGAAAAACTATTGCAGAGTAAACTCAATCACCTTGGGTAGCTATCCCAAGCTCCACCTTTCTCCAACACGCAAGCTCTCAACAAACCTCTAACGATCAATCGCCTCTTTGTCCGACCATCCTGTCATGGATGATAAGCGAAACTCAATCTCAACTTAGTACCTAACGCTTTGCAGCCCCTCGCCCAAAACTTAGACGTAAACCCCATCTCTATCCAACACAATACTAGAAGGAATACCATGCAAACTTACAATCTTCTCAACATACACCGCCAACCCTCCATAGGATAATCCATTCTTATCGAATAAAGTGCGATTTTGTCAACCGATCAACAATAACCCAAATAGAATCGCAATTTTCGTTGTCCTAGGTAAACCAGACAAAATCCATAGAAATGCCATCCATTTCCACTCCGAATAAACAACTGCTCCATCAATCCTCAAGCCGTCATGTTCAATCTTGACTTCGACAAACCAAAACAAGCATAAACAAACTCAAGAATTTCCTTTTTTCATTCCGTGCCACCAAAATAACTTTTCAAGTTATGATACATCTTAGTAAGACTGGATGAATACTTAATCCACTACGATGCCCTTCTTCCAAAATACTCTTCCAAGCTCGCGAATATCTCGAACACAAACTCTATCACCAAATCTCATAACACCATTCTCGCAATTGAATTCACCTCCTGACCTTGTTAATCAATGTCAACTTATCCACCAAAACAACATCATCGATTGTCCATCGAATTTCAATACCACTACCATTCCAATTTTACACTATCGGTAATCACATACCAAACTCAAATCTTTGAACCTGCTTCAACCAATTCCAATTCACGAACCATCAACATAGACATATGCAAGGACTTCCTACTCAATGCATTCATAATAACGCTTGCCTTACCGTGATGGTAATTCAAACCAAAATCATAATATTGAAATTCTAACCACTTTCTCCGCCTCATATTCAACTCTTTTCTGATCAAGAGATATTTCTGCATCTTATGATCATTGAATACCTCAAATCAAGAACCATATAGATTGTTCCTGTGAAAAACTTGTAAGATCTTAAGTGGGATTTGGAGGCTCATACAGGATGAATGGCCTCCAAGCTATGGGTCTAGCTTACCCCGCAATGAGCCCTTAGATATAGTATTCAATTCTCGAGCGCAGGGTCGAGAGAAATGAGAGAATGATCCTTCCCATGGCCTCGAGGCCTCTTTTATAGCGGTAGATGCCACTAATGATCATAACAGACGAGAACCACCATTTATCACTTGGAACCGCTACTTAATGATTCGTAGAACGTCAGAATCGACCCATAAACAGCAGAACGGAGACCAATCCAACCTCCTAGCCCTGGACAGACGTCCTGGTCATATCCTGGCCGACCCATCTCTATCCCACCCGGAACTATGTCATACCTCATCCGAGATTCATCCCGACAAATCCCCCTCCGCCATATCTCGCTGGAAATTTATGCACGAACATACCCCCGAAAGAATATGGTTTTGCACTAAGCCTTATGCTGATTTAATAGAAACATAACATTTGACCCAGCCGGACTCCAATACCAACCTCGTGTTTTAAAAATTTGACGCGATGGTTTACCGTTATTCGCTTGAGGTTTTAAATGTTACACGTCGCGGAATCGACACTCCACACGCTGCTTTTAGCCCGGCCGGATCCCGTGACGCATGGTCGGGATAAAAATTTCTTCGATCTCACATCTCGGCTCCCAGCTAGTATAGAGAGCACTGCCCCCTAGCATCTCGAGTCAAGGCTTTGTGAAAATGTTTTGACTAATCCACCAAGGTCCTTCGCCCACACCGGCATACATGTAGTAGCTTTTGGTTGCTCGTGAACGATTTTATGTTACGCCATTATCCCAAGCATACGAAAGCAAACAACCACCTTATGGTTTGACGGTACGAACATTTGTTCACAACGCCAATATATTCATATCCTCGTCCGAATCGATACTCCGCTTTAGCCCAAGCATAACGCTGTTTTAGTCCGAGCTGGCTCAACTTTGTTTGCCATTGGTAGACTTACTTAACTAGACCATCCCCGAGCCCACGATGTATCGAGTGCCATATTGGCTTTTCCAAGCACATAACAATTGTTCATGACACCACTTCAATTTTACCGCTTACGTTAGACAGAGCCCTCTCATGGCTGGCTGAATTTGTGAGGTTCAACGCCACAAGTTGATCCGAAAGTTGACCATAGCTCGTGTGACGAATCCCGAGGTTTCAATGCCACTAAGAGTTAATCCGAGACTAACCGAGCTTCGTAGCTCACCCGAGGCTTCAACGCCACTAGTGAGTTGATCCGAGATAAGACCAAAGGCTCGTGATCGCGGGAAATTATAGGTGTAACCGCATTGTGAGTTGATCCGAGACTAATCATAGTCCAGCAGGGTGACCAGGAGGTTGTTCCGAGTAAGAACAAAGCCTTTGGTCCGTAACCTCCGGGATGATCCGAGATGGATTCGTGAGCCCAACCGAGGTTGTCCTGGAAGGTCTGTAGCCTCCATAGGGACGACCCGAGACTGGATTCCGAGCCCAACCCAGGCTGACCGTAGAGTTCAGAGCTCTATGGGATGATCCGAGACTGGTCGTGAGCCCAACCGAGGTCGACCGAAGGTCGTTCGCGTAGGAATGAGCCTTTCCGTGATCAGGAAAGACGATCATGTAATCGGAGCTTAGCAAAGACGCCAACTGGGTTCGCAGCCCTCGCCAGGTTGACTGGAGTGTTCCTCATGGGAACAGAGCCTTTGGACCGGAAGACGATCATAGACCAGCTAGCAAAGACGTCGCCAATGGGTTCGTGAGCCCAAGCGAGGTTGACTCAAGGAGTATTCCTACGGGAATGTAGCCTTCCGTGATCGGAAAGACGATCATGTAATCGAGCTTAGAAGACGTCGCCAACGGGTTCGTGAGCCCTCGCCAGGTCGGACCAAGGAGTATTCTCACGTGGGAATGAGCCTTCCGTGACTCGAAAGACCATCATAGACCGAGCCTAAAAGACGCGCTAACGGGTTCGTGAGCCCCTGCCAGGTTGACTGCCGAGTATTCCTCACGGGAACAGAGCCTTCCGGACGAAAGACTACATCATGACCGAGCTTAGCAAGACGTCGCTAACGGGTTCGTAGCTCAAGCGAGGTCGGACCATGAGTATTCCTCATGGGAACAGAGCCTTCCGTGACGAAAGCATTTCCATCACATGTAATCGAGCTAAGAAGATGTCGCCATGGGTTCGTAGCCCTCACAATCAGGAATCTCCGACGCCATCCCGCTCATCCGCATTAGTGTTTTATACGTAGCCGCCTTTCCATTCTCCAAACTAAACTGCACAAGCTTGTGTTTATCACAAACTTCCGTGATTGTGATTGCCACGCACTACCAATTTCTGACAATCACCATCGATCCGCGTGGATACGCTTCTGAGGATTGTTTGCGCGATACTACTTATTTCATCTTGACCGATAAAATCAAGTTGTTACCGTAAGAGAAATTAACAACACAACTACTGTAGAGATTAAAGAATAGTTAACATTATAACCATTTTAATTAGAACACATTCCGCTTGCACTTAGAAAATGACAAATATAAGGATTACTTATCTTTCCAAAGGATTATGTCGTACCTGATTTTAGGTCCTTGCTTGCCGACTTCACTAGATATCTTCGTATCATCTTCGTAAATGGACCCGCCTCAAGGCAATCTGGTCTCACGACCCCTGCTTGCGGGTCACCGGCATTACGCTTTCCTCGAATTATTCCGTTGCCACTATGATAATGAACGGCTTCTAAATCGAATGACTATACAAAATCACTAGTTCTTCACAAAAGGTCGATATCCGTGAGATATGCCTCATGCATTTCTTGATCTCCTCCGTAGCGTGAAATCCAATTTTAAGTCTATAAGGTATAGCTCACATCACAAAATAACAAATTTTCTTAATAAAAGCATAGCCCCAATTTCTTATCATTTCTTGAGTTATAAATGGAACCTAACTTAAAACAAAGTTGAAGTGTTTAAAGGAACAATAGACTTATCTGAACGACCATACATGAATTGTATGAACATCTGACCCGTATATATGGCCCGGGAAAGTAATCACCTTTGTCGTAAATCTCTCAACACATGATAACGCATAAGTTCTCGACGGTGGCTTACTGATGTTTCAACGAGAATCAACTGAGCTATTGCTCATGTTTGTTGTCAACTTCACCCTGCTTGGCCCGCGACTTGACCGCTTTTATATCGCCTTTACAACGATGTTGGTCTCGTTGTCCCAATCGACAATGCTTCATTTTCTCCAATCAAGATATCTCTAAGACAAACCGGAGTCGCCTTAGACGAAATGTTCGATGCTATGATGACCTTCTTTTCCGAGAATTGTATTTCGAGTCGTCGGCCAAGCATCATCAATGAATCGAGACTGACCGGGGCGTAACATGCAACCGTGATCGGTTGGGAGACATGCACTCCATCTCGGACGAAATTTGACTCTTATGACTACATCGAGAACTTATCTTTATCCCAAATTTGTTCCATATTTTGTCGCCGATGGTGATCCGAGTAGATGGGTCATTTGTTCTTGCTTTTGTCACCCTCTCGATCGGAGCCATTGCATGTTTTCCACTCGAACTACTTTAGTCACTGAGGTCGTGTTTGGTATGAAATGTCCAGATCAAGAACGCTTCATCGCTCATGGTGACGGGAACTCAAACCCATCTCCCCGACCCTTTGATCAGGTTCCACTCGTGACATCACCAACACACATATTAAATATCATAAACACTTTGAAAAAAAACCTTTAGGGTTTAAATGAGAGTAACGGATTAGAAGAACGTTGTCCTCCACCGTCCCAAATTACAATCATAATGCACATTTAATTTACTCATAAAGATATAAATGAATAATTAATTGAAACATAAAAGCGTCTTGACGAAAGAGACGAATTGCTAGAGATACTATTGGACGCTCCTGCTTCGGAACATAAACGTTTTCCTCCTCCTCCAACTTATCATACACGGTCTCGTCAAGCTATCTCCTCGAGAGGCTGGAGAAGCAATGATACCACCATCACCATTTGTTAACCACGCAATCTTTGCTTCACGTGACCCTAAGAAGATTCCGAGTCCCCTGGAATCCGAGACGATCTTCTGTCGCATCGGTAAGGATACAACAATATGGTCATCACCGACGCTCTTTTGATGGAAGTAAGCTTGTGCTCGGATCGGAGCGTGCATGTCGAGAATGCCGAGATAGTTAAAAGCTTAATCGCAAAACAATATTAGTTTGCACGCTATCAAAAAGAGAAACCACAATAGCTTATCTTTTGGAGGCTTTGTTAACATATGTCCAATTCCATGTTAAACATTTCGTGATCCGATATATCTAAGATACGCTGATCGATGCTCCTACTAGAACTAGAATTAGAATGAATCTCGAGGCCCTGAAAGTTTTTACGGGGCCCCACTGGCGCCAATGTTCTTGCAGAAAACCTCATGTAAGATCTAAGTGGATTCGGAGGCCATACATAGGATGAACGCCTCCAAGCTACGGGTCTAGCTTACCCGCATTGGGAGCCCTGAGATATAGTATTCGGACCCTCTCGAGCGGTGGCTGAGAGAGGGGAGAGAATGATCCTCTCCCATGGCCCCGAGGCCTCTTTTTATAGCGCAGATGCCACTAATGATCATAATGACGAACCGCCCATTTAATACTGAAACCGCTACTTAATGATTCGTAACGCTTGTAACCGACCCATAAATAGCGTGAACGGAGACCAATCCAACCTCCTAGCCCTGGAGACCCGTCATATCTCTGGCCGACCCGATCTCCTATCCCAACGGAACTATGCCTGCAAGATGTTCTATATTCATCCGAGATTCATCCGGATGCCTACAAACTTCCGGCTTATATCTCGCGGAAATTTTTTAAACATAGATAATGCTCCACAATTTCAAAACAAAATAATCCTTTCATGAACTTTCAATTGTCTTAGCATAAGCCACAACCTTCTTATCTTGCATCAAAACACCACCTAAACCCATCAAGGATGATCACAATACACAACAAAAGATTCTTCCGATTCGACAAAATCATAATCGAGCACTAGTCAACCTCTTCTTCAACTCTTGAATCCTTTCTCACAATCGAATCCCAAACAAACATCCTAATCTTTTTGTCAACTTAGTCAATGGCAAAGCTAACTTCGAAAATCCTTCAATGAACTTTTTCGTAGTAACCTCAAGCACCAACAAACTACGATTTCGTATATTCTTCTGCGCTCCCACGAGATACCGCTTCTACCTTTTTAGGATCAACAACAATGCCATTCTTGGAAATCACATGACCAAGAAAAACTTCACTCAACCGAATTCACACTTAGACAACTTCAGACATACCTTCTCTTTCAACAATTCCAACACAATTCTAAGATGTCCTGCATGCTCTTCATCATTCTTTGAATAGATCAGAATGTCATCAATAAATACTACCACAAATTTATCGAGATATGGATGAAATATTCGGTTCATATTCTCCATGAAAACACCAGGTGCATTAGTAACTCCAAACGGAATAATACTCATAATGTCCATACCGCTTTAAATGAAGTCAATATCTTCGCTTCACACGAATCGATGATATCCGCACCTCAGATCAATCTTACTAAATACACAAGCTCCAACTAACTGATCCATCAAATCATCAATCCTCGACAATGGATACCGATTCTTGGTTGTCACTTTGTTCAACTGCCTATAATCAACACACAGTCTCATTGTACCTTCCTTCTTAACCACAACACAGAGCATTTTACCGAAACACTAGGCGAATAAACTTCTTCTCAAGTAATTCCTCCAACCGCTTTAACTCGCAATTCGATGCCGACATGATAAGGCGCCATCAACGACTAGTTCCGTGAATTAAATCTATAGTAAACTCCACTTCTCTGTGGCAATTCACTAACATCTTCCGGAAACACTTCTGGAAATTCATTCACAACGGGTAATTCACCACTCTTAGCTTTTCCTTTCACCGTCAAGAATACAACATAAACACTACAGCACCATCTTTAACGGCTGAATTCATCTGCTTAACTGACATAGTTACATCTTCAACTTTAGCTTCTTCAGAAAATATGATCGTCTTCTCAAAAAAATTTATATGAACCTGGTTGAATACCAACCAGTTCATTCCAAGGATGATGTCAAGTTGTTCTAATGGTAGGCACACTAAATCCATACCGAAACCTCTGCCAAAAATTACAATAGGACAATTCCTACAAATATATGAAGTAGTCACTGAACCCGACGCAGGAGTGTCAATGACCATACTTCCATCCATATTAGAAAATTCCAAATTCAATTTTTTAGCACAATTCAAAGCAATAAAAGAATGTGTCGCTCCAGTATCAATAATCGCAATTAAGGGTATGCCATTAATAAAACATGTACCTTTAATCAATCGACCATCTAGCTTAGTCTCGGATCCCGACAAAGCGAACACTTTTCCAACTTGCTCTTTTTGGCTTAGTACATCATGGTATGACCTTCGCCACGCTTGTAACTAGTTATATTTCCGCTCGCATTCGGTAGCTACATGACCAAACCTCCACAATTGTTGCACTCTTTGCATCATTCTTGCATTCATTAGCTCTATGCTCCATTTCACCACACCTGTAACACTTAATAGAAGAACCAGATTCTCCCCCACTAGGATTTTTCCAACCATCGGATTTCTGATTATTCTTATCATAGGGCTTACCACGATCCATCTGTTTCTTTCCTTTACGATCAACATATCCTTGAGCATTCACCTTAGTACTAGCAAGATCCTCTTCTAGAATCCTACTACAGTCTACCAAATCAGAAAACCTCCTGATGCGCTGATACCTGATACCCTTCTTGATCTCATCACGAAGACCATTCTCAAATTTGATACATTTGGAAAATTCTCCATCTGCATCGTTAGTATAATGAGCATAGTATTCGCCACCAAGAAACTTTGAAGCATATTCACTACAGCACTTGTTGCCTCTGCTGAGCTCCAGAAACTCAATCTCCTTCTTGCCCCGAATGTCTTAAGGAAAGTATCTCCTCAAAAAAGCTCTCCTGAACACAGCCCAAGTCAAAGCAATGCCATCTTCTTCCATTTCAGTTCTGGTAGCAACCCACCAGTCATCAGCTTCCTCTGCCAACATGTGAGTACCATACCTCACCTTCAACTCTTCAGCACAATCAATTACTCTGAAGATCCATTCGATCTCCTTCAACCACTTCTGAGCACCTTCTAGATCATGAGTGTCTTTGAACAATGGAGGATTGTTCCTCTGAAAGTTTCCCAATTTCCTATCAGCACCAATACCTCCTCCCAACTGGTTTCCCCCAAGTACACCAGCTAGCATTCCCAAGGCTTAGAATAGCGTTGCTCTTCCCATTACTGCCCGCCATTGTTCTCGAACATTAAAAAACAATCACATCAGCACACAGTATCGACAGTGTTACCTTGCACTAGTCGCAAATAAAAGGGATAAAGACTCTAAGACACGACCGACTATGCTCTGATACCACTATTGTAACACCCCTTCTAATTTACCTGCGACTTATATATTTTATTAGAGTTTTAATCACATAACAAGAGGCGTCACAATTTAAATAATTCAAATAACTAAAACAGTAATCATGTCTTTTTAACTGAAGAACGTATTAAATAAAACCAATGAATTATGTCTAAGCAGCGGAAAATAACATAAACTCCGGAATAGTACAAATCAATAATCGTTCTAAAACATAAACCAAAAACATAACCAAAACAGCCAGTTTTAAATCATAAAATCCAATCAATCGTTCCCCAGTGTTACAACTACCAGAGCATGACACTGACACGCGGAATAACTACGTAGCACAACTCTAACAGTTGTCCTCACCAATTCCCAAGCGGCTAATCACTTCGAATCTGAAATCATTAAAGTAAGGGTGAGATTTCATCAAAATTAAGATGCATTATACATTTCTCAAGAACAATAAAACAATCAATTCATTATTCACCCTCATTAATAGCATTAGCATACAATTCCACAAACACAATTTACACATTCATTTATACATACAGCAGCAAATAGATGCAATTGGAACACTGGAAATCATCCTAACATATTCCAAATACATATGCAATGCAAACTCAATGCATGTGGTACCAATCGTGAACCAAGTTCACACCCTATTTCGCTTATACTTCGGAAACAACGTCTGTAACACCCCAATTCTACCCCGCGTAATTATATAATAAAATCAGAGTTTCAAAATTTCCTTTAACAAAATTGAGGCATCACATCTTCGCATTTCCAACAAATAGCATTATAATGCACATCAAAAATCGGATATACCGAATCATACATAATTCATCATACGTACATATGAATATTCACAGCACAACGGATATGTTAACAAAATATACATAACATCATGTTGTCATTAATACAAAAGGTTATAACATAATAAGATAGTATATACAAACTATCCTATCAAAATAAAGACGTCGCCCAAATCCCGAGTGTTACTACGACCAGAGCAGAACGACGCAAAATAAAGTGACTCGAGCTAATCCTCCTCATCCTCGGGGATCACCTGCACGTTACCAATATATAGGTAACGATTTAAACAAGTAAAGGGGTGAGATAATTCCAAAACATATAATTAAAAACAATGATGGAATATAGATAGTTGGAATTATAATTGATATAAGTTAAGTAAAGTATGTCAACGTATATTTAAACTTGCATACTTTAAATTAGCATTTAGTGTATAAATTAACACATTAACTTCATCACATAATCATTACATTCCCATCAACACAAAAATACCATGTACCGTCGCAATTCAATTATCATTCATCAATTAAGGACTCAATGATAAACAACTCGAACATAAACATAACCGACTCCAAAATAAACATAATGGACTCCATGAGACACGACTATGTTATGCATGTGGTACCCATCACTTTGTCCGTAATTAGGGACACTTGGCATAAAGCCCAACTTCGCCGGCATAAAAGCCATCATCGCAGCATAAAGCCTCTTCGCTTATGAAATGTATGTGACTCAATAAATAAAGACCACACAACAACATATCATCATCGCCATCACAATTGACATAAAGTCTACTTCGCCATATTTATTCACATCACATAAACATGTCATCGCATCGCATAAACAACAAGTATTCATAATTATATACACCGTCAAACATCATCGTCAATTAATCCATCGCTTCCAAAACGGAAAAATAGTAAAACATCAATAAATCGTCGCGAAAGTCATTCTTAATTACCGCATCAATTATATACATCAACGCCAAAATCGGATAATCGGAAACACTGGTTTTAGAGGAAAACAAGAAAATTCGAATTTTGAAGACTACAGAGCAGCAACACGGGCACCGTGTTGTGCAACATTGCCCGTGTTGAAAGGACATCGAACGCAAAGAAAATCACCCAAGATTGATACAACACGGGCACCGTGTTGTACAACACCTCGTGTGTGGCCTGCACTCACCAAAATTTCTATTCTAGAGGGAAACACGTGTTACTCAACACGGCTCGTGTTGAAAGGCTCGTGAAAACTTCATCTTTTGGGTTTTCTCATTCTACTACCATGGTTTTCCTTCCCATTTCAATACTCTTAATTCTTACAAGTTAGCACCTAATATACCCACAAACCATACTCCAAATTCAACCTCTCTAAACCACTCCAACAATCAACCAACAAACTCTTATAAAATCAACTATCAAATTTACCCCCAAATCCAAACTATTTATATCAAACCTAACAATATGAGATGGAGAATCAAACCCTTACCTAGCAAGCTTTAAGTGTTCTTGATGATTCTCCAACCAAGTCTTGCTTTTCTTCTTGTTCTCCTCTTCTTCTTCTTCTCAAGCCCTAGCTTTTCTCCAAACTCTCAACTTTGTGTTTTGGTGTTATGTTTGGAAAGGTGGAGGAAATGATATATATGTAGTATGTCTTACTAGCCAAACTTAAATAAATTGCTCATATACCCCTAATCTATTCTTAATACACTAAATATGACATCTAATTATATTATTAACTTAATTTGTTAATTTAATTCCGGGAAATTAAATATCGATCCTAATAATATTTTACCGAACCAAACAAACATCGCTAAATATATTAATAGATATACCGATTAATATAATTATTTTCGTTGTCAAAACAATCATCAACCGATAATTCAAAAATATTAGTATAATATAATTTTTAAAAACGCGTTACAACGTCAATCCAATGATTCGCCCATACATCACTGGGTCAAGAATCTAGCCTCACTACCTCTGCCCATAGGTAAGTTTATTGGCCCTGCAAGCTCAATTCCGCACAATGGGAATGAACCATAAACAATGCTTATGCATGCACATCAGAAGCATGCAACAATTCAAATACATAGTATGAACATACAACATTATTCCATCCATGATCAAATACAACAACAATAACACATGCCAGCAGTGAAATCATGAATATACATCAATTTCAATACATAGAATTAACATACAGTTTTTACACGTAACGGATAACCACGAATTTACAATGTATTCACACTACGGAAACCATATTATTTCCTCCAGGTCTCAATTACTGGTTTTGAAAATATTATTATTAAATAGTACTCGTTCTAAGCTTTCCAACAATACCAACTATGCCTGAATCGGAGTTACGGTTAAACAGTTATGATAGAAATCGTTTCAGAAAAATCCATGTTTTAACCCCATACATTATGCATCTATTCATAAGGCTATGCATCGATCTCAAATCAGCTTACATCGACCTCAATTAGTTATGCATCGATGCATAACTTCAAAATTTGCAATTTTTCAAAATGTTTCAAGATGTGTTTATTACGAAACTTGCATCGATGCATAGCCCTATTTTTGGCCTATGTATCGATGCATACGCATCTTGCATCGATGCATAGCTTCCCAAATTCCCCTATGGATCGATGCATGGCTCTATGAGTCGATGCATGCATTTTCTTTACTTCTGGTTTTTCCAAAATTCTACTGCTTGCATCGATTCATGGAGACTTGGGTCGACTCATACAGTTAATTTTTCACCAAAAACTCAATTTCTTCCTCTGATACGAATCCTCATCACACCCAATCATCACCAAATCTCTTGTCATCACAAAACATAATTATTTACTGCATTATTACATCCAATTGATCACAAAATTTGTTTTCTAATTAACCTATATTCATGATACATAGATCAATTATTCATAATAGTCCCAATTAAGGTTTTGATTATGACATTATGGCATATTTAATTATCCTAATTCGAGATTCCTAACGGATTGATGCGTTCTAATGATCATCAAAACTCATAAGGCATAAAATCGATTCAATCCCCTTACCTCATGAATCTTCAAGTTCACTAATTGACTTTTTCTCTCTTTCTTCTCTTCCAATTCTCACGTAGTATGAAATCCTTATTTCCTTTCCTCCCACTTTTCCTTTATTCCTCTATTTATGCCCTTCTTATTTGCCAAATATTAGAAATAACTAAATTAGGATTAAGTAGAGCCTTTTACTCCACACACCTCCAATTCAACCTTACACCCCCAACCTTCCTTTTAATTAATTAAATAATTAATCCATTTAATCTAAAAATATTATTAATTAAGCCTTTAATTAAATTAATAATTAAATTCCTAATTATTTAATACTTGAATTAATTTGGGGTGTCACATTGTTGTTCTCAATGGGCTAAAAAACAATTCATATGTTGCAAATACAAACCCAAATTTCAATAGTTTTTTTTAAGGACTTCTATTTTTTTATTATCAAATAATCTATTGATGTATTTTTTTTAAGTAAGATTTATAATAGGAAATACAAGGGATATTTTATTTTATTTTTCAAAATTTTATAGTTATAATCGGACTAAATTACAGTTTTGGTCCCCCTATTTTAGTGTTTTTACGATTTTCGTCCTCCTATTTTGTTTTTAAACACTTTTGGTCCTCATCCCTATTAATGTTAACATTTAATTAAAAACATCATAAAAATAATTTAAAAATAAAACAATTAAAGATGAAAATAAAATTTATAAATTTACATACCTTTTATTTTATTAAAATTAAGATTTAAATTAATGTAAACAAATAATTAATAAAATAGAAAATTAAAATTAAAAATTAAAATTAAATATAAAACACCATCAACATAATTAATAAAATAAAAAAAGTAAAGATTAATATTTTTTTTATAAATTTAAACACAAACAACTATTATTTTTACAAAACAATTTGTTAAATATTTTTGAGAAAAAAGTTATTATATGAAAATTAAAATATCTATAACAACTTGCAAAATAATCCGTAGCAAAATCTTTAAAAAAGTTTTCTACGGATTTACCTGCAGATATTTCTTGTAAAAATGGTGCCGTTCAAAATTTAAATCATATTAAAATAGTAAAATAATGATTTAAAATATTAATGTTTCTACAAATACTTTTAAAAAATATTTAAATTTGTTAAATTTTTTTGAAAAAAACATTTTATTTTATCAAAAAATACAAGTTGAAGAATTATATAAATTATATGTATTAAAATTTACATATCTTTTCCTCAATTAAAAATTAAAAATTAAAAATCTTGAAAAAACTAAAATTTGCAGCAAATTCCGCAGGAACATTTCCTGTGGAATTACCTGCGGAAATTGTATGTATAATAATTTTTATTTAACATTTGAAATCCGTAGAAAAATCCGCAGATATGCCTGCTGAATTTCCTGCTGAATTAAATTTCGCAGGAAATTTTATTATATTTAATAAAATCACAGGAAAATCTGCAGGTATTCCTTCCGCAGAAAATATCGATATTTCTAAAAGTGAAAGAGAATTTTTTAATCCACTCTATAATGGAGTGGGACACTCTATGAAAAATCGAAAATATCTTTTCTAAAATCGAAAGTATATTTTCGTTTCACACCTCTTTTTGTACAAACTAGGTCAAATTTGGTGTCACCCCTCAAATTGTAAGAAACATAATTGGAGATGCACTTCTGGTTTAAAATCGGATGTATACTTTTATAGTAGCGAGAAGTCGATATTTAATAGTGATGATTTGTAGTGGTAGTTAGTACTTGGTAGTTGTGATAGCTGGTAATTGCTAAATTAGTTTAAGTGTTTGATAAATTAGTTGTTATACTAACTGATAAATACAAAATGATATAAAAAGACATTCTTAATTAAGAAATTGATGATTTCAATATATTTTTGTTAAAATAATAAGGTACAACTGGAAGAAAAGTCATGTTAAAAGCTATAAACTCAAAAGTTACTTCAAATAGCTTTTGAAAAAAGCTAAATAACTAGTAAAAAAAAATTAAAAGTTAAATGATAGTTATCAAATCTAGTTTTTTTTGTTAATATGAGCTGAAAAATTAAAAGTTAAAAGCTACACTCTAAATATTTTTTAATTTGACAACTCAATTTAGTTATATTATCCAACTTTTTAAAGAGGGTACATAAGAATTCACCTATCTAGAATTATTTTTGTTGTTGCTTATAATAGTAACTTGAGAGAGTAGTTAAATTGCTATAAGTGTTTGGTAAATCTAAAGTTGTGTGTTTGTACCTCTTATAATAAATTTTAGGTAAAATATTTATTTTAATCTCTTAACTATATTATTTTATTTATATTGGTCTCTTAATTTTTTTATTTAGTTCTCTTAACATTTAAAAAGTTTCATTTTAATTATTTTTATCTAATTAGTGACAGAAAATTTTTAAAATCTGTCTCTAATTAAACAAAAAGGTCTAAAATAAAACATTTTAAATATGAAAGGGCCAATAAGACACGCACGAAAATTAAAGGACTAAATGTAAATTCAATAATATAGTTAAGAGATCAAAATATATATTTTGTCCAAATTTTATTTGCATTATTTACCTAAATAAATCTACACCAAAAAATGATTAATAATATTTCGAATGAAATGAGTAGTTATATCCTGCATAGACACTCTCAAATGATGATGGTATATTCGATTTATAGCTTCTTCATTATGAGGCAATTAATTCCAAGATATGAAGTCAATCATCTTTCCAACAAACTTGTTCTTGCTTGACAAATGATAGAAGACATCTCATATCAAATTTCAGTTATGTAGTAATAACCAAGTGGAACATCACTTTCATGATGTGTTTATAGGTTGTAACAAAATCATGTTTGGTACAAATTATTATGTTCTAGTAATCCACCTCATATACCATCTCATTCTCACACATTCACAATCTTAAACAAATAAAACAAATCCATAAACATATTGTCACTTGATTTAACCGTCAGTTACCATGTCATCTTCATGAACAACAACACAATCCAATTTTTGTTATGTCTTAGCCTTCAAATAACAACCTACCATATTCCTTACACTATTGTCTATTCTATAAACATATCTCTCTCTACCTATATTAACTCTGAAGTAGAAGCAAAGAAACCAACAAATAAAACACCAACCTCTCAACTCAAACAAATACTAGTACTCATAAATCATAATCCTCGTATCATTCAACCAACAAACAAAACAAAAAGAATGGAACATGATGAACCTATGTCGGAGAGTCCTATATTTGATTATAGCACGACCGTGGACACCTCTCGTCCTTTCACTTCTGTCAAAGAAGCCGTAGCCATCTTCGGCGAACGTATTCTTGTCGGAGAAATATACTCTCCATCTCCGTCTCCAACTCCAAAGCCATTCTCATTCTCAGAAACTACTACTACTCCCACACCTTATTATTCTCCTTCTGTGTCTATTAAGCGAGAACCGTCATGGAAATCAATGCCTTCGTCGCCATCACCATCACCAATTAGTCCTATCAAATCATTATCATTCAAAGAAGAGGAAAACATCAACAACAATAGTAATAGCCTTTTTGATACAGTGAAGAAGCTGGAGGAAGAGCTCGAGAAAACAAAAAGAGAACTGAAGATTTTAAAGGAAAGAGGAAGTGAAACAGAAGTAGCATTGGCAACATTGAATGCTGAGCTTCACAAGAACATGTCAAAGTTGGCTGAAGCTGAAGCTGAAGCTGCAGGAAAAGCAGCTTCAAAGACTGTGAGGTTTGAGAATATTGTTGAGAGAGAGAAGAATATTCATAAGAATAGTAATGCAGATGGAAAAAGGATGGGAAATTCACAAACACTTGCTCATATAATAAGTCTTGGAGAAAATGACCATATTTTTGGAGGGAAAAAGAGGAATAATAATAATAATAAGATTACAAAGCAGAAGCCTATTGTTCCTCTTGTGGGTGATTTATTTTTGTTTTTCAAGAGAAAGAGTTCTTCTACTAATCACCATAATAATCCTCTTTATGCTTCTCCTTTTTAATTCATTTTTTAAATTGATTCATGTGTGATTGGGATTTGTATTACTAATTTCTGGAATGTGTGTGTTTTTGTGTTGTAAAGTTTTATATAAAAGTTATGTCTCTATCTATTGTATGTCCATGTAAAATTTATGAACCAGCTCATGGGAAACTTTGTATGTACTTAGTGTTTTAAATGGTTATATACGTACGTGATTGTTGAGAGGTAAAGTGTTGATGAGAAAGGGTACTCGTTACACCCTCATGCCTTTCTCACATGTATGACAAAATCTAAAGTTATATTTAGAATTTGAATTCCAATATATCTTCCAACATGTCAAATATACAACAAACCCATCCTAAATCAAGTCAAGGCAAAGGTTGAAAAAGTTCAAATTTTGGAATTCAGACTCACTCCAAATCATCTTAGAATCAAAAGAAAACTAAGTTTTTAAAATATTCGATCTATCTTTCTCTTTTCCTTTGTCCTTCAAATATAAATGGGTTGAAACAAAATTCACTTTCAAGATTTTTGATTTTTCTCACAACTTCTACTCTGAGTACATTCAAAAGTTTAAAAGTTTAGCACATCTCTCAACTTCTACTCCACTATAATTACTTCAAGAACATTCATTTATCATATTTAATAAGTTTCTCATTTCCTTACATTTTTCCTTTGTGATGCATACATTTCTTAGAATTGTTATAATAATGCTACATTAAGTTACATACAATAAAATTCTTATATTTGATTTGTCCTAATTAAATTTTATAATAATTTTGAACATTTGAGACATATGGTTCATAATGCTCTGTATGTGTTTTTGTTTTTGTTCCTGTGTAGTTCGAAAATTAAATTCAAAACCTTAGTCTGAATAACAAAATCTGGAATGCTCAATTTCATGAACTATTTTGAATTTTGGTTTGCTAATAATTTATTCTCGCTTTGTTGATTATGATATGCGTTTTTTATGTTTGATTTTAGGAAATATGACTGACAACCAAGACAAATTAAGTCATGGTAGAGTGATTTAACACACCTCAATATACAGAGGGAAAGCTAGACCTCTCGACCTACGGTTGGAGAATCGCTCTTGATGTTGATGGGTCGTCTCGGGTCATATATCTCGACTCAATATGAAGCCCTTAATGCTCTAGTACATGTTGTAGATGATGAACCTAATGATGGTGTGCTTTATAATATTCCGGAAGATCCCTCATACCTTTCACCACTACCTCTATAAGCACATCATGCTGCTATGAACGCGTGGGAGGGAAAGGTAACATAAATAATTGAACTATCTTTGTTAAACATTTGTGGTCGTACCTGATCAGAAAAATCGTCCCTGGCCACAAACTGAAGTGAACGGTTGTAATTAAGAGTGAATGGGGGTGTACCTGCAAGGTACTCCGATACCAAAGTAAGAATGAGAGCAATTAGAGTGCAAGTACAAAAAGAGTTAAAGAGTTAATATGACCTCTCGATGGAGGGTATATATATAGTCCTCCACGAGCCAAGGTCTACGATCAATGGATATTTGGATCCAATCACGCAGACTATCAGGGTTTACATGAGTATGGAGTCCAGTAAGTGGCCTCCTATCTAGTCTGCAGCTCCGAGATACAAGGGGGTTGTCTCATTATTCTCGAAGGGCACGGTGGTGGTTAGATGACAATTTACCATGTTTCCCTAACGTAGACATAGGAGAAGTCCCCAACGACATGATCGGATGAGGTCCTTGGGATCTTTGAAGGTACTGGATTGGGTCTGCCCCACTGTGAGCCAAGTGTTGGCCCAGTCCAAAACAATTTGTGTTATAAAATTTAAATTATTTGACAATAATGTATTTATTTTTGCAATACCATGAGATGTTGAAATGTATCAACCAAAGCATGAAGGTAGAACAACTTCAGCAACCTGATGAACCATATGATTTTAGGATGTCTTGTAAGTATATGACCGGAAGGATTTATGCATAACTGGATATGGTTATATTAATCATGGTTTTTATCTGCATTTGTTGAGAGATGGCACACAGAGAGTCATCATTTCATCTTAAGGTCAGTGAGATGGCCATCAGACTTGATGATGTATAATGTCTACTACATCTTGTGATTATAAGAAAAATATTAGATCACTATAAAATCAGTGGGTCTGAGGCACTAGACCTTGTGGTGAACCATTTAAGAGTTGATCAGGGTAAAGCCCGAGAGGAGATAGATGATATTAGAGGACGCCACACGATATTTTCTTCCAACATGAATAATTATGATGACCACCTGCATGTGGATTTTGTTGGTGATGATGCATGGTTCGAATATCATAGAGTATGTGTAGTAAGGATGAGAATAGGTCAGACCGACCTACAGAGGCTCATGACCTAGTCTATTTGAGGTCAAGCCACGTAGTGTGTTAGCTCCTAGTTTATGGATTGTGGTATATAGTTAAATCAAATGATTTTACAGAGTGTCTCATTCTTACGTGACATAGATACATAAAAAGATCTTCTAATGTCATCTCATTATGAGATAAAAGAGAAGGAACAAACGAGGTCAGGTGACGTATATGTACTGCTGATATGTCACAATATATTTGTTATTGAGAGAGAGACCATAACTAGGAACGAGTTTCAAGAAGACATTTTTTAGAGAGTCACTCTATAGACAATCTTAACAAATGCACAATGTACATTGTAATATAACAATAATGATATTTTGATTTTTAATTTTGTATGACTTGTATTTTAAGAACATTGATGTATGATTTAACAATTTTCTCTTATTAATGACTCATATGTACAGTTTATTGTGGATAATAATGTATAGTTTATTAATAATAATAAAATTTCTTTAAATTTACTCTCATAGAGTTTGTCTAGATTTTGAAATATGGATACACCTTTTTTTTACGATTTTGTGATGAAACACATACTTAAGTCAATGTATGAGATTGATCAAGAGACTGACATCCAGACTTGACTAGAAGTATATATGGAGATTAAAATTTTGATTTATTTTTTTGTTGACAAAATTAAGAGTGTCTCTTTGGATGAAGTGGATTTTAATTATCGAATGTCATAAGGACATTTTTGAATTTTTATAGGATTGTAAGTACTACATAAGGTTTAGTGAATAACTCGGTGAAAAAAACGTTGAGCTTTAACGTAAAGCCCAAAAAGGTTGGGCTTAAAAAGAAAAAGCCTAAAAGAAAGGGAAACAGAAGTTATGTCGAGCAGAGGAGGCATAACGGACTTGGTTTTTAGCGAGATAAGTCGTTGATCTGCTCGACGTTCGTCGAGTAAAAGGGTTCTGGCCATGTGCAAAATGGACAAATGATGCCCTTAGAAGGCCTTTCGGTCTGTTAGACTCGTCACTGAGCTCGAAGAGATGGCTTGTCCGACAACCATTTGAGTTGTCCAGAACAATTTACTTTAACAAATTTATCTTATTAATGAATGACTCATATGTATAGTTTATTATAGATAATAATGTATAGTTTATTAATAATAATAAAATTTCTTTAAATTTACTCTCACGGAGTTTGTCTAGATTTTGAAACATGGATACACCTTTTTTTTACGATTTTGTGATGAAACACATACTTAAGCCAAGAGATTGATCAAGAGACTGGCATCCAGACTTAAATAGAAGTATATGTGGGATTAAAATTTTGATTTATTTTTTGTTGACAAAATTAAAAGTGTCTCTTGTGATGAAGTGAATTTTATTTGAATTTGTATAGGATTGTAAGTAGTACATAAGGATTAGTGAATAAGTGGGTGTGAAAAACGTTGAGCTGTAAAGTAAAGCCCAAAAAGGTTGGGCTTAAAAAAGAAAAAGCCCAAAAGAAAGGGAAACGGAAGTTGCTGCGAATTGCGATGGTGTTTGGGTGGTGAGAGAACAAGAAAGAAAAGAAACAAACAGACAAGAAATAACAATTTGGAACATTGATTGATTACCTTCGTTAGGTCAAAACATCAACACACCGATGCAAGGTGTGGTGCTCAACACACAATCTTACTGTAGAACCCTTCCATCTTCTCCTTCTTCCTCCGAAAAGGTTCGTTTTTCTATTTTCTTTTTCTTTTTTATATATGTTTATTTTAATATAGTTTCATCATCGCAGGGTACAAGGTTTTTCGGTAACCATGTTCCTCTTAGGAGGAGGAGGAACAGTAACTCTTTGCGTCCTTGCGTTCGGTTTCATTCCACACGTCCATTTGGTTAGTTTTCCCCTTTTCAACTTCATACACCTCCTTTGCCCTCCACGATGGCTTTTTATATAACAGTTTGGTTTGGGAAATTGGGGCTTGGGACCCCTAATCTGATCTTCATTATTATGTTTGTACAGCTATAAAGGCTGTTGCCACTCCAAATCCAGCTGTGGAATTGCCATTAACCGAAAATGTAGAAACTGTGCTCGATGAAATTCGTCCGTATCTCATTTCAGACGGTGGAAATGTTGCTCTACATGAAATCGATGGCAATGTTGTACGCTTGAAGTTACAAGGTGCTTGTGGATCGTGTCCGAGTTCTGTTACGACAATGAAATTGGGCATTGAACGGCGATTAATGGAAAAGATCCCTGAAATAGTCGCAGTTGAACCCATATCTGACGAAGAGACCGGTCTTGAGCTAAATGATGAAAATGTTGAAAAGGTTAGTTATGCGTAGTATTATGGTTATGCATTGCATATACTCAATTGCTTATTTTGCATGTGCCATACCTCATATTTGAATATTCATTATTTTTGTTGTCTGTTGAGAAAATTTCTATCATATTTTCCACTTTCTGAAATGGCTACTCGTACATTTATATATGCTTTGGAGAGAATGACCTTATCTCATTTCCACTTTCTGAAATGGCTGCACTTACTGGATTAATTTTATGACCATCGAGAGGGCAGATCATTTGTCAAGTTCAAACCCTTTGGGTTAAAGTTACTCACTTTTGTCATAAAACTTTCTTTGAACTCGTTTATTATCTAAGTTAACTAAAAATTCCATACATTTCTCACACAAAAAATAGCTAGTTTATACAATAGAAAGTAAATTTCTAGCTTAAGTCGATACACTGTTTACTTGGTGGTATGGGATTTCAGGTTGACTACTAACTGTAACTGTCAATACAAAGACGTTTTTCCCATTATGTGTTTAAACTTTGAATGTTCTGCATTATGATCAAGGCATAGGATTAAGGTATATGATATAGTCTTTCTATTTTATCTTATCTAATCGTTATTACATCAAGATTAATATCATTATCTGTTAGTTTCGTTACTATTGCCATTGTGAGTTGCAGAACCTGTTCACTTGTCTTAAGGAGCACCTGTTTTTTGTCTGTTAATCTGTAATGTTTGATGAGTTTAATATGTAGTAACTGCCTCAGGTATTAGAGGAAATAAGGCCATACCTGGTTGGTGCAGCTGGTGGAACTCTTGAATTGGTAGCCATTGAGGAGCCAATAGTAAAGGTCCGAATCACAGGTCCAGCTGCTGGTGTCATAACTGTGCGTGTTGCTGTTACACAAAATTATGAGAAAAATACCTGCTATAGCAGCAGTTCAGCTGTTATGATATTTTGGTAATAAACGAAGCGAGAAGATAAACTATATGGCATTCTTGTAAAACCTTTCATGAACAATAATGGGAATAAAGTATTACATTACATGTGATGTATAGTAGATTCAATATAATGCTTTCACACAGTGGAAAAAGACTTCCGCTACTATTACACAGTCAAATTACTGTTTATTGTTTGTATTTGTAGCTCAGTAATGTTTAAATTGTGATTCTTTAGAATAGCTACCTGCTTTACATTGAGTTTAAGAAATAGTACCTATTGAAGTTCATATATTTGTTGATTTGGATGCATGTTTGATATGCCTATGTGTTGTTGTATGCTCAGCTAGTATATGGATGTTGTAACACTCCAAATTTAATATATTTACTTGGTAGGAAATGGCATAAGTAAGGATAATAATAAGTGGTTACGACAATTTGATACCTTTTTTTGTGAGGATGACTTGAGCCAAGAATACAAACAACAATGTTCAGTAAAAGTCTCTTTCTCTTACTGAACTCCAAACTCCTCACACACCATTTTCATTCAAACTTTATGCCTTCAATTGCTTCCATCAAATCTAGGAAAAATAATGAGATTTTCTTTGAGTTTTTGTTGGCCGAGACATCTTATTAATGTAGAAGAATTGGATTTTTAGTTTTTTTGTTTTGTTTTGGTGTTTATTTTTGGTATATTTGAAACTACTTTGTAGACAAGTGTAATCCACATGTTTCAATGTTAGAGGGAATAATACTTGCACCCCTCAACATTATAAATCACTGAAATTCAGCATTCTATAGCCATAGTGTTTCTAATCAGTGTTGCAGTTAAGCTCATAAAAAATGTATCTTTGCCTTTATATGTTGACACAAATATCTAAAATATATAAAAACATGCTTCAGTGCAAATTCCTTCCTAAGAGCTTGTCTTCCACCTTGCTAACCACCAAGAAAGACTCAATAGAGTCAAATCTGAAAACCAAAAAAAAAGTCTTAGTCAATTTTCTCATTAAACTTGGCATCCAAAAACAAATACAATATTCTCAAACTTTACACATTATTCTGCAGTTAAAGCAGAAACATATTGATCAGAAATACTTGTTATTAGTTTTCTCCACCATAATATTCTCCTTTAAGACAATTTGAAGATTATTTTTTCAATCAAAATTTTTTTGGCAATCATATTTCCTGTAATATTTTTCTAGGACACCAAATGTTATAAGAAATAGTAGCAAGGTCAAGGCAAAAGTTGAGTATAGAAACTACTACTTACATAATCTCATATATGAATAATTGAAAGTTGACATGTAGCAGAGGCCATCGGGCACGCATATAACTTTCTTTCTATTTCAGGTAGTTCCCTTAAGCTCGAGATTGACATTGTTTGTAAATTATTTGCATTTTTCAAAATATACTTTGCCAGATAATAATAGGCATTGTAGAACAAATTCAGGTTTCTTCATATTTTCAGGACAATTCTCATCATTCCCTATTGCCTGCTTTGACTCCTATTTAAAGTAAAAACACATGAAATAAAAGGTAACATAAATATGTATTGAAGAAAAAAAAGAAATAGAATTGTTAAGTTAACAAACCTGAGAAAGTTGAAGATTTAGAAGGTTAGGGCATAGGTGGAGCACCTCTAATACCAATTCCCAATCATCGTGGAGCTTCAAGTGTGTCAAGTTGTGAAAGATAGGAATAGGCTTATAGAGTCGACTAATGGTGGCGGCATCTCTTCTTTTTAAAAAAAGAGGGGCCGTGAACTAAATGGCTTTGGTTGCAAAATATGTTTTCAACTATTTATTTATACAGATAAAGGTGGAACAAAATTCTCATTATATAAGTATGGTCGTTTTGAAAATATCTCTGACAAAAATATCTCGCTATTCCTATTTCTAGTGAAATATCAAATCAATTTATGTTTTTAATACACACAAAAAAAAGCGACAAAATCAAATATAAAATTATATTGATAATTTAAAATATAATATTATAACAAACTATTTCAACCTCAATCTCATATATATGAAATATGAGTTAAGATCATTTCTATTTTTTTCTTTCTATTTTTTTAATTCTTATAGTTTTGTGTGTAAAAAACACACATATCTAAAACATATGACATATAATTAATATTTGTTGGCTTTATACACATAAAATTATTGTAATAAGATTTTCAGTTTTTTTTAAGAAATATGTCAAATTGATATTATAAGATATTTTTTTAAAGGGAATTTCTTAATCTACTGCATATTTTTCTATTGCACCACGTGAATTTCTACTAATGCCCTAAGAAATTTAAAATATACTTCCGATTCGCACTTTATATCATATAAATTTCTTTGTAAATGGTTTGGTGTAAATCGTAAGTATACCTTCGGTTCCAAATCATAAGTAAATTTTTAATTTCTGAATACACTTAAAGGGCGTCAAAACCTTTCTCTTCCCCATAACAGCAAGTTTTTAAAATAAAATAAAAAAACCAAAACTCTCGCAATCACTCATTTCAACAATTTCTCTCAAACTCAAATTTGTTCTCAAACAATCAACACAGACCATCAAGCATTGGATAAATACAACAACTAACGAAATCAAGCAACAACCATCTTAAATCAATCAAGTAAGTGATTTAAGAAATTTTAGAGTTTATGAAATTTCGTTGAAATTAGTGAAATAGGGTTTTGTGTTGTTTTTGGTAGTTTATATCATTAGAGTCATTAGAACATCGTTATAAACTATTTTTGATGATCAATGCATGTTTTTAGACACACTTGGGGTTTTGGAGTTGGCTGTCACGAAACTTTGTTTCGTAGAAGAAACCAGAGGTTATTTCCGGTTTCTTGCTGCATTGTTTTTTTTTCTTCATTTTTTCCTCTGTAAGCCATATGCTAACGTTTTGTTCTTACTTCTACATGAGATATGTCTAAGACTGTCACATTTGAGGCATGGTTGGGTTGCACAACATGCTTCTATGCGGAGAGAGGACTCAGACCACATGCTTCTGTGCGAAGAGAGAGGACTTAGGCCACACAGGTTCCTTCGACATCCAGACAGGCTAGTCAGATGCACATTCGGCTAGTTCCGATTCTACCTCTTCTACTTCTTCCTCCCATAGCAGACGAGAGTCTCCAGTCCATTCATCACCGCATCCGTCCTACCGCAGACGCACATCCTCACCATCCTCACCATCATGGATTTTTGAGACGAGATCCTCATCTACCTCACAGGTAGGGCCATATGAGGTGAGACATGATGCTTTACTCCCAGTACCTGAGGTACCAGTGCCACCCGAGGTACTGGTGGCACTAAAGGCACCAGTGCCACCAGAGGCACGAGCGGCATCGGAGGCACCCTAGGTCCCTCAGGTCTTTGGAGGGGGACCTTCTGACTTATCTCTGCTTGTTATTTATCACACCTATGTGTCTAGACATATACGGATGAAGATGTATGAAATTTACATTTATTTTACATTTATTGATTATCCATCTGTTCTAATTATAAGAAAAATATTAGATATATTGAATAATTAATGTATATGGTCCTTATGTGGACCATATACATTAATTATTCAATGTATCTAAAAAGTAAATTTCTCTTATAGTTTGGGACATAGGGAGTATTTCTTGCAGGATCGTGATACACTGAAGGTCATAAGCCATGGGAGAAATATCAGTAGGCTTAATTCTCTCGAGCCTTGGTTTGATGAGCTTTTAATCGATAGGTTACACCATTTGACCTCTATGGATATAGTGTGGTCAACCGGGGTGATCAACGCTTTATAGAGGTGACACGAGGAGACATCTTCGTTTCATCTACCACATGGCGAGATGACGATCACACTCGATGACGTCGCGTGTCTGCTTCACCGGCTGGTCAGAGGGCGGTTTTTGGATCACCAGAAGTTGAAGAAAGACGAGGCCATTAATTTGATGGTTGATAGGTTGGGATTTAACATGGAGAAGGCCCCGAGGAGGTTGATAAGACACGTGGTTGCCACATGAGATATAGTTGGTGAAGAAGGTTTTACGGATGAGTTTGCTTACTACAACAAATGATGGTGATCCCGAGAAGGTTATTTTCACAAGAGGTATGCCATGAGAGCATACCTCTTGTATCTTATTGGCACCCAAATATTAGTGGACACCGCCACCAACACTAACATCATGTACCTTAGGTTCTTTGTCGATTTCGATCTGCTCAAGGTGAAACTGGGGATGTCTTGGTTTACTTGTATACCAAGTTGGTCATGGAATAAGTCAAGGACGAGGCAAATCACCCTAGCATTTCTCGCTGACGGTGATAAATTATTTCTCTTAGCTTCGCTTTTTAATTATTTTGATTTTGAAACTAACGGTTTAATTATGATATTTCGTGTATGGATCCTACAACACTTCTCCCACATCTTTGGATGGGCACTTGTTGAGGGTTATACCGAGGATATGTCGTGTGTTCAGACACGAGCCTCAAAGGGAACCGCATTTACACCGCCAGATTGGGTTGACTCGACCGAATAGGCATGAGAATATTCACTTATGTGCCTATGTCGACCACCGTGAGATGATACCATTTGATGAGGTTTCTATTTACAGTTGGTTGGCCTACGGTTTAAGAAGCCGCTTATATGCCCGAGCGAGTGATGCGCCGCCGTATACCCGATCATTCCTCGATATCCTCAGATCGCCTTCGATAGTGAAGAGGAGGAGATGGATGAGATTTTTATGATTTTGAGAATCATCCCGCACCGAGAAGGTCGAGTATCGTGGCTCCAAACGACTAGAGTTACGCGACGGTTACATGTTGTGGTTCTTCGTGGTTTCCCATCCATACATGATATGGTGCTTCGGGAACCCACTCAGCCGGTTCATCAAGAGATCCTAGAGGAGAAGGAGCAGGAGAGGAGGATCGTGCCTGTGACGTGTTGCCTAGGTGCTACAAGATTACAGAGCTTTATAGCGAAAGCATCGACAGAGGTTGTTTCGATGGATCCGATGGCGAGGCGTTTGGAGGCCATCATGGCGGAGGCTGTGGTGCTCATACAGAGGCAGGAAGGACGCCGAGGGTGACAAGTCGGCTCATCATCCGCCATACACATTAGTTTAGTTTGATTGTATTTTGACTTTAGTTTTTTATTCCATATTGTATCTAATTTGTATTTTGAATACCATTATTATGAAATGCATTTTGATAACATTTTAGTTCTATTATTCGATTTAAAAATTGCAGTGTCTTTATTTTGATTTATAAATTTAATAGTTTGTTAAATTAGTTATTGCTTTAGTTCTATTTTTCGCTAACTATCATGCCCAAAATCGGATGTATACTTCGTATAGAACCGATGCTATACTTTCGCTTTCACTCAAATATTTCGAAAACCAAGCACGAAAGTATACTTCAGCTTTTCTAAAAAATTTTAAAATGCATATGGTTTAATTTCACCCATAAAATAAATTAAAAATTTACTTTTAAAATTAGCCAAAAAATTCAATGTCACTCCTTGAGATTTAGTCTTAAATCTTGTTGTAATTAAACAAAAAAATTATGTTAAACTTCCATGGAAGGTGGACAATAAACCAACATGAGAGAATTGAGAGACAAATTGGTTGAGTCTCTAGTATTGTTTTTTGTTTATTTATGGTAGAATCGTGTAGATTAGATGAGTCATATAGATTGAGTATGTGTTCACTTGTTATCCAATTAAGGTTGCTCATATTATTATTTCAAAATTGAAATTATCTAGTCGGGTTTTAGTCGGTTTTAGTTAAGTTGGGTCCACTATTATTAGTATTTATTCAAAAAATTGATTATTTTTAATTATTTTAATTGAAACATAAAAGTTTCTAATATATTGGCCAGATGAATTGGTCTCCACTTAACATCAATACATCAAGACGTCAATTAGATTTGTTAGGCTTAGTGGAATGGAGTGTTAATTAATAAGATTTTTTAAATTTATAAATTTATAAATAAAGGAATAGAATCTATTTCATACAATCTATTTCATTCAATTCTTTGTGTCTTGTTCCATCTAATTTGACATGTATGTGAAAGATACGCCTGTATTCTAATAAGGATCGAAAATAGTTTATTTTAGGTATAGTTAAGAAAATAGATCGTACACGCCTTCGTGAGTTTATTAGGCCCCGCATTTTTGCTTCCCTCACAACTCTAGACTACTTCCTTGATTTCCTGTTCAGAGAAAGGAATCTCTGATATCTTCATTAGTAATACTTTTGAATGCAATTCCGTATGGAATCGGTCTTAAACAATTACTCTCGTTGAAGAAACTTTTAAAGTGACATTTCACTATGTTCTTGACCTCAACCACCTCTTCAACTCTCCCATTAGGAGTCTCAACCATGTTGATATGATTCCTGCATCTTCTGTCTTTCAACGAATTACGAAAAAAGCTAGAATTTTGGTCCTCCTCCTTCCACCATAACTGCCTAGATTTTTGTCTCAAAAGACTCTCCTTAGTCTCCAGATTATTCCATATCTCCTTAATAGTTTTACTGTTTTCTTCTAAGACCACCTTATTATTCGCTCCAAAATTAATTGTTATTTTGTTATCGAGATCGTTTAGCGTTGTAATTGTATTCTCCACTTTTAGAATGCCCAACCGAACACCGTTTTGTTCTATAGTTAAGTCTACTTTTGAACAAGTTTAACTTCTCCTTAAGCTTGTAATCCCTTCTCCGATGTTAGTCTTATTCCACTCTTCTAAAACAAAGGACATAAAATTATTATGCTTCAACCAACAATTATTAAATTTGAATGGCTTAGGGACCAGTAGATAGTGTTGGCTCTCAATCAGATAGAACAAAGGTCTGATATGTTCCTTTGACCCACCCACTGCCTAGTGATATTCCACATGCTTACTAAGTTGGGAGATAGTAAAAAAGTTGTCCAAGCTACTCATCGCATTACCCGCACCGTTGTACTCATCTAAGTGCTTCATATTAGAGATAAAATTTCTAAAAAAGTAAACTACACAAGTAAAACTAAAAATCAGTACTATATTGAAAAGGTGAAAATGACCGTCATTTTAAAATAAAATTTATTTGTTAAAATGATAGTCATTTTAAAATGGAATATAACAGTAAAATACCGATAAATTTTAAATATGTCTACATTTAATTTGAATTGTTTAAATAGTAATCTTGCAGATTTTATAACTAACGCAATTTAATTTATTGTCTTTAAAATGTTTTTGGTCATGTTGAGAAATTTTGGATTAAAAACACAATTTTTCCTTCATTACAAAGACTATAAAAAATATTATTTAAACAGACGCTAATTAAAGTGTAATATTTATTTTTAAAATAGGACCGTGTATAGAAGAAAGTGTAAATTAAATATTTACATATTTTTGCTTAGTTAATTATTTTTTAATAAGTATATACAAACAGATAAAATGAAGATTAGGTGTACATAGCGAATTTGAGTGGATTTCTTTTTCCACGTCATGTTTTTCTTAAGCATCACATGAAATTTCAAAAATACTCTTAAAATCGAAAATATATTTCCGATACACATTATTTTAAAAATTGCATTTATAGAAAACCAGAAATACATTTCCAATATAAATCAAAAATACATTTTCACTTCCGATTTTTAATATAAGTAATTTATTTCTAAAACATCACAAAAAGTGCCATGAAGTACTTTGGTGAGTAAATTTTGTTTTGTTGAAAACAGAAATATATTTCCAGTTTACTAGAAATATATTTTCAATTTCATTTCTTACCTTTTAAATAGTGTATCTCAAAACGAATGAATTATAATTGTATAAGGTTTGAATCAGAAGTTAATTTCCAATTTTCTAGGATATTTTTAGAATTGCATATGGTATTTTTCATCCCCTATGGAGTGGAATAAGAAATCCACAAATTTGATACCCGTGTATAGAATGAGATTCCCGGTTTCGGTTGTGTATAGAATGAGATTCCCGGTTTCGGTTTGTTCCTACGTATATACCAAATCCAAGACAACAATTTAATTCAATCTACCACCTGAGAATTAATTGATTAATGCTGGGCCTTCCAAACAGGTTTCTGATTTCGAATATATCAAGACCATTTCAAAGAAGATACAGCTAATTAGGTAGCTGGTAACAAATAAATTCAACTAAAACGTTAAAAAATACAACATAGCTTAACTACCACAACAATGTTGAACCCACCCCCACTTATAACTCCAAGTATTATTACAGAGAGAATTAATTGAAGAAACTACTTGCTTGCTACAAAATTTTAAACATACAAACTGATGCAAAAGTAGGAATTCCTTCATGTCAGTTTTCTACAGTTTTCTGCATTTTATATTATCTTTCTGTGGTGGGGAAACAACAAAACAACTCCATAAATGGAGTACGTGTATGACTAAAGCCCAAGTTTAGAAAGGAGCTGACGCCATCTAGGAGTTTCTTCACAAAAATATAGGTCAAGGGAGATATGAGAACTCCGCTGCCTCCGATCTGGCATCAAAGGAACACAGACAACAGAAGATTGGTATGAGAATCTCATGTTAAATGAGGGAATTATAATATTTTTATATTCAGTTCAAATAGAAGGCATGGTATTTAAATAAAATGTGCGATGTGATAAAGCAGAAACTTTGAGTACAATAACTTTTACAGAGCAGACATTAGTTCAAAAACCCACCGCTCTCAATTGCTGTATAGACTTGTACAATGCCTTCTTGGGCACACATATGACTATGGCATAGTAGTCTGCTGATACCTTTCCATCACGCTTGCAGAAAACTGGACTTATAGTGGGCCCCTGCATATGGATCATCAAGGATACCTCTTAAAATCAGGAGTGGTCAAAGAAAGATTAAACTATTTACTATTACAATGCATAGTATAGATCAGACTTTGCTAGTGCGAAAAGCAAATACAGGAAGGTAGAAGATCCTCCGAAATTAATTAGGGTTGGGAAAAATGTTTTATCCCGTTATCACACCTGCAGCCCAGCTAATGATGGTTGGCTCAGTATTCTCTCAGCCACTTCTTCTGCACTACTTCCTCTCATGTTTGCAGTAACCTGCCGATCTAGCATTAGAAAAGGAACAAAAGAAAAGAAGAAACTGGAGTTTGGGGAGATGGGGAGATGGGGGTTGAAAATTTATATATGCACCGTGAACTGCCCCATGGCCCTCAGATGTGCCTCCAATCTTTCAAGCATCTCATGAGTTGTTTCAAGTACTCCTGTTCGACTGATCAATGATTTCCTGCTTGCAACAAGAGCAGCCTGAAAAGTGTTCAATTGTTAGAGTGAAATCAAGTGTGAGAAGGCACAAGAAGCAGCAGTTTCCTGGTGTGTTTAAAAAAGATCATGCTAGTTAAGGTCATAAAATTTGACAATTGCCAACCTGACTCTCCAAAACAGTTCCGCCTTCAATTTCCTTTAAGTTATTTTCTTTCAACGTAGTTCCACTACTTACAAGGTCCAAGATAGCGCCAGCAATCCCCATCTAAATAGAGCAAAGACAAACAACTATCTAAATGAATGAAAAGATCAGGTCAAGCATATGGTGGCAACAGCATCAATGAGATAGAGATGGTCATGAAGCAATTGATTATTTCCTTCTAGGTGCAGAGACCAAAAAAACTGAGAAAATGATAATAAGGAAATATTTTATATGGGAAGAGAATATACTTTCGACAGAATTTTTTTTTGTAATTTGCATCATGAACCGACTAAAATCATAACTCGAATATACTCAACATGAATACTGCCATATATCACTAAGAACAGAGTTCAAATGACAACATGCCTCGGGACCGGAACCCAATACATACTCAATATGGGTGGGAAGAGTAGCTCAACTGGCTTGAACTAGTTAATCTAAGGGTTAAAGGGAGTTGAAGGTTCAGGGTTCAAGTCCAGGCAAGAGTGAGTAACTACTATGTTATTCAAAAAATATATTTACAGACTCAATCTCACATCACCCCCTCCTCCCTAGCATAAAAGAGAAAAAGAACTCAATACAATCAAGTTTAACAAATAAACCAGAAATTTGTAATTAGATCAAACTTTAATTCAACAGGGTCCTAATTTTTTTTTTTACTTAAACAACGCTACAGAAATCGGGAACTTTAACAAATGTCGGTCAACATGGAACGTTTACCTTTCCACTGAGAGAATATAGAAGGGAAACGACAAGAGCGCATAAAGCTTATTATCTCTTGCAGAATAAAAAACACATATAAGGAACATTCAAGAAATCTATAGTTTATAATTTTTGACAGTTGACAGCATATTTGTTGTCCTTGAATACAGAATATTGACTACTCTATGTATATCTAACCACAAACAAATCAACCATTTTTTTGTTTTTCATCCTATGAAATTTGAACATAATCTGTTTCAGCAATTAGACATAAAAAATTGTCATCCTTGATCTTTGGGATCACAGAAAACATTTAACAGTGATTAGTATTTTAAGCTATACAACAAAGACAAAAAAATTGCCATAAGAAAAACAGACAAAACTTATCAACAACTATATCAGCCAAACTCCATCCAAACCCCAGTAAATATCATTTGATAGTATAAGTCAAACTCATAGCAGAACAATCAAATATATGCTTTATAATAAGAAAATATAAAGGAATAACTTCTACTAAAACAAACACTGTTTCTCACCGCAGGAGCAGCCTCGAGTGCTCCATCAGCAGTTGAAAATGCAACATGCTTAATGCCATTATCTTTCATAAATTTAGGACCCAGCTGAACAGTAAGAAGGAAATTCAAATCAGACTTTCTCTTTTAAAAGGAAAACTGTAGCACAGATATGAGATAACACTAAGAAACATTAGTTGAATGTGAATCACATACATAAGTGAATCCAGTTGCAACTCGCAGAGGCTTTTCTTCTGTCCATTGAGGCATTTTTGCTAGTTCCTCTAGTGAATTTACATTTTCAAATATTCCATACTGCGGAATCTGAAACAACAGAGGTTACCTAAGAGAGTTAATTGAACAAAACAATGATATTGGTTGAAGTAGGATCTAGCAGTTTCACATGCATGTAATTTTAACTTACTGCAATTGATAAACGGCAATCACCATAATCCAATGCCTCGTGGACAATGATAAGATCTTCACTACCCTGAAAAGGATAATCGTTAAAAGATTTAAAAAAATTGATCCTCATGGATATCTGATAGAAAGTATCTACGTTAATAAATTTAGAAATTAGATGTCAACAAGTTTATTACACTGAAACGCTGGAATTCTGTATCAGAAACAGAGGACCCGCAATGTTACAAGACATCACATCACAAGTACAAAAAAGAAACACAAGTAGAACTGTCAATCAGGGCTAAAGCGCGCCAAGTCATATGAAATTTAACATGTGCAGAAACATTTTCCATGATCCTAGATATGGATGCTTTAAAAAAGCAAGTTGATTTTGAAACATTTCGAACATTATGTATAAGACTAGCAACTCCAATTTTGGAATCATAAGAACTGTGGCAAAATAATTTTTTGCACGGATTATAAAAGTCACTACTTACTGCTCTCAATTGGAATTGTCAGAGAAGTCTAATTCATGTCAGTTATACTAAATATAGGATAAACAAATTTAGTTTATAAGTTGGTAGATATGAGATATGCTATTCTTATTTCTGATAGGACTTTGGATATGGGCCTAAGCCCAACACTTAAGCTGAGCAGGGTAGTAACTGATGTGGCATTTAAGCCCGCTCAATTTTATTAGTGAATGGGAGTGGGCAAGCAAGGGACTGGGAAAATCATTCAAGTTGATTGTTGATGGTCTGTTAGGAGAGTAGTCTCTCTGGTAGGAGCTTAGCTCTGGGATAGGAATCTTAGGCCCCGCTTATTTTGAAAATGCTTTGTTATGGAGAGAAGATGAAATGCTAGCTTAGGATGATGCATTTTGGAAATAACGAAAACAAGTTTTTGGCATTTTCATTGTTTCTGAAAATGCACACTATGGTTCGCCCAATAATCTAGTATCTCCTCACTAACAAGTTAAAGTAAACATATATTTTAAGAAATGAGAATAGAAAATGTTTTCACAAAGTAAAAGGGACTTTAGATTCTTGCTATCCTTTAGGAGCTCAACTTTTCATAAATAATATACAATTTAGTTTCACCATTTTGAATTAACGGGTTTTACCAATGGTCCAAACTTCCAGATTATTAAGAGGAGCTGATGAATTCGCCATCTCACTCATAACATTGGAGATGTTTGAACATTTGGATGCATTGGAAGTGAGAATCACGCAGCGAGGACTCCCAACAAAAACATGGAGGAATTCTGTCAAATCAGGATGACAGAGTTCGCGAAACTGCAAGATCATCTCTATCAACTGGGGTGTTCATTCTTTCTTACTTTTGAATGTTCTGTGATAGAGACCCGGTATGAGAGATATAGAAAAGGGCTAATATTATAATAAAGAGTGGTGAGGTTATATGGTGAATAATGAGTGGGGTAGGCTGTCTCTATACCCGGTCTCTATCATATAATCATTGGCATTTGGTCGATGGAATGTGAGATGCCTCACTTGCATAACTACAAAAATAAATTAATAGAAATTTCCCCAAAGATGATAAACATATTTCACATATATGCTCACCTGGCCAAACTCACTGACTATATCGAGTCCCACAATACCAAGGTCAAGATCACCGGATAACAATTTTCTTACAACGCCTTTTGGCCTCTGGAACCAGACTTCCAAGTTGGAAAGCTGCAAGGTATTAAAAATCACTTGTTATCCTTTAGAAGAGATGGGAGGAGATGTCACCTCACCGAGATAAACAATATTCACTTTAAAGTGTTTAGTGAGTAATATCAACAGTTGGTAAATAAATTTGTGGTTGATAATTTTGTATCATGTGCACGTACTAACAAATCATGGGTGTGTTGAAATGTTAATCTTTGATTTTCTCACATTACTAAGTACTCACTTTAGAGGAGTCAAAACCAGTAAACATGCATAAATAATAACATAACGGGTTTCTTCTACAGAAACAGATTCAAATAGCAAGACAAGAAGTGGCATTGTGGGCATCAAAAGTGAATTCCAAACTCAACTTAAACTAGCAACTACAAAAATGTGAGTAAACATACACAATGGGTTGGTTTGTAAATCATAGTTGGGGTTGAACAGTGAAATACACAATGTAAAGTAATGTTGGTGATACATGAATTAATGGAGTTCAAAACTATATTTGCTTATGAATCAATTGTCCACATAACCAATCTACAATCATTTATAACCGGATACTATAATTGATCAACAAAATGGGTTTTATTTTCACGAAATCTGATATAAAACCGATTATATGCATAACCAGCTATACAGCATACTTTAAGTTTTTAAAACCAGTTTTGGACATAAAGATTCATAATTTTAAAATGGTTTTTAACTTTTCAAAATCGATTAAACCAGATTCATAATTTTTTAAACAAATTAGTGTGACATTTGGAAACCAGATTCATTTGGAAACCTTTGGTGAGCCATTAGTGTTGTTGTTTAGCTATTCATAAATGCATTAGTCATTATTGTTTCAAACATCATGTAAACATCGATAAGCAACATAATAAAGAAAGCAATTAATTTAGTACCTAGAGTAATTAGTAAGTAATCATGACATGTCAACTTATCTAACCAAATGTACTAAGTATATATCTATTATTCTACTAACTTTGAAGTGCAGTAACTAACTGACAATATAACCAATTAACAGAAAGCTAAGCAACACTAACTGGATGTAAACCTGTAACATTAGGGACCATGTAATTCAAAAGAAACTAACCAACCCTAACTGGATTTAATCATGTAACAACGAGTAATTACAAAGACTGGTACATTTTTTAAGGTTTTGGATCAAGGAATAGTGCAAACTTCAGAAAAGGGAAAGAAAAAAAGTCCTTGTGTTGTAGTTATGCTATTAAAATCATGACAATTAGGTATTGTTAACTTTCCTATTTTAAATTTCTTGAAAAAAAGGTGCAAAAAATATTTTGAAGGGGAGTCGATTTATTCTAATAGTGTATTGAAAGTGTGGTTTTCAAATGGATTGCAATCACTATTGCAGTCTCAGTATAAGGGTATCGTAGCATTACGGCCCCTTAGCTACTGCGGGTGCATCATTTTGCAATAAGTGATTTTCTGCAAGATAGACAGTGACAGTGACAGACAGTGACAGTGACGGCAGTTGAAAACTTCTTGACATAGCTAACAACCAAGTTGAGACAATAGTAGAAGCGCATACCTACAGTCATTATTAATGTAATGTAACAGAAATTAAAATTGAGCTTAATTAAACCATCATAAAAAAGGTATCTTGATGTATATATACACACAAAAAAACATCTACAAATTTAAAACATAAAACTAAGAAGAAATGTAGAAAGAAGAAAAGCAAGTAGAGACACCAATTACAACAGCAAAAAGCATTGGGTGAACACTATGCAAAATCGTTTTTCAATAGCAAAAACATTAAAATCTTGCATCAATCATAAAGGAGCAGAGAATAATAACAATGGGGACATCTGAAATTCAATTATGTTTTTGGTTATGGATATCCAACAAATCCAAGATTAGAGCCTGTTGAAAAATTATATATATTTATCCGGAATTTATAACCCGGGTTTGGATATGGGTATACGGCTTGCCAATTTAAAATTAGCACCATGCTCAAAACTAATGAGTATTCCAAAATGAAGATAAAAAATAAAAGGCATCTTACCTGAGGAATCTGTGCAACGTACTGGCGAGGATTAACCTGCTTCACTGACAATTGACAATCCTTCAAGAGCAAAAAGGAGCTGAAATTAGTAACAGAAAGATAGGGTCTGTTTGTTAAGCACTCAAAATTAGCTTATAGCCGATGCCTCGCAAGCTTATAGCTTATAACGTTTCTTTTATAAGCTATTTGAAGTAGTATATACTTACCATTCTTTCTCTCAATTACTCTGTTATCTTAATTAAAAAATTAAATATTAATCTATCATATCTTTCCTACATCATTACATATTATAACCAAGGTTTTAAAAAAACTGGCTGTGACTGTGACCGTGAAAACGGCCGCCATAAAACGGTATCGGTAGGTTATTCATTTTTTTGTTAAAGTACAAAGTGTAGTTAATTCACGCCGCGATGACCACAATCAGTGTTGCAACATCTCTACCGATCGAAATCGCAAAATCACATACGCATAAAGGCTATTTAAAACCTTGTATATAACTAACTAGCTTAATAGGTAATTTCAACAAACACTTCATATTTAATATGTTAGCTTATTCAAGTTAACATGGATAAGTTCACTAACAATCGAAAATCCTTCAAGAACAAAAGAGGTGAAGTTAGTTAGAGTTAGTTACAGAGAGAGAGAGTGAAATTACACTATTTGTGAATGTGAAGCTGAAATTACAGATGCAGAAATCAGAAACTGAATTAGGAAAGAAAGTGAAACCTTAAGAAGTTCGAGTGTGTCAGAAGCCATCCGACCTTTGCTCGGCAAACCGAGCCGGATCTCTTGGCGGGAGGAAACTGTGCCGCCAGGGTTGCCGTTAAGGAGTTGAGGTTCAGAAATTGAGGCGGAGGCGTAGCAGCAATGAGTTCCGGATTTGACGTAAAGAGGGAAACGAATCGGACTCGTCATCGTAAACATTGTTACTTCACCGGTTACCGCCGATTTCCTTGGCCGTTTCTGTGAACAATACTGCTCACTGTACAAGTGTATACTATCTGGATTCTGAAGTGATAGATGAGTACAAAAATGATAAAACGTCATAAATGGGAGTTATTTTTATCTTTTAGTCCTTTTGAGGAAGGGGCTTTAACAATAGTAGATTTACAAATAGCACCCTGGGAGATATATATTTCGTTTTTATTTTTATTTTTTTTAAGTTTAAATGCAATTTTGGTCTATTTATATCCATTTTGATAATTTTTTAGTCGCATATCCATTTTGATAATTTTTAGTCTTTGTTTAAAAACCACCTTAATGATTTCTATTATCAAATTTCATGTTTTTTTTTTAGATTTTTCAAGATAACACACTCTGATTTGCATGTGGCATTAAAAACTTCTAAAAGTTGGGATCTTTGCTTTGATAAAACTACTAAAAGAATATGTATTCCTTAAAAGCGAAAAATTGAGCCTCACGCTACAATAAGTTTAATGAGCACGATAATTTTCTAATATCATATCTAAATGACATATTACTTATTGAAATGATGTATCAACCTTGCATCTAGTAACTTGGTTGTGTCCCAAACACTCCCTAATTTTACTACTACAAGCGTAGGGAAGCGAATTGCCAAAAGGCGTAAGTATTTCATTAATAAAACTTGAAAGACGAGATTACATAAAAACCACTAAGGGTGTGATAACACAATCCAAACAGGGAGAGGGACTAAAGAACATTAGTAATAGGGGCTCATTGTTCATCCTCTTATGGTTACCCGTCCTCCAGAACAACCTCTTATCGGACAATCTCCTCAATAGGAACCTTGTTATACTCAACATAAGTACCATCCTATTTAGTGCGAACATCCACATTTGAGAAATAGGAATCGTCTATGGGGGCACCTTGCCTTCCTCGTCAGTAGTTAGCCATATTTAATCACCTTGCACGTATTAAGTTAACTCAAATTCATGCTAGTATGCAGGTAAGACACCTTTCCTTTGGTGAACTCGAGATATTTTTCAAAAGTCTCAACCAACTTGTCTCGACATTATAACATCTCGCCTTCCAGCTTTTACTACGAGAGGATGGTCGCTTTAACTTTGCCTTAGTTCATGTAGCTTATTGCTTGATTCCTTGGTATCTTTCTGACTTCACAAGGGTAACCTTAAATTTTGTCTTAGAATAAAGTGACTTATCATACTTCTTAATGATAGTATGCATAAACCTTTCCTCTCAAGTCGATTCCTATTTCACATTATCCAATTCAATCTTAAGCTCATCAACATACTTGTTTGCCTCATCATGATTATTGGAGAGCACACACTCTAATATCAAGCCTTAGGAAAAAATTATCTTCATCATGCTCCATATGTACCTTGTTCCTATTTGTCACACGACCTTAATATTTTTGAAATGACCAGTTTTTATAATTAAAATTCTTCAATGACCATGGTTTCCAAATAAATTATCTAAGCAACTAAGTTTGAGTTTTGATTTAAGTGTAAGTGTCATCTCATATGGCGCATGCACTAAAAAATAAACATAAATGTCATATAAGATGGCTAATTGGTAACATCACTTAAAAATGAACCTAGACGTCATATAAGATGACTAATTGGTGACATCACTGTGATGTCACCAATTAGCCATCTCATATGACGCATATGTTCATTTTTTAGTGCATGCGCTATATGAGACGATGCATACACTTAAATCAAAACTCAAACATAGTTATTTAAGCAATTATTTGAAAAACATGGTCATTAAGAGATTTTAATTGTAAAAATTGATTATTAATAAAATATTTTTAATTGAAAAACTCATACCCGATTTTATATATTATATAGATATACATAACAATACATACAAGAAAAAGTAATACAAAAATGGTGCTTGAACTTATCACTTGAAAAAGTGATGTGAAAAAGTCAGCAAGTTTTGTGTTGCAGATGGAGGCGTTAGGTTTTCAGAACAATATTCGCTATTATATAAAAGAACCAGAAGATATTATATTAGTATTTTTCATTTATTTGTATGCGTGACAACTTTTTGTCTAATTGTTAAGCGAGTGACAAAATATTAGATAGTTGTCAAATCCTTTATTCGTTTATTTGTGCAGTCCTTTATTTATTTTTTAAATCAAACGTTGAACAAATATTTTTGTCCTGTCCATTCCCTCATTTTTTTAACAAATCAAACGCACCCCAAGAGTGTGTTTAAATCGATGAAATATGATAAAATAATAATGAATTAGATTATATTGTAAGCATGCCAACAGAGTAGGGGCAGAGACAGGTTTAAGCATACCCAGACCAATCCTACCTCCAAATCTAGTAGAGAGTAATAATTGATCATCATCTCCGCCCCCAACAAGTAATAGGTTTTTCCATCCTGCCCAAACCCCCACCCATGTAAATTAGATTTTTTTAAATGAATAATTTTTTTTTCATAACGATAAAAATAAATCATTAAATTAAGTATGACCATTTAAAAAAATCATAATACTTAATTATTTTTATTTAATTTGTATTTAAAAATTATTTTTAATAAATTTGATATTCCAAGAGAAAGAAGTGTAAAATGAGTAATAAAATTATTAAATATAAGAATAATAAATTAAATTGAATAGACGAGTGCGAGTATCCCCGTCCCTCAATTAAAAAGAAAGAGTTTTTTTCATCCCCACCCATAATTAAATTAGATTTTTCTGCTAATTTGAGACGAGAGTGACCGAGTATGTAGATTTATTTGTCATGTCTATTGGATTTTCAAATAATGAATGAAGCAAAATAAAACATGATAAAATTCATTCAATTATATTCTATTAAATACTTCAATTTCCGGTCCACTCAATTTACATTATATTTGAATGAACTAAATTAGGGGTGTTCGCGGTGCGATTTAGGCGGTTTTGACGCAAAAAATCATCCGAATCGCGAGAGAAAAAAGCATGCGGTTTGGTTTGGTTCGGTTGACTTTTAGAGGAAAAAAAACTAAACCAAACCAATGCGGTTGGTTCGGTTTTTTACAAATAATTTGTTGAGTCATACATTCACATATATATGAGAACATAACTTTGTATCTCATTCATACATGATACACTACTAAATAATAACCAAAAACTAATCATATTTGGACAATAACTTTTCATTTAATATGTAAAAGTTAGATTAGACAAAAGTGAAATAATAAACATAAAATAATAGCATAAAACAATATAAAAAATATTATAATAAAACAAAAAAATAGAAGAGATGAGAAATTAGTGAAGATGAAAAAGAAAGAACATAAGAGAGGAGAGATTATGATAAAGATGTGCGATAAAATGAAATTGAAAGAGAGAAAATTGCATAAAAATAAGAACGCAAAGGAAATAATATAAGAGAGTAGAGATTAGATAAGAAGAGACAAGATGTAAGTGGTGAAGATGAAGTGATAATGTTAGGAGATATTTAAGAAGATTGAAATTGAAACCGTAAAGAAAGATGAGAAAATTGTCTATAATCATAAGACTAATGTATAATAGATTTAGGTTTGGGTTAGATGCGATTTAAGTAAAATATAGGTTGTAACATAATGCGGTTTAGTTCGATTTGATTTGGTTTGCAAAATACAAACCGCAAACCGAACCAAATCATGCGGTTTTGTTAATAAATGACCCAAACGAATCCGAACCAAATGCGGTTTTTGCGGTTTTTTGGTTCGATTTAGTTTGGTTTGGTTTATGGTTTTCTATTGGGTTGGTTTGGTTTTGAACACCCCTAAATTAAATTATTCTATTTCGTTATGTAAAATTATAAAATATATAATAAAAAAATAGGATCTCGATTTCATTCCGTTCCATTCTAATTAATTATTTCAAACACAATCTTAAATAAATAAAAACCAAAAATTAAATATAAATATAATTTTTTTAATTTTCAATTATAAATATTTCTAAAAAAACAATTTTCAATTATAAATAAATAAAATAGTAAAAAATCTAAGAATACATAGTATTGTATTAAGTTTTTATTTTAAAGAAAGTGTTAAGATAAAATAAAATAAAACGTATGAACGAAAATAAAAGAAGAAGAAAAGGTAGAAGAAGCGAGAAAGGAAAGGTATCGAGATTAAGCAAATGAAAGAGTAATTAATTCCTAATCAAGTAGTGATTAACACAACAATGGAGTGTATCAGTGATGTCTCACTCAGACTGTAAAATGATTTAATAATTTTATGTATTTTTGCTTTGATATGCATATACTGATATTGCATTTCCGAAGCATTCCCGATCCTTTGTGACAGCTATATCCATCCAGAGATTCATCGTGTGGTAATTGGTCTCTCTTCGCAGTGGCGAGATCCATCTCGCCCCACTGTTATGGTTTTTAATTTCGCGAGATGGCGACTTCTTCATCTTCGTCGATGTTGTCTACGAGTTCGAGTTGCCAAGGAATGTCATCGGATAATGTTAAGGGACTAGTACTTGCTTTCCTCCGCTTTCTTCATCGGTGCTAGTTTCATTGTTAAAAAGAAAGGTTTGAAAAAGGTGCAAGTGGTGTTAGGGTATAATTTTTTCTTTTAATCTTACTTCAATTTCGCCACTTCTCGATCCGCTCAATTCTGGACTTTCCTGGGAACTAGTTGCTGAATTATGTTTACTTCATACTGCCGACTTCAATTTCATAGTTTTTGATTTCATTTCTAACTTTACCTTTTCATCACCACTTTTACCCACCCACTTGTAAACCTAAAACTTGCTAATCCATACAATTACATTCACAAACTTCCTAATTGCGTCCAGAATATGTAACAAATAACTTAGCTTCTTGAATTAACATGTTGTAAGAAATTACAAGTTAGTTAAAAGGGTTTGTTGAATTTCCCCAAATTGGATAGTGATAGTACAATAATTTTTCAAGTTAGAAAGTATAGAAGTAAACGAGTGAAAAAGAAGTGAGTGTCACTCACATTTTATCACGCCTTGAATTCTTGGAGCTATTATTTCGTACAGATCTGTCGAAGTTCTCTTCACTCGGCATTCTTTTCGATACAAACGCAGCCTCCTCAATTATTCCTCTTCCTCTAAAGCAGTTACGGATCATTGAGACATCTCAAGTCCTGATGTAAACCCTTCTCCACCAATTCATAGCACAAACCGAATGCTTCAAGCCTTGTTAATTTTACAAAGATCGATAATAACAGATTAAACAAATCAATCTCAACATTCGATCATTTTCAAACCGAAAACAACATTTTGCATGCTTCCGACGGCCTTCCTTTCTTGCAAAGAAACTGAACCACTTCGTCCATTTTAACACGGTATCCGTCTTATATATCAAATCGTTAATTTTGAATGCTTTATCTTGCAGTCCACGGTCAAAGAGTAGCTTAAAACACTTAGTTGAAAGATTTATATTTTGTCGGATATTTTCTCCAACATCGTGACGATAACACCGGCAGATTCATGAACACAACCTTTTTCCAAAAGTCTAATTAGTATAGAATGCCATGTAGATGTTTCGGTTGATAGAGCTCTTTAGCATTCTCTCTAGTGTCTCATTTGCAAGGAGAGGCTTATCCTTTCAAGAAAACCAACGATCAAATAGTCGAGATATCAATATCGAAGAAAATCTCTCAACATCCATATCAAAATCCCGTATCCGCTGAATGCACCTTTTACAAAGGCCCCAAAATCACTATCTCGTATAATATAGGATCTTGAGTTCCCCGTTTCATTAGCGCCTAAGTACCCTTTCTGCTTTTGTTTTCCGTTTCACACAAATACCGAAAAATATGCTTATAGGAAGCAGCCAACGGCTTCGCCAAAACTACATAACAAAACTTCCTTCTCGAACAACTCATCAAAAGCTTTTCCGCCTTATCATAGTCGCCTTTCGACATAAACTCAGATAACACTATACGACGTCGAATCTGCTAAGACTAAACTTTCCATGTTTTCGAAAACCTTAAAAGCTTCATCGATGTTTCTGCACAACGTGAATTAATCAACGTATTGAACGACACGCATCGTGAACCAATCCATCGCCGCTTTCATTTGTTCCAAAATATCTTTCATTTTATCCCACCTCTGAGCTTCACAAAGTCCTTTAATCAAAGTGTTATACGTAACTATATTCTCCTTAAGGCCTCTACCATTCATCTCGTCAAGAATACCCAACGCTTCGTCTACTTCTTGTTTCATACTCTGAAATGAGTTGGAATGATGAGAATGACTTGACTTGAGTGAGTTTGCAGAAGTATAAATGTTAGGGGTTTAGAGTAGAGAGATTGAAATTTAGTTGTTTTGAAATGAATGGGTGTTGGGGGTAACCCTGTGTGATTTCTAAAACAATACGAAAACTTCGTAAGTATACTTACGAATAAAGTGAATTCGTAAGTGCACTTACGAATTCACCATATTTTTTGAAAATTTTAGATTATTTCGTAAATACATTTACGAATTCACCTTATTTTAAAAATTCATAAATATACTTACAAAATGTGGGGATATTTTTAGTTTTTCACCCTTGGGGAAGAAACCACTAGTGTGCAAAGAAATTTGCTTCTATTTTCTCGTTTCTTCCTTCTCAACCCACTCTCCTTCCTCCCTCAACACTTTCATCAACCCAACAACTCTGAACAACCGCTGAAACCATGCATCTTCGAACCACATCTTCACATCAACACCTCACTTCAATTTCAATCTTCACCTCACATTCTCCTTCTCTCGTGTTCACTTCTTCAATCTTGTCTTTTCTTCACTCCATTTTCTCATAACAACAATAAAAATCACATTTTTCAATAATTTCAGGTGCTTCGTTCCATTCAAACACAACATCTCGTTCAAAATGAAAACCCGGATCCAAACTCACAAAACCGCCAAAACAATGGCTAATCTAATAAATTTCAAACCTTGGTCAAATGGGTTGCTATCATCCTTCAAAAATTCTCTCCAAAACCATGTCTTCAAACCCTTCGCCATATCAAGGTACCCTCCAAAGCCTTTCACTTTTTCAATTGTACACGAAAATTCTCTCATAACCCACAATGCTATTTCATCATGTTAGAAATTGGTCGTGAGAAAAATCTCAATGTAGCTAGGAATTTCCTTTACTCCATTGAGAAAAGGTCTAATGGTGAAGTGAAAGTTGATGATAAGTTTTCAATAGTTTGATTCGGAGTTACGTGAAGCTGGATTATTTAAAGAGTCTCGAAGCTTTCAAAGTATGAAGGTTATTGGTGTTTCGCCCGTTGTTTCGTTTAATAGTGTTTTGTTGGTTTTGCTTAGAAGGGTAGGATCAATATGGCCAAAGGCGTGATGATGAAATGCTTAACACGTATGGTGTTGTCGGATTCATAACGCTTAACATTTTGATTGAGGGTTTTGTAAAACTCGATGGTTGATGAAGGGTTTCGCTTTTTCAAGAAATGACGAGTTTTGTAGTCGGATGTTGTTACGATAACATTGTTGATGGTGTGAAGGTAAGATAATTGGTGAATGGTATGAGAGATGAAGATTGAGTTCGATTACGATTTGATTCGAGTTTGAACAGATGACGAGAGGTTTTTGAATATAGTTACGTATAACACTCTGATTAAAGGACTTTTTGAGTGTTATACGTAACTATATTCGCCTTAAGGCCTCTACCATTCATCTCGTCAAGAATACCCAACGCTTCGTCGACTTCTTGTTTCATACAATATCCTCGAATCAAAGTCGTGTAAGTAACAACATCAGGACTCAAATATTTACATCTCTTACTCATACCATTCACCAAATTATGCGCTACCTTGACCTTCCCCCCTCTACACAAACCATCAACTAGCGTGTTATACGTAACAACATCCGCCAAAAATCATTGCTCATAGCTCTATCAAGTTTCTCATACATATGCTTCCCCCCATGAAAAATTGGACCTCTCCAAGTAAATCTAGGCCCATAGGTTTCCAAATCATTAATCCTGCAGGCTTGTATTCTCTTCCGGAATCCAGAGCAACAATTTAAGGACGCCGACAAACTGCCTCGTTTTTCAGAGATATGAGCGACGTCGTTAAAATCACTAGCTAACAACCAAGGAATGTTAATGTTTCTAGCTAAGTTCTACAATTCCTCCCAAAGCATCATCTTAAGGTTTTCTTGGGGACTAGCATAAATGGATGTGAATAACCAAACACGCATATCATTAATCAACACCCTAACATGAATAAATTGAGTATCTTTTTTGCATATCGACACATCCATTTCCCCAGATTTCCAAGCCATAATCATTCCTCCCGCATAGCCTCTATTAGCTACAATCTCAATGCTATCAAAACCCAGGCTATTAATAATACGACTAATTTTAGAAGTATCACATCTAGTCTCGACAATAACCAACATAAAGGGATTGTAAGAATCAACATACTGCTTACAGAATATGTAGAAAGATTTCCCATCAGCTGCTCGACAATTCCACACAAAAAATTTCTTATTTGTACTTATCATCATAAAATTGATATAAAAAATTGGGTATCCAACACACCTCAAACAAATAGCCATAGGAGTCTCAGCAACAACTTCCACAGTTGCCTCCAGATCCTCTGCCTTCAAACCCTTTGAAAACTCTTCATGTTGGAAATTTTTCCTCTTCACTTTCACGCACATTAGTAACAACAACATGCTTTCCATCAATCTCAGCTTGTATATTTTTATTTGATGGCTTATCCACATCTATCACCTCTTGATCATGGATATGTTGGTTTTCTACAAAGTGCTTCCCAGAATGTATAACTATTTCCTTTGGTTTTAACACGTCTGATCCCTTGTCTCTAGAAATCAGACTATAGAGAGCTGAAGGATCTACCACACAATTATTATCCAAACTTGTATTTCCAAAAATATCCTCCATACCCCTCTTACTAATACCACTTATTTTATCCTTAACTTGAATTCCACCACGTGCTCCAAGTGTGACTTTTTTGTTTTCTTCCAAATACATGTGTCTCCTTCCCCCATCTCCTATAATAATAGCTTCCTTTTTATTCATGTTGCTCCCATCAATTTGTCCCCTATTTGACTATTCCACGTCACTAGTCTTGTTATTTTCATTATTTCCAAAAGAAAAATTTCTATTTCCATCCTCATTAACTCCTACATTTAAATCCATGACCTTAGTACCAGAAAACTCCTTATTAAGATTCAAACCAAAAGGCTTGTTATTCTCAAAAATATTATAGCTATTATTCCCATTCACTGCACTATCATTCCCCATTACTTCCATAACATCCATAATTAATGCATTAAAGAGGGATCCCCCCATTTTGCGGCTGTCTTGAATTTTCGCCGGAATACTGATTTTTTGGCCATCAACAACTTTCTTCGATCTTTTTTGCTTCTGCACTATCCTCCATGCACCATCTTCCCCCTCTCCAGAGCCACCATTCTCACCATTAATAACTTGCTCTGTCCCACCAACTTTACTACTCCCAACTTCCAGAGTTTCCTTCCCTTTCTCTTTATACATACAACCATCTTTATAGTGACCATACCGACCATAGGTAAGACAAAGGAGGTGCAGTCCCTCATATTCAATTTGATAACTCCTACCATCAATATTAAACATCGCAAGTAGAGGTTTGGATAGATTAATTGTCACGCAAACTCTAGCATATTTTCCTCTTTCTTGTTTACTAGCAGTCTTATCAACTTTGATAGTACTTCCATTACGATTTCCAAAAGCAGTTAATGCCATTGGATCATAATACTCAATAGGAAGCCCAGAGATCCTCACCCACACATCTACTTCATCAATAGAATCTATATTATGCTGGAAGTTGGGTCTCTAATCTTTGACAGTGAGATAATGTTCATAGATGAACCATGGCCCGCTAAAGTGTCGCGCTTTATCATCATCATGCGAAAAAATACATCAGATAAAAATCATTGGTTAAATCAATTATGTTGATAACGCCTTTATGCAACCACATTTGATTCAACATATTCTCAAGAGATTTGTATCATATCCGTCTTCCCAACAATTTAACAATCACACCTCTCTTCCATGGTTTTTGAATACGCTTCTCCTCAGCTTCAGAAAATATGAACGTTGGGCATTCATATCCTCAGATCCCTCTTCTTCCACAATAATTCCTCCGATATAATTCTCCAGCATTCCCTCTTCTTCCATATCTTCTAGTTTCTCGTCCACCATTTCCAACGAATTCTGGTCAGTTATGATATCCCGAAAGGACATCACTCTAGTACTCTTACTATTGGATCATCATATCTCTTATTGCTTATCTCTTTTAACCTTTTTCGTATTTCTCTCCTGTAAATCAATCTTCGCCGTGCTCTTCCCTGGGCCATCAAGAGACACGTTACTGATAAGTGCCAAAATGTAGTTATTTTGTATATATGTTTTGTGGCACTTACCTATTCTTGTTTGTTAATATCGGTTGAATAATCCTGCTTTTTGTTGTAAATACGTTTTATTGTATTTTGTGTACATATTGTACCGTTTGATAGTTTTCTAATCATTTTGTAGGTATCCATTCATAATTGGAGCATTGAGCAATAAAGTGTCAAGACACGATTAACGCATAATTTGAGCAACTCATCAACGAGTAAAGCTCAAAATCAAAGAATAAAAAATCATCTATTTGGTTGATATTTTGTCATGGTTAGATAGGTTATTGAATAAGCTTTCCAACGCTTTCGACCGTGCGCAAATCCGAGTTACGGTTCACAAGTTATGGCCGAAACAGTTTTGATGTTTTCAACTTACTGCTGGTTGTCGCCCCATGGTCGCCGGGCGAAGTAGAGGTGACTAGTAGCGTGAAAAAAACACGTTTTAGAGCGCCAGGCGAAGCTTTTTGGTTGTCGGGCGAAATTGTGCAGACAGAAATGCATATTTAGGCGAAAAAACACATTTTTTAGGTATGTTTTGGGTATTTTTGAACCCCAATCCGTCATACATCATTTTTTGGTCTAGAGAGCTTAGAAAACAATATTGGAGCTTGCATTTGGATGATCCAGAGTTGAATCCCTCGTTGATTGGTGTTGACAAACCAAGAAATGTTTGGTTCCTCTTCTTCTCTTTGTAATCTTTTTGTTGGGTTTTGTATGTATATTTACTCGAACTCATGTATATTTGTCGCCCTTGGCGTTGTATAAAGTCTGCTTTATGAATCTGTGTTGGTAGTTATCTTAGGTTTTTACTCTATGTTAGGGATTTGAGATTTCCAGAGATAGACTGCTTAGAATCTTACCTAGGATGATTATTTGTTAGTTTCGAATGCTAGAAATAGGTTTAGAGTGACATTCACCATGTAGTATCGATCTTAATGCCTCGGTGAAGTATGTCGGAGATGGGTATGGAGGTGACGAATTGACTTCTGGTTGTCGAGGTAGGCCAAAAATGAATATCTAGGTGATTCGGGAGAATTCTCAATTTGGGTTAGAAATAACTTAGATTGTGATGACATAGACGAGTATCGGGTCGAGTATAACCGGACGTTAGATTTAGGTCCTGACGGTAGTATGCATTCGCTCGGACAAGCTCTCTATCCTTTATACTTTTTGTCTTTTATTTTCAACTCATTTAATCTCAAACTCATTAATGGTAGAATTGTCGAACGACGAATCAATAACCAATCTCTGTGGACACGATACGATATAACCTAACCCAGATATATCACCCAAAAATAAATACTTTACTTTTGCTTGCCACTTAATACCGCAATAGCTACCACCAACACTGATGAGTTTCCTATGAACCCTAGCAGAGGATTCATGATGCTCGTAAACGTGATTTAATTTGTTAGATTTAGAAGGGAAGAAGATGAAATATGAGACCAGTTTATTGGAGGTGCTTCATGGCGGAGAATCTTGTGTTTGAAGACAATAATGTTGTTTTTATTTCTAGATCTATTTGTAGTCTTTCTTTATTTGCTTGGGCTTAGGCCCTTTTATTTATAAAAAATAAAATATTTTTAATTATAAAAATTGTAACATAACGTCTATTTGAAACTACATTTGGAGGCATGTTTTCACGTCCCAATGCATTTTTAAGGTTAAAAGCTAACTTTTGTAGCTTTAACTGAAACATGACTTTTTGATGTAGTTTTAAGAACATGATGAAATACCAAACATACACTAAATAAAATTACATTCAAATTGAATAAAACACGTCCTGTATTATTTAACAAAATTCGCTCAAATTGAATAAAACATGTCCTGTATTATTTAACAAAATTCGCTCGTATCTCATAACACTTAATAGTAGCAAAAATTCCATAACACATCATTTACATAAAACCTATTAATTGAAAATGATTCAAAAGCAAATAAGTAACACAAAAATTAGAATTACATAAATTTATTAGTATTTAATAGCAGTTGTGGTGAATGAAAATTGTTGGTAAATTAGTACTAGTTTGTAAGCATAAATTAATTTTCTATTTTCGTTTAAAATGAAAAATAAATCATTAATATCATGTAACCACCGATTGTATTAACGAGTCAACGGATTTTGAGAAATTAAATGTGAATCAAAACTATGCAAGTTATCCATCCATGTGTTTGTTCGAGATACTGTAAATGAGAGGGTTCAAATAATTAGCGGGTTCACGGATTGACCCGCCGCCTCATAAACACCCTTATCTACCTAAAATTTTGAGAGATCAAAGTTGGATACTAGTTCAAATGAGATCATACTGCATTGTTTCATTAAGACATGAACTTGTTTTTCAATTATGGAATCCTGTAAACAAAAAGATAGTTCAAAGTGCATACACGATACTCTTCAAAGATCAGACAATCCAATATATCAAGAAGATAGAGCCAAATCTCATCGTGATAGATAACTTAAGGGGGAAAACAGCTTACAAAGAACATAATCTAGTGAAGAAATTGAATTTAGTGGAAGAAAATAATTGGAAATAAGATCACTATATATCATTCTAAAATAGTGTTTTGATAGGACAAGTTTTGGTTAATTTTACATTGTCATCGCATAAAATGTGACACTATGTGTAAAAAAATGTGTACAATTTCAAACAAAGAACAATTTCCAATCTTGTTGTCGTGCTCATTCTTCATGTTCATGTTCGTCTTCAGAATCTGCATGTAAATGAAAATGTTACAAGCAATGATTTATCTGTAGACATCCAGTTAAACTTTATACAGGCTAAAGCCATTGATATGTAGATGGGTCTTCCACATCAAGAGGAATCAATTATTGCAGATGGTATCTTTTCTGACGAAAAAAGACATATGTAACAAATATTTCGAACTTACCAGATCGAATATCTTCACTAACTTTTCCTTTAGCTCGGATTTGACGAACAAGCATTCGAAGGATCAATACCCACCAATAAATATTAAGAATAAGCAAGCAGTATAGAAGAGTGTTGAATACATAATAATGTATTGAACCATCCACCCAATGCTTTCCCAACTTCAAGGTGGGAACCATTTCAGAGCTGCGAAAAGAAGAAGACAATTAAATAGAGTAATAGAATGATATCTGAACATATATGGCATGTAGAATGGGAGCTGATTTAACACAAACCTTGTATCAAGAACCCAGAATGGGAAGTAAATGACACGTAGTATGGTGAAAGACAAAACAAAAGAACAAAAGCAAAGTTGGCCATTGTTTCGCGCCACTGTATTTGGACATTTTCTATCTCCAGAAACACATCAGTAGCATCATGAAGGGCTAAAACAACTGATCCAACTCGAACAAACCTGAGTGTATTGAACAATAAGTAAAAAATTACTGTATGAAAATATCCAAATAGGAGGATTAGTGCAAGCATTAAGTCCACAAAGTTTAACTCTCTTGCTTTCTCTCTCACACACAGCGAACATTTCAACAGATTTCACTCTTTGATAAGAGGAGTTCAAAATGAATTACATTTTAAACATTAAACATATTTAACAATTGCAAAACAGTACCCCCTACATGTCACACGACACTAACCAAAAGCTTGGATGAAAACGAAAAATAAAAGGCTCATGAAACTGTACCTAAATGTGTAGGATAACACAATGAGAGTGAGAGAAGCAACATGGTGTGTCATGGAAATCCCAAAGTCAGAGCGTCTTGTTTCCCAGAAAATTAAAGCAAGTATGGAGTATGAATAAAATCCAGCACCATACATATACAATCCCTTCAATTTCAATCTGAAAATGGTAAATGGTTACTGCTCATTCGACCAACTAAAGTTGATACTAATAATAACAAGAATAAATTGAAATTCCAACTGGAAATCAATCATAATTGACGTGAAAACAGCAATCTTACTTAATCTTTTGATCTGGCCATCTCTGATTCCTGGCCCAACCCAAAAATAACTTGTATCAGTAAACCAAGGCTCGTTATATGTTACTGCCAGCGCAAAATTTCTGCCGATAAAAAATAAACGCATTTCCACGCTGATTCCATAAATTTCCCGATCTTCTTTCGACTATCATCGGTATGAAAATCAAGTACCTCATGTCCCTTTCCAAAAATGAATCGTCTGGCCAATTTCTACACATTCAATTTACTTTAGATAGACTACAATAACCAAATTATCCACAAAAACGATAGATGCATAGAGACAATAACCGATTAAAGGTTTACTTTAGGCTACCCCAACACTCTCTAATATTTTCATTTCTAACTTTACCTTTTCATCACCACTTTTACCCACCCACTTGTAAACCTAAAACTTGCTAATCCATACAATTACATTCACAAACTTCCTAATTGCGTCCAGAATATGTAACAAACAACTTAGCTTCTTGAATTAACATGTTGTAAGAAATTACAAGTTAGTTAAAAGGGTTTGTTGAATTTCCCCAAATTGGATAGTGATAGTACAATAATTTTTCAAGTTAGAAAGTATAGAAGTAAACGAGTGAAAAAGAAGTGAATGTCACTCACATTTTATCACGCCTTGAATCTGTCGAAGTTCTCTTCACTCAGCATTCTTTTCGATACAAACGCAGCCTCCTCAATTCTTCCCTCTTCCTCTAAAGCAGTTACCAGATCATTGAGACATCTCAAGTCCTGATGTAAACCCTTCTCCACCAATTCATAGCACAAACCGAATGCTTCTGAAGCCTTGTTAATTTTACAAAGATCGATAATAACAGTATTAAACAAATCAATCTCAACATTCTGATCATTTTTCAAACTGAAAAACAACATTTTGCATGCTTCCGACGGCCTTCCTTTCTTGCAAAGAAACTGAACCACTTCGTCCATTTTAACACGGTATCCGTTCTTATATATCAAATCGTTAATTTTGAATGCTTTATCTTGCAGTCCACGGTCAAAGAGTAGCTTTAAACACTTAGTTGAAAGATTTATATTTTGTCGGATATTTCTCCAACATCGTGACGATAACACCGCAGATTCATGAACACAACCTTTTTCCAAAAGTCTAATTAGTATAGAATGCCATGTAGATGTTTCTGGTTGATAGGAGCTCTTTAGCATTCTCTAGTGTCTCCTTTGCAAGGAGAGGCTTATCCTTCTGAAGAAAACCAACGATCAAATAGTCGAGATATCAATATCAGGAAGAAAATCTCTTCTCAACATCCATATCAAAATCCCGATCCGTTGAATGCACCTTCTTTACAGTGCCCCAAAATCACTATCTGGTATAATATAGGATCTTGAGTTCCCCGCTTCATTAGCTGCCTGAGTACCCTTTCGGCTTTCTTTGTTTTCCGCTTTCACACAAATACTGAAAAATATGCTTATAGGAAGCAGCCAACGGTCGGCCAAAACTACATAACAAAACTTCCTTCTAACAGCTCATCAAAAGCTTTTCCCTTTATCATAGTCGCTTTCTGACATAAACTCCGTATCAGAACACTATACGATGTCGAATCTGCTAAGACCTGTAAACTTTCCATGTTTTCAAAACCTTAAAAGCTTCATCGATGTTTCCTGCACAACAGTGTGAATTAATCAACGTATTGAACGACACGCATCAGGAACCAATCCATCGTCGCCTTTCATTTGTTCCAAAATATCTTTCATTTTATCCCACCTCTGAGCTTCACAAAGTCCTTTAATCAGAGTGTTATACGTAACTATATTCGCTTTAAGGCCTCTACCATTCATCTCGTCAAGAATACCCAACGCTCGTCGACTTCTTGTTTCATACAATATCCTCGAATCAAAGTCGTGTAAGTAACAACATCAGGACTCAAATCTTTACATCTCTTACTCATACCATTCACCAAATTATGCGCTACCTTGACCTTCCCCGCTCTACACAAACCATCAACAAGCGTGTTATACGTAACAACATCCGCTCACAAGCAAAACTCGCATTTCTTGAAAGAAACGAAACCCTTCATCAACCATCGAAGTTTTTACAAAACCTCTAATCAAAATGTTAAACGTATTAATCCGCTTAACACCATACGTGTTAAGCATTTCATCATACACGCCTTTGGCCATATTGATCCTACCCCTTCTAAGCAAAACCAACAAAACACTATTAAACGAAACAACAGACGGCGAAACACCAATAACCTTCATACTTTCGAAAAGCTTCACAGACTCTTTAAATAATCCAGCTTCACCGTAACTCGAATCAAACTATTGAAAACTTATCATCAACTTTCACTTCACCATTAGACCTTTTCTCAATGGAGTAAAGGAAATTCCTAGCTACATTGAGATTTTTCTCACGACCCAGAATTTCTAACATGATGAAATAGCATTGTGGGTTATGAGAGAAACCGTTTTCGTGTACCCAATTGAAAAAGTGAAAGGCTTTGGAGGGTACCTTGATATGGCGAAGGGTTTGAAGAACAGTGGTTTTGGAGAGAGAATTTTTGAAGGATGATAGCAACCCATTTGACCAAGGTTTGAAATTTATTAGATTAGCCATTGTTTTGGCGGTTTTGCTTGAGTTTCTGGATCTGGGTTTTTCATTTTGAACGAGATGTTGTGTTTGAATGGAACAGAAGCACCTGAAATTATTGAAAAATGTGATTTTTATTGTTGTTATGAGAAAATGGAGTGAAGAAAGACAAGATTGAAGAGAAGTGAACCTGAGAGAAGGAGAATGAGGTGAAGATTGAAATTGAAGTGAGGTGCTGATGTGAAGATGTGGTTCGAAGATGCATGGTTTCGGCGGTTGTTCAGAGTTATTGGGTTGATGAAAGTGTTGATACAAGCATTTTGTTGAGATGTGTTATTCAATAACCCTAAAAAACCTATTTATTTAAGAGAGCGTCGGCGATAGCGTAAGCGCGGGTATCGGGGATCGGGCAACGAACAGCGGCGAGGAGGATGGTGGATGAGATGGAGTGGATGTCGATGGTGTTGTCGGGGTTAGAGAGAAGGGCTTTAACAATAGTAGATTTACAAATAGCACCCTGGGAGATATATATTTCCTTTTTATTTTTATTTTTTTTAAGTTTAAATGCAGTTTTATTTATATCCATTTTGATAATTTTTTAGTCTCTGTTTAAAAAAAAACCACCTTAATGATTTCTATTATCAAATTTCATGTTTTTTTTTTAGATTTTTCAAGATAACACACTCTGATTTGCATGTGGCATTAAAAACTTCTAAAAGTTGGGATCTTTGCTTTGATAAAACTACTAAAAGAATATGTATTCCTTAAAAGCGAAAAATTGAGCCTCACATCTACAATAAGTTTAATGAGCACGATAATTTTCTAATATCATATCTAAATGACATATTACTTATTGGAAATGATGTATCAACCTTGCATCTTGGTTGTGTCCCAAACACTCCCTAATTTTACTACTACAAGCGTAGGGAAGCGAATTGCCAAAAGGCGTAAGTATTTCATTAATAAAACTTGAAAGATTTAGATTACAAAAACCACTATGGTGTGATAACACAATCCAAACAGGAGAGGACTAAAGAACATTAGTAATAGGGGCTCATTGGTCATCCTCTTATGGTTACTCGTCCTCCAGAACAACCTCTTATCGGACAATCTCCTCAATAGGAACCTTGTTATACTCAACATAAGTATCATCCTATTTAGTGGGAACATCCACATTTGAGAAATAGAATCGCTCTATGGGGCACCTTTGCCTCGTCGAGCTAGCCATATTTAATCACCGCACGTAATCCATGCTAGTATGCGTAAGACACCTTTCCTTTGGTGAACTCGAGATATTTTTCAAAAGTCTCAACCAACTTGTTCGACATTATAACATCTCGCCTTCCGCCTTTTACTACGAGGATGGTCGCTTTTAACTTTGCTTTAGTTCATGTAGCTTATTGCTTGATTCCTTGGTATCGCCGCGACTTCACAAGGGTAACCTTAAATTTTGTCTTAGAATAAAGTGACTTATCATACTTCTTAATGATAATATGCATAAACCTTCCTCTCAAGTCGGTTCCTATTTCACATTATCCAATTCAATCTTAAGCTCATCAATATACTTGTTTGCTTCATCATGATTATTGAGAGCACACACCTAATATCAAGCCTTAGGAAAAAATTATCTCCATCATGCTCCATATGTACCTTGTTCCTATTTGTCACACGACCTTAATATTTTGAAATGACCGCTTTTATAATTAAAATTCAATGACCATGGTTTCCAAATAAATTATCTAAGCAACTAAGTTTGAGTTTTGATTTAAGTGTAAGCGCCATCTCATATGGCGCTGCACTAAAAATAAACATAAATGCCATATAAGATGGCTAATTGGTAACATCACTTAAAATGACCTAGACGTCATATAAGATGACTAATTGGTGACATCATTGTGATGTCACCAATTAGCCATCTCATATGACGATATGTTCATTTTTAGTGCACGCTATATGAGACTATTATACACTTAAATCAAAACTCAAACATAGTTATTTAAGCAATTATTTGAAAACATGGTCATTAAGAGATTTTAATTGTAAAATTGATTATTAATAAAATATTTTTAATTGAAAAACTCATACCCGATTTTATATATTATAGATATACATAACAATATGTACAAGAAAAAGTAATACAAAATGGTGCTTGAACTTATCACTTGAAAAAGTGATGTGAAAAAGTCGCAAGTTTTGTGTGCAGATGGAGGCGTTAGGTTTTCGTAACAATATTCGCTATTATATAAAAGAACCAAGATATTATATTAGTATTTTCATTTATCTCGATGCGTGACAACTTTTGTCTAATTGTTATGAGTGACAAAATATTAGATAGTTGTCAATCCTTTATTCGTTTATGCAGCCCTTTATTTATTTTTAAATCAAACGTTGAACAAATATTTTTGTCTGCCCATTCCTCATTTTTTAACAAATCAAACGCACCCAAGAATGTGTTTAAATCGATGAAATATGATAAAATAATAATGAATTAGATTATATTGTAAGCATGCCAATGTAGAGGGTCGTAGACAAGTTTAAGATACCCACTCAATCCTACCTCCAAATCTAGTAGTAGAGTAATAATTGATTCTCTAACAAGTAATAGGTTTTCCATCCTACCAAACCCCCACCCATGTAAATTAGATTTTTTAAATGAATAATTTTTTTTTCATAACGATAAAATAAATCATTAAATTAAGTATGACCATTTAAAAAATCATAATACTTAATTATTTTTATTTAATTTGTATTTAAAAATTATTTTTAATAAATTTGATATTCCAAGAGAAAGTGTGTAAATGAGTAATAAAATTATTAAATATAAGAATAATAAACTAAATTGAATAGACGAGCAGTATCCCGTCCCTCTAATTAAAAAGAAAGAGTTTTTTCATCCCCACCCATAATTAAATTAAATTTTTCTCGCTAATTTGAGACGAGGACCGAGTATGTAGATTTATTTGTCATGTTATGGATTTTAAATAATGGATGATGCAAATGAAAATGATGAAATTCATTCAATCATATTCCATTAAATACTTCATTTTCGCCCACTCAATTTACATTATAATTAAATGAATTAAATTATTCTATTTCGTCTAAATTATAAAATTATATAAAACAAAATAGGATCTCGATTTCATTCCGCTCCATTCTAATTCATTATTCCAAACACAATCTTAAATAAATAAAAAACAAAAGTTAAATATAAATATAATTTTTTAATTTTCAATTATAAATATTTCTCAAAAGATAATTTTCAATTATAAATAAAAATAGTAAAAATCTAAGAATACGTTATTATATTATATTGTTTTATTTTAAAGAAAGTATTAAGATAAAATAAAATAAAACGTATGAACGAAAATAAAAGAAGAAGAAAAGGTAGAAGAAGCGAGAAAGGAAAGGTATCGAGATTAAGCAAATGAAAGCGTAATTAATTCCTAATCAAGTAGTGATTAACACAAGAATGGAGTGTAAGAGTGATGTCTCACTCAGACTGTAAAATGATTTAATAATTATCTGTATTTTTGCTTTGATATGCATATACTGATATTGCATTTCCGAAGCATTCCGATCCTTTGTGACAGCTGTATCATCGTGTGGTAATTGGTCTCTCTTCGCAAGTGGCGAGATCCATCTCGCTCCCACTCGCTAGGTTTTTGATTTCGCGAGATGGCGACTTCTTCATCTTCGTCGTCGTCGTCGTCGATGTTGTCTACGAGTTCCAGTTGGCGCGAAGGAATGTCATCGGATAATGTTAAGGGACTAGTACTCGCTCTTTCCTCCAGTTTCTTCATCGGTGCTAGTTTCATTGTTAAAAAGAAAGGTTTGAAAAAGGCTGGTGCAAGTGGTGTTAGGGCAGGTATAATTCCTTTTCTCTTTTTAATCTTACTTCAATTTCAGTTTTCACTTCTCGATCCGGGAACTAGTTGCTCAATTATGTTTACTTCATACTGCCGACTTCAATTTCAAAAACGGATTATTAGTTTTTGATGCCAATGTTAACATATGGTGGAAATGGAGTTTCCTATTGACCTATTTCAGCATATAGGGGTTGGGTTGATAAACTGGCCTGATCTTGATGTTAATGTTAAAATATGATGAAAAACTGTCTATGAGTTAAACAGTTTTCATGTCGCTTTGTTGCTACTCATCCGTATAGACATCTTTTACGTTCCACAGATAATTATATTATGTTCATATTGCATGCTTATCATTTCTATTGGCCAAACTGAGTAGGGGCATTTATGTTTCTAGTTTATACCCAATCAAATCATGTGCAATGGTAGCTAACTCTCAAAGTGATTATCTTTCGCAGGAAGTGGAGGCTATTCGTACTGTATGAACCACTTTGGTGGGTAGGCATGATAACAAGTGAGTCATTCACTATATTGTTTGCTGTGGATTGATTGCTAAACTAGATGTTGGTCTTTATTTTCTCTGACAACC
>CM038792.1:429494-662208 GCA_021764765.1 Vicia sativa
AGGGTCGGTTTGTTATTCCAATAAACTTCTTGAATTGTATCCTCATTTTGGTTGAACTAGGTCTAATCACAACTAGGCCTCGACTCCTCCGATTCTCTCCCGGTCGGATTCGGGATGATCTTCATTGTGAGTTCCATCGGGAGCAAATGGTCACGATTTGAGCCGCTGTGAAGGCTGGGGTTCAAGACCTAGTGGGAAGCAAGGAGATAATTTTGAGATCCTCCACCAAATGTTATCAATAATCGATTGCTGGAAAAAGTGGTGAAGAAGCGTGTCGGAATATCCCAAGTCACCTCCTAAAGCCGATGTTTCAGACAGATGACTCATCCTTGTAACAGATTAGTCACTAGGCCATGTTTCTTCTGCTTGCATTTTCCTTTGTTTATGTTAAACTGTGCTTTCAAATCTTTGTTTGTAATTCCATGTTAATTTTAATGAAATGAGCATTACCTTTGTTTGGATTCAATCATCTACATTTGCTTTCAAATATATATTTTCTCTGTTTAATTTCTTTACCGAACTTTTGTTTTTGCAAAGAGATTGGAGGGAGAAGATAAAACAAGATACCCATAATTGTTGTTGGTATGCTTTGAATAAAACTTTCTTGATGATATCTGAGCATTGTTTCAATTCCTAAACAAAGATATAAGGAAGTTAAACCTTTGTCAACCCCTTGAGCCTAAGTTGGAGTTTCTTTCTATCAAACCCGCAATTTTTACATGGGGTGGGTAATTCTCGCTTTAATTGGATGTGCATTTATTCAAGACGTTTTTCAATAAAGGTTATATTCAATCAAGCTTCCTTCGCTTTACATCAAAAGTGTCGGAGATGTCATACAAGTCAAAAAGTGATGATGATGGTTCTCGTAATCATGAAAGTCAACGATCCATCTTTCCAAAATATATATATCAAAAATTGGGGCATCCTGCGACCGTAATCTTAAAGGAACAGTTGAATCAAAAGTTAGGGATGACAAATTCAAACAAGAGATGACCAAAGTCCTCAAACAACAAATGTTGCAAAAAGAAGTGACGCAATCAAGAATATCTATCAACCGAGCCATCATCACTATCAGTGTACAAGTTCAAAATCTGTTGGAACTTAAATGCACAATCTGAATTGATGACGTAGGACTGAAGAACATCACGGATTGGGTTGGGTACAAATAAATTTGAGCCTTTATCCTTTGTTTCTTAAACCGTGAACGGACACGTTAGAACCCTCAAAAGACCTAATTGAAGCCAGGTTTCTTTTGAAAGCATACTACAACAAGGTTGCGTAATATGACTCTAAGGTCTTTTACCAATCGATTGTCTTGGTATATCCATACTTTTGTCTTTTCTTTCACTTTTAAATTTTCAAACCGTTGTGTTTTAATATTCCATTTTATCTGACAATTACATCATTCCAAGAATGATTTTTATTTCAAAGCGTACATGAACTTTGCATTATATTTACCATGTTTGAATAAACAATTTTGTGGCTCACGCTTATCATCAGGAAGTCCAAACTATTAGGAAACTTGGTCATTGATCCTAATCGGGGCAAGTATCTTCGAGATCTGTTGTGAATCAATTCAAGATTTGTTGCTCGGTGCAAGTCATTCTCAATTAGTTTAATCGGAAGATCTTTTCAAGACTTATCTTGGGCACTCCTTTCCCTCGGTCATTTCAAAATTGAAGCCATGATGGTTTATCTACAACAATCATTTAATTTGGGAAATCCTCAAGCCGCTTTCATTCCTTCCTCAAGGATCATCAGTTCAATGAAATTCACAAGTGTGTTTGTGTGTGTTCCTCAAGACATTTTCTCTCTAAGAAGAGTTGGCGGTGTTCTCCGTGTTGAGGAATCGAGTTCCCATCTTACCTCCACAGAAAGGTCATCTCCATTGTCGTGACGTGCATTACATACTACATGCATAGATCATTCATATATCATGCATCAAAAATTCATATATCATGCATAGCAAGAGTGTTTTATCCTCATTTGCATTTCACGAGGTCTTATTACGTCAATATCTTACCTTGCGGTCAAAATCCAACTTACTTGGTACCTACAAGCGGATGTTCGTCGATCGGCCATCTCTTTTAAATCAAATACTATTTCTTCGTTATGTTAAACCTCAATTTTGTTCAACACCATTGGATGTCACATTCCCCAGTGCAACATTTATCACCACTCCAGTGCCATTCCTGGATGTTTGTCTATTTCCACTCCAGTTCCATTCTGGATGTCTGCCTATTTCCCCTCCAGTGCCATTCTTGGATGTCTGTCTATTTTCACTCCAGTGCAATTCCTGGATGTTTGTCTATTTTCACTCCAGTGCCATTCCTGGATTCCTTGTTTCACCCTTCATCTAAAGCTATTATTAGATGTCGAGCCTTTTTTCATCCAAAGCCATTATTGGGTGTTGTGCCTTTCTCACTTTATTCAAAACCATTATTGGATATTGTGATCTTTATCCATCTAAAGCCATTATTAGATGTCGAGTCCCACCATCTAAAGCCATTATTAGATGCGGGTCCTTTTCATCCAAAGCCATTATTGGGTGTTATGTTTTCTCACTTTATTCAAAGCCATTATTGGATATTGTGATCTTTCTCCATCTAAAGCTATTATTAGATGTCGAGTACTTTTAATCTAAAGCCATTATTAAATGTAGTCCCTTCATCTAAAGCCATTATTAGATGTCGAGTCCTTTCTCATCCAAATCCATTATTGGGTGTTATACCTTTCTCACTTTATTCAAAGCCATTATTGAATATTGTGATCTCCCTCCATCTAAAGCCATTATTAGATGTCGAGTCCCTCCATCTAAAGCCATTATTAGATGTGAGTCCTTCTTCATCTAAAGCCATTATTAGATGTCACCTTTTCATCCAAAGCCATTATTGGGTGTTACGTTTTCTCACTTTATTCAAAGCCATTATTGGATATTGTGATCTTTCACCATCTAAAGCCATTATTAGATGTGAGTCCTTTTCATCCAAAACCATTATTGGGTGTTATGCCTTTCTCACTTTATTCAAAGCCATTATTGGATATTGTGATCTTTCTCCATCTAAAGCAATTATTAGATGTCGAGTCCCTCCATCTAAAGCCATTATTAGATGTCGAGTCTTTTTTTTCCATCCAAAGCCATTATTGGGTGTTATGTTTTTCTCACTTTATTCAAAGCCATTATTGGATATTGTGATCCTTCCCCATCTAAAGCCATTATTAGATGTCGAGCCTTTTCATTCAAAGCCATTATTGGGTTATTTACTTTTCTTTATTCAAAGCCATTATTGGATATTGTGATCTTTCTCCATCTAAAGCCATTATTAGATGTGGAGTCCTTTTCATCAAAGCCATTATTGGGTGTTATGTCTTTCTCACTTTATTCAAAGTCATTATTGGATATTGTGATCTTTCTCCATCTAAAGCCATTATTAGATGTCGAGTCCCTCCATCTAAAGCCATTATTAGATGTCGAGTCTTTTTTTTCTTCATCCAAAGCCATTATTGGGTGTTTTGTCTCCATGTTGTATCAGTCAATCTACCACAATTTCTAATTTCAAGTTCTTTCCAACAATAAGTCCATTCTCAGTATCATACATCATTAAAAAAAATATATGTAAAAAAAAAACATGGCATTCAGCGCTTTCTCGTTATATTTTATTCACAGCATACTCATTGCATCTCAGGGCAAAATTTTGGGTTTTTGATATTTAACTATCTCATGTTATTATTCCATAATATTATTTTATTATTTTATTATTATTTTATTCTTTTTGCATATTTTGCGTTTTTTTTAATCTTTTAATCAAATTTTAAGTTGTATAATTACATCTTGTATTTTGCGTTTTTTTAAATCAAATTAGTTGTATTTTTATTATAATTACATCTTGTACTAATAGTTAAAAAAATTTATTTTATTTTGAAGCTTGTTTAATATTCAATTATGATTGCTTAATTTTTTCTAATAATGTTAGATAGATTGAAAATAGAAACAAAAATGACAAAAAATATATTTTTATTGATTCATAAGTATATATTACATCTCTTTAGTTTACTAGGTACAAAATACTTTTTTTTATATTATTTTAATAAGTGGCAAGAAAATTGGCCCTTCTGCAATTTGGTCTTTAATATTTAATTATAATTCCATTATTAGTTAAATATAATTTTTTATTAATAATTAAATTTGATTAATTTGATTGTTGATTAAATTTTATATTTTGATTAGTAATCATTTTGTTTTTTAGATATTAGTGTAGAAACAAATCATATTTTTCTTTTAACATTTAAATTATAATTATTCTTATTTATGTACAAATCCAAAGAAAAATAATGGTTTTGTTGTTAGTACTTGTCCCTTTTCACGATATACCATCATCCACCTACCATCGCTGCTCTCATCACAGCCACCATCTTCTCCCTCCCTCACTCTCACAGAACCCTTCTGCAACCTTGTTCTCCTTTTCTATCTCACTATAACACACCCTTTCTGCTCTCCACCGTAACCCTCATCATTACCTCCAATCAAACTCCAAAACCTTTTTCAACCTTGAGTCTCCGCCGCGACAGCTGCATCCTCTCCGTCGTAAGTCCTCTCTTCACTCCACTTCATCATAACACCACTTCCCTTGGGAACAAACCCTCATGACCTGACCCCTTTGTTCCTCGCCGTTTCGAACCTCCTCTGTATCATCAACCTGAACCGAATCCTTCATAACCCCCTGTTTCCTCCAAAACAACACACTCCTCGCCGTCTCTCCGTTAACAGCACCCGCCGAAACCCCTTGTTTCTTTCCGTTTTCCTCCGTTCCAGCAAACCCACCTTCAATCTCACATCCTTCACCGTAGCTCACAGCTTCCTCTTCGTTCTCAACTCACACCCTTATCTCCACACCTTCATCCTCACGCCCAAATCACCACCGGTTCCTCCTTACGGTAACCCTCCACCTTCCTTCCCTTATAACCAACTCCCAAACCTATATATCTTAATTTCATAGACCATCTTATCCTTTTCTTTCGTGGGTTTTATCTATATTTTCCCGTTCTTTCTAGAACAAATAAAATTAGGTGGCGATTTCACCATTTTTGAAAATTTAAATGATTTTTGAAAAACAGAGTTGCTTAGGAGTAGCTTGGGAGGACCATTTGGAGGAAATGTAACTTAGGAAGCTGGAGGCGGATGAAGGACTCGTATCCAACTTTTAGTCTAAGGTATGTTTTCGAGGGCAGAAACTCTTTTAAGTAGAGGGAGGTTGTGACACCGATTTAATTGAATAATTAAATAATAAGAATTTAATTATTTATTTAATTAAAGGCTTAAGTATTAATATTTTGGATTTAATTGGATTAATCGAAGAAAAAAGGTGGTGTGAGAGAGTAAGTAGTGGTGTGAGGTAAATCACCTACTTTTACTAATTATTAATTTATGTATTTTATTGGAAATAATAAAGGAATATAACAAGGATTATAAAAGGAAAAGAAGGAAAAGGTCTTTTGAAAAAGTCATTTCACGTAGAATTGGAGAAGAGAAGAGAAGAGAGAAAAAAGCCAACGCCGGGAAAGTCGAAGATCATCGCGAGGTAAGGGGTGATTTCATTCGATTTTAATGCCTTATAGGTTTTGGGAATCAACTGGGTGATTGGGTACATTAGGGAATTTAAATTAGGAGGCGCTCATTTTCAAAAAGTGGGAACCGGGTTCTCCCAGTGAGGAACCGGGTTCCACTGTGTAATTTTTCAAAACATTTAAAACTTCAAAAATTTATATTTTCCAAACCGTAACTCCGTTTCGAGTGCTGTTTTCGGCATTATTTCTTAAATTAAAAATACTATCTTATAAAAAGAGAAAAATATTATTTTGTTAAAATTATTTTAAAAAGATTCGAGCTTCCGATTTTGAAAATGTGGATAGTTTAAGGACGATGGAGAATGGGATATGGATTGTCTGATTTAACGAATGAGGGATAATGCTTACAATGTTGTGTTTGATATTCATTATGATTGAATGTGATACATTGGTGATTGACATTATGTGAATTATGTTGATATCATAATTTGTGAATTAATGTTGCATGCTTTTATGATGCATGCATGAGCATTTGTTGATTGGTTCATTCCCATTGTGGAAGTGAGCTTGCAAAGCCAATAAACTTACCGATTTAGAGGTAGTGAGGCTGGATTCTTGACCCGGTGGTTATGGGCGAATCATGGATTTGTCTTTCCACATATAGCGGGCGGTGGTGAACTCGGTTCACGTTTGGTACCACATGCATAGAGTGCATTGCATATGGGATTGTAACATGCTAGGATGGTTTCGGTGTTGCAATTTCCATCGCTTGATATATTTACATGTTCATTGTGTGAGATGCATTTGTGAATGTTGTGATTATGTGTTTGGATAATGATCTAACGTATTTAATTATTCCGTTGTATTTAGAAGCGTATAATGCATTTATATTGAATGATCTCACCCTTACTTTAATGATTTGATTTGAAGTGATTAGGCTTGGAATCGGTGAGGATAGCTTCAGAGTCGAGTTATTAGTTAATCCGCGTGTATCGGTGTCGTGCTCTGGTAGATGTAACCTTGGGAAACTTTGATTTGAGATTCCTTTTGGATATTAAATATTAGTTTGGTTAATGTTTCAATTTAATTGTCTGGAATAATTATGAATGGCGTATTCGAGAATCTGTCATACCCCAAAATTTGCCCTCCATCTACTCGAAGGGTTTCATACATCCATACTCGAGGATTCCTCGAGGTTGTCAGACAAACTCTTTCCTGGGCGATCGACCCAAACTAGGGTTTGGTATCTCGAGGCCAAGATGGGCTTCCAACATCTCCAATGGTCTTCATGCCTCCTCATATGCTTCAAGATTCTCCATGTCAAGTTTCAAGCCTCATGTCAAGTTTCCTCAGACAATGCTTTCGGATGGTTGAAAATCGGTTGTATTGGACAAAAGTCAATTGTGGTCAACATACAGTCAAACTTCATAATTTTGGTCAACATCCTCATTTTGAAGTTACATTCATCATTTGATCAAGGGTTGATCATGATTCATCAAGAAAACTCAAGATTTGCTCAAAGTCAAACTTTCTAAATTAGGGTTTCTAGATGAAAAGTCAATGAACTTTGTTGATCATAACTTTCTCATACTTTCTAATTTTTCCACCACCTCTTGTTTGAAGGAAATTCAATTCTCTACAACTTCATGTCTCACAAGAATGTCCAAAAAATGCTTCATTTGAGAGGTATAGCTCAAAACATTACAGGTCATTTTCAAAGTCAACAAAAAGTCAACTTTTTGTTTTGAAGATATATTGAGCATGGTAACTCCAATTGATATGAGACCAAAGACATTGTTTAGAGGACTCTTAGAGCTTTCCAAAAAGTCCAAGAACACTCAAAAATGTGGAAAATTGAGCAAGATACACCATTCACAAGTTGGGCAATTTTGAAAGAATGCACAAAGAGATACTTCAAAAATCAAATCTTTTGCAAATGGGCCTACTTTTTCTTCATCCTAACTTATTCCTCATGCAATTAGGAATATCCAAGCCCAATGCCACGAATTTTTGATTTATTTTTCTATTTAATTTGTAATTTATTCATTTAAATGCAAATTAAATTTAAAAATAAATTATAAAATCAAAATTAATTGGAAGATTGATTTTTATTTCTTCTTTGTGATCCAATCAATACATTGAAAGCCGCCAATTCGAAATTGGATCAATATGGGAAGATTAGATTGAAATTTGACCAAAATTTGAAGATTTGATTTCATGAAAATATCAAGATTGATTATCATTGATTATTGATCAATTCTTTCCCAAATCAATCCCAATCCATCAATATAAATATGTGATGCATACCACACGGATTAGGCGAATTTTTGACTCAAGAACCCTTGTTGCAAGCTCAAAAACGTGCCTCTCAAGCAATGAAATCCTATTTCAACCGTTCTCAACAATTTTGAGGATTCCATTGCATTCTGGGCATCTCAGTCGATCCAGATACTCACTTCATTCAAAACCATCCAGAATCGTGAAATTAGAAATCGGTTTGTTCTTGAAAAATCCAAAATCGTATTCTGATTTTCATGCATATTTAACATGTTTTGTGTTTGTTTTTGTGATTAGTAGGAAGATTGCAAGCGATCTGGGTTATTTGATTGAGTTTCCATGGCTTAGAACTCGTATTACCATTGCTAGGGTTTCCTGTGCCGTTTTAGGGTTTCTCTTAAACAAAAAATTGGACCACGAGACGTGCCCATCGTGTTCGGAATGATGCCTGGAATTAAACCATGTCTTTAGAACTCATTTATATTATGTATTTGCGTTTTCCATTTAGCCGGGGCACATGCGCGCGAAGCAAGACCGAGCTAACTTTTGAAAATTCAAAATGAAGAAGATGAAGTCGGCGAAGGAGGAGGCAATGGAGAAACAGCGTGTATTCCATTAACTCCGTTTCCAAGCGATGAACATGCCATTTCGGTTGGTCGTGGCGTTGGTTTTCAAAGTTTGAGCATCGGGTCCCAGTTCGAATCTTTGGGACCATTATTTTACAAACGACTTTTCTTCATATTTTTCTATTTTCCAATTTATTTCAATATTTGCATCCTATTTTAATTAATTTCCACATTTTATTTTTGCATTAAAAATTCACCAAAAACATTTATTCTTTTTGCATTTGTTGCATTTGTTTTCTGAAAATGTTTATTTAATTTAGTAAATTAAAAAATATAATTTTTGCATGCATATTTATTTTATTTGTAATTTTGCATTTAAATCACTTTTAATTAGTTTTTAATTACCAAAATGCATCTAAAAAATCCCAAAAAAATATTTTAATATATTTATCTTATTTCCAGCATATAATAATTTTCTCATATTAAAATTTGCATTTTTTCTAACATTTTCTCTTATTTCGATTTCACCATATTTCCCGATTTTCTTATTCTTTCACAGGTTGCTCCGATTCGGACGTTTCTTCCGTTTTCATTTTATTTTTTCAATAATGTAATTGCATATGGGTTGTAATAGTTTAATTTAGGACTTTATTTTCCATTTTTAATTATGTATGCCCTTTAAAGCCATGTAATAAGCGTAGGTTTATCTTTCCGCTTTACATTTCCTTTTACATTCGCATTTTACTTTCCACCTTATCAATTGCTACTAACTAGTGTATGGCAAGATAATAATTGGACATAGCTCACACTAATCTTCAAGATAAAATATCTGAATTTGACACACTTCTTTCACACGCACCCCTTAGGGTAATTTTCTCTCGATGCCTTCGATTTCAAATGGTCATGTCCCTCGAGCGTAGAGGTATTCTGCATTGCCTTCCAACAAATCATCATAGTCCCGATACAAAGATCATAAGACCCACGATGTCGCTTCCGAATACATGATCTTGACCCTCGATTGTCGCCTCGAAAATGATGATAGTCCCGAATGTGCTGGGATACTTCAGTTGCTTTCATGACCATCCGATGTCCCTTCGATGTCCGCTTACATCCCGAATAGAGTTACCTACTAACTAATGGTATGGCTAGCTATTCTAAAGGAATGTAGAAGTACAACAAAAGCGACCAATTAGGTGGGTAAATAAGTCTTTTAGTTGCTTGCTCTAAATCAAAGCTTTTCACACACACTTTTTCAGTTCAAATTCTTTCCAAAACAAAACATTTAGAACACTTTGTATACACTCCCATGAGTCATTACAAAGTCAGCGAAATGCTTTTCAAAACATCTTTGTCAAACACGAAAGCAATTTTAAAAGGTGATCTAGAGCAACTAAGGCGTGAGATAACTACGGATGGAAAGGGTGCTAATACCTTCCTTTTCATAACCATTCTCCCGAACTCGAGAATCTAACGAAGGTCTTTTACATTACTTTTACCTTCCTTAATTGGATAAAATAAAAGTCGGTGGCGACTCTTGCTATCCGCACATTTGGATACAAAATCCTACAAAGTCGGTTCAGTATTACAGTGCGACTCTGTGAGAAGTTCCTAAAGAGAATTGCCTTAGGGATTTCTAGATAACCTTTATTGCTTTTGTTTGACTTGTATGCTTTATCTTTAAGGGTTGCTTGGGTATTATATTGTTGGGATCCTACACCCGGATCCGGGTTTCCTTTTAGGTAAGTGGCATTAGATCATCGCCGCTGGGCATTATAACTAAGCGGTTAACATGATGGCTACGTTAGCGTGACACTTTGGTTGTCCGATACTCTTCATTCCCAAGTTGAAGATAGTATTTGGCTTCTGCGTGGTGTCATCAGCGCTAACTAAACTTTTAGAACCTTAATTGACCATCTTAGCCATTAGAAGGTAGTGAGATGGCCGGCTTTGGTGTAGACCGAGGTTGGTTGATACTCGATGCTACGCTCATTGAGATTAGACTTTTGGGACATTTTCGGTCGACCACTTGGTAGTCGTATTGAAATAGCGCCTACGAAAGATCAATGATGTGAGATTCCTAGAACCGGTTACTATTATAGGACGGGATGAACCAACTCAAACTTTTGGTGGGGTAATCACATACCTCATGCAAGCCTTAAACCTAGGCTCATTGTGTGAATTGTTTGTGTGTGCTAAACATGACATCATGACATCATTTGCATTGCATATCATTTCTAACTATTTCAAGGACCTAAAGGTTTATCTTTGCTTTCTGTTTTTGTAGGGAATTATGGCTTCTAGGAAGACTATCCGAATCAACTTCATGGGTATACCTTCTCACTCAAGAATTGGTTTGAAATTCCGACCATATGATTCATCAAAAGACATGGTTATCTGCTTGACTTGGTTATCTCGGTTTTGAAGAAGATATGATGCATGTCCTATTCGGTTCTTTGATCCGAAACACCATTGCTTTACATTTCAGTTATCAGTTGGTTCTACCTTAGAAGAGTTCTAAGCTACTTGGGGTACCTATTCTTGACCAAATGCCATTCTGGGTTTGGAAAGGTTCCTAAGTCACGCGACATTGCATCGACCTTACACCTTAGCGTTCGGATATCGAAGCCAATTGGGAAACTAAGTGGAGTTAAGGGTTTACTTTCAAGTTCTTAATTAAGAAAGCAGGAATTCCTCAAAGTTATGAGTTTCCATGCATTTGAAGACATTGTGGCCTTGCTAATTTATGGTTTGGTTCTATTCCCTAACTCGGATCAATTCATAGATGTCAATGCCATCAAGTTGTTTCTTACCATTGTCATACCCCAAATTTTCCCTCCATCTACTCAAAGATTTCATACATCTATGCTCAGGATTCCTCGAGAGTTGATCGGACAAACTCTCTCTAGACAATCGACCCAAACTAGGGTTTGGTATCTCTCAAGTCAAGATGGATTCCAACATCTCCAATGGCCTCCATGCCTCCTCATATGCTTCAAAGATTCTCCATGTCAAGTTTCAAGCTTCACAAGTCAAGTTTCCTCGAGACAATTGCTCGGATGGTTGAAAATCGGGTGTATTGGACAAAAGTCAGCTGTGGTCAACATCTGGTCAAAACTTGATTTTTGGTCAACATCCTCATTTTGAAGTTACATTCATCATTTGATCAAGGGTTGATCATGATTCATCAAGAAAACTCAAGATTTGCTCAAAGTCAAACTTTCTAAATTAGGGTTTCTAGATGAAAAGTCAACTGAACTTTGTTGATCATAACTTTCTCATACTTTCTCGAAATTTTCCACCACCTCTTGTTTTGGGAAATTCAATTCTCTACAACTTCATGTCTCACAAGAATGTCCAAAAATGCTTCATTTGAGAGGTATAGCTCAAAACATTCTGGTCATTTTCAAAGTCAACAAAAGTCAACTTTTGTTTTGAAGATATATTGAGCATGGTAACTCCAATTGAGATGAGACCAAAGACATTGTTTAGAGGACTCTTAGAGCTTTCCAAAAAGTCCAAGAACACTCAAAAATGTGGAAAATTGAGCAAGTTACACCATTCACAAGTTAGGCAATTTTGGAAGAATGCACAAAGAGATACTTCAAAAATCAAATCTTTTGCAAATGGGCCTATTTTTCTTCATCCTAACTTGTTCCTCATGCAATTAGGAATATCCAAGCCCAATGCCACGAATTTTTGATTTATTTTTCTATTTAATTTGTAATTTATTTATTTAAATGCAAATTAAATCTTAAAATAAATTATAAAATCAAAATTAATTGGAAGATTGATTTTTATTGCTTTCTTGTGATCCAATCAACCCATAAATGCCGCAATTTAGAAATTAGATCAAATTTGGCAAGATTGGATTGAAATTGGACAAAACTTGAAAATTTGATTTCATGAGAATATCAAATTTGATTTTCATTGAATGTTGATCAATTCTTTCAAAACCATTCCAAATCCATCCGGTATAAATATATGATGCATACCTATCAAGAAAAGAGGAAAAATTGCTCCAAACCCTATTCTAAAGCTCAAAAACCGTGGTGCACAAGCAAAGTAACCCTATTTCGGCCGTTTTCAATCGTTTTGAGGTGTCCAACATTCCTTGACATCTCAGTCGATTCGGACCTTCACTTTGCCAAAAACCATCAAGAATCACGAAACCGAATTTGGTTTGTTCTTGAAATTTCAAAATTCGATTTCTAACATTCATGCATTATTAACTTGTTTTGATTGTTTATGGTGATTAGAATCAAGTTTGCAAGCTTTACGGGCAAGCGATTGTGTTTCCATGGCACGAATCGAGATATACCATATCTAGGGTTTCGAGCTCGAATGGGGTTTTGTTTAAATGGAAAAATTGGACCATAAGACCCATACCATGTGTTGAATGCTTCAAGGAATCGAACCATGCCTTTAGAATTAATTTATATTATGTATCTGCGTTTTCTATTTAGCGGGACTGTAGCGTCGAAGAAAGGCCGGCCTAGCTTCAAATATTTAAAGCGAAGAAGATGATGAATGGCGCGGCGGGATGAAGGCGAGGGGGGTGGCGTGTTATTTTCAAATCGATCCGTTTCAAGCAGGTAGAACACTCCATTTCGGTTGGTCAAGCATGTGGATCTTAAGGTTTGAAAGGATGTCCCGATTCGATTCTGGTTGAGACAATCCCTTTTTCACTTTTACAAAACTCTATTTTCCTATTTTCTTTTATTTAATATTTTCCATTCATTTTAATTTCTTTTCATATTTTTATACGTATTAAAAAATTACCAAAATATTTTTCTTTTACATTATTTTCTAAAACCTTTATTTAATTTAATAAATTAAAAATATAATTTTGCATGCATATTTATTTTATTTTATTTTAGCATTTAAATCATTATAAATTGCATTTTAATTATTAAATCTTTTCCAAAAATCCCAAAAATTATTTTAGCTTATTTATCTTATTTCCAGCATATATTAATTTTCTCATATTAAAATTTGCATTTTTCTAACATTTTCTCTTATTTGATTTTATCATATTTCAGATTTTCTTATTCTTTCACGGTTGCTCCGATCGGACGTTTTCTTTTATCGTTTTATTTTCCAATAATGTAATTGCTCATGGGTTGTAATAGTTTAATTAGGTTTTATTTTCCGCATTTAAATTATGTATACGCCAAAGCCATGTAATAGCGTAGGTTTACCTTTCCGCATCTTTACATTCCGCATTTAATTTCCGCACCTTATCAATTGCTAGTAACTAGGCGTGTATGGCAAGATAATAATTGGACATAGCTCACACTAATCTTCAAGATAAAATATGAATTTGACACTTCTTTCACACCGCCTTAGGGTAATTCTCTCGATGCCTTTCGATTCAAAATGGTCATGTCCCTCGAGCGTGAGGTATTCTAGCACCGTTGCCTTCAAACAAATCATCATAGTCCCTTCGATACAAAGATCATAAGACCCACGATGTCGCCTCCGAATACATGATCTTGACCCTCGATTGTCGCCTCGAAAATGATGATAGTCCCTTCGAATGTGCTAGGATACTTCCTACAAGTTGCTTTCTATGACCATCCGATGTCCCAGATGTCCGCTTACATCCAGAATGGAGCTACCCTAACTAATGGTATGGCTAGCGCTATTCTAAAGGAATGTAGAAGTACAACAAAGCGACCAATTACGAGTGGGTAAATAAGTCTTTTAGTTGCTTGCTCTATCAAATGCTTTTCACACCACACACTTTTTCAAAGTTCAAATTCTTTTCAAAACAAAACATTTCGAACACTTTGTATACACTCCTACATGAGTCATTACAAAGTCAAAGCGAAATGCCTTTTCAAAACATTTTGTCAAACACACGAAAGCAATTTTAAAAAGTGATCTAGAGCAACTAAGAGCCGTAGATAACTACGGATGGAAAGGGTGCTAATACCTTCCTTTTCATAACCATTCTCCGAACTCGAGAATCTAACGAAGGTCTTTTACATTACTTTTACCTTCCCTTAATTGGATAAAAATAAAAGTCGGTGGCGACTCTTGCTATCCGCACATTTGGATACAAAAATCCTACAAAGTCGGTTCAGTATCGAGCTGGCGACTCTGCTGAGGACACCCTAAAGAGAATTGCCTTAGGGATTTCTAGATAACTTTTATTGCTTTTGTTTGACTTGTATGCTTTATCTTTAAGGGTTGCTTGGGTATTATATTGTTGGGGATCCTACACGATCCGGGTTTCCTTTTAGGTAAGTAGCATTAGATCATCGCGACCGTTAGGCGTATAACTAGCGGTCAACATGATGGCTACGTTAGCGTGACACTTTGGTTGTCCGATACTCTTCATTCCCAAGTTGAAGATAGTATTTGGCTTCTGCGTGGTGTCATCAGCGCTAACTAAACTTTTAGAACCTTAATTGACCCATCTTGGCCATTAGAAGGTAGTGAGATGGCGGCTTTGAGTGTAGACCGGGTTGGTTGATACTCGATGCTACGCTCATTGAGATTAGACTTTTGGGACATTTTCGATCGACCACTTGGCGTCGTATTGAAATAAGCGCCTCTGAGAAAGATCGTGATGAGATTCCTAGAACCGGTTACTATTATAGGACGAGGATGAACCAACTCAAACTTTTGGTGGGGTAATCACCTATACCTCATGCAAGCCTTAAACCTAGGCTCATTGTGTGAATTGTTTGTGTGTGCTAAACATGACATCATGACATCATTCGCATTGCATATCATTTCTAACTATTTCAAGGACCTAGGTTTATCTTTGCTCTGTTTTGTAGGGATTATGGCTTCTAGAAAGACTATCGAATCAACTTCATGGGTATCCTTCTCGACTCAAAGAATTGGTTTGAAATTCCCGACCATGCTCGGTTCATCAAAAGACATGGTTATCTACTTGATTTGGTTATCTCGGTTTTGAAGAAGATATGATGCATGTCTATTCCAGTTCTTTGATCCGAAACACCATTGCTTTACATTTCAGTTATCGAGTTGGTTCCTACCTTGGAAGAGTTCTCTAAGCTACTTGGGATACCTATTCTTGACCAAATGCCATTCACGGTTTGGAAAAGGTTCCTAAGTTGAAGACATCGCATCCGCTTACATCTTAAGCGCTCGGATATTGAAGCCAATTGGGAAACTAGAAGTGGAGTTAAGGGTTTACTTTCCAAGTTCTTAATTAAGAAAGCGAGAATTCCTCAAAGTTATGAGTTTCCATGCATTTGAAGACATTGTGGCCTTGCTAATTTATGGTTTGGTTCTATTTCCTAACTCGGATCAATTCATAGATATCAATGCCATCAAGTTGTTTCTTACCCGTAATCCGCCTACTTTACTTGGAGACATCCGCATTCTCTCCACACTCGTACTACTAGCGACAAGGAACTCTCATGTGTTGTATACGTTACTTTCAAGGTGGTTTATTGCACCTTCCTCCATCAGTTTGAAGAATGAACAAAGGTTGAGATGGTCTCAAGATTAATGTCACTCTCTCATTCGGATATCCGTTGGTCTTTTCTCTCAAAGGACTTCACATTCATTGGCGTTGTGGAGAATTCCTAATGTACCACTACTTGGTATAAGGAGGTATTACTTACAACCCTTCTTTAGCTCTGACGTCAGTTTGGTTTTGCTCGAAGAGATGGTCCACATGATATGCTTCTCCAAGATATTGTGTTCGACTACAATCACGATCTCGAATTACGCGAAGGTTTATACATGCTTGGGGCATGGTAAAGAAGGCGATACCAAGACTTTGGGGCACCGAACTCCATTCCTTGGGAACCTTACCTCAAATGGGTGCGAGCTCGAGCTCAAAACCTCATGATGCCATTCACGCTGTTTTACCGGTAATTATGGAACTGTTGCTATAGGTGGCGTACCTATCGTTCTCCATCACGACATGCCTCACGATTTTGAAGACTTGAAGAGATCTGGATTCGACTAAAGAAGAAAGGATACCTTTGAAGCTCGATGCTATGAAGTGAGAAGAAAGTGTTAGAGTTGACAAAGCTACTTCATGAGAAGCGAAACATCATGCCTACATCGGCACCAAGAGGAAGCGCCCATGGGAGACTTAGAGCTTTAGGATGTTTATGTTTTCTTTTATTGTTTGAACTATCTCTTGTACTTAAAAGAAAAAGAATAATGAGAAGTACTAATAAATGTTTGTTCATTGCTTGTTTAACAAATTTAAATCTCTTAGGTCCTTGAAAACATTGCATTGCATTCGCATAAACATTGCATAGCATAGCATAACATTGCATCACGGTACATTGGAGATTGGTTTTCTCATTTGCTCGCTATTTATTTTAGCGAAATGGCTCTTGAGCAGTTGTCAAAGATCTCGGGCTCGAATGCTCGGTTCGATGTTTGACTTGGTCCAAGGCCAAGAAGATTTGAAGAAGCTCATCAACAAGAAGAAGAAGGTTGTTGGTCTCCTCAACATGGGTAGCGTTTCAAAGGGGTCCTAAGGTGGTCAGTGGTATTGAGCTCTCTGAAGGAAGTGTCCATCTGGGGAGTACCAGGGTGATGAAGGTGAGCGTGAACCAAAGAAAGGAGGAGAGGACCATTCGATTATAGCCAACACTACGATGAAGATGACAAGTACAAACAACTTGAAGACCGTCTGAATCTTGTGGAAAACTTGAAGATGTCCATTTGAACTTTGATGATCTGAGTCTTGTTCACGGTGTTGTGATTCCTCCCAGTTCAAAGTTCCACTTTTGCTAAGTATGATGGCATGTCTTGCCCTAATGCATTTGAAGTCCTATGTCGAAGATCAATCCCCACGATGGAGAAAGTTGTGGATGCACTATTTTCAAAGAGTTTGTCGGAACCCGGTTGGAATGGTACTATCGGCTAGAGAATGACCGTATCCGTACTTGGGTGATTTGGTGATGCTTTCTCTGACGATATGTACAATCTTTGAATTGACACCCGCATGCAACTACAAAGCATGTCTATGGGTCGTGACGAGAAGTTCAAAGTATGCTCGAGTGGAGATCTAGCGAGTTCAACCACCCTTGTCCAATAGGGAGTTGGTTGATATGTTTATGGGAACAACGGCGGTCCGTTCTTCAATCATCGATTGGAAATTCTTCATCCGGATTCACGGTGATATTGACGCGCATTGAGTGGTATCAAGTGGGAAGATCCATGTAGAGTCATCTTCAAATCTTTGCAAAGAGATCTTTTGGTGGTAAGAAAGAAGCCAATCTTGTGTATGGTCAAAAAAGCCGAGCCAAGACCGACCGTGCTCAATCGGAGGCGGTTGTGATCTCGATCCTACATCGGCACAACCTCGGCGAGACAGCGTGGCGAGCGCCCGCGAGGCGGTTCACGAAGATCAACATGCCATTGTCCATGAGCCTTGCAACACATGTTGAAAGCGAGTTGATTACCTTGAGGATCCTCCTCGAATGTCAACACTTCCTCTCCAAAGTACAATCCTAATGCTAAGTGTGCTTACCATTCCAATACCCGAGGCACGACGACAATTGTTGGGCTCACGAAGAACAAGATTCAAGATATGATTGAATCTAAGCAGTTGAGTTTGATCCTCTGTTGAGACTCAAATGTGATCAGCGCGCCTATGCTAACCATGACAAGAGTTCCAATCTTTGTTGGTGGCGATACTTATGTTTTCAACATAGATGACTTGACCATTCCTCGATGGTAAGAAGAATTTGTTGCAAGCGGTGTCGATCAGGATGCCGGAGAATTGTCGTTGGTGCCCATCGCACTGATGGTTGTGCTTGGTTGAGAAGGCGTGTTCGATGCATGATGGATAACCGTGAGATACTATTTACGAAACCACCGGTCGGTGTGTGATGAAATGTCTAAGTTGAAGATCGACAATGCGAGCGAAGCTGTACCATCGTGTGGGATACCTTGGGGCAGCCAGTGGAAAGTATGATTACATGGTGAAGTACACAGTTCAGAGTTACAAGATTCCTATTGAAGATGTTAAGGCGACGGATGGGGTGACGATTTCCACGAAGACTATCTTGATGTTAACACAATAAGGATTTCCTCTGCGATCCACGTGCCTAGAGTGGCACCTCTCATTATCACTTCTCAAGACCGGTTCCATATTCCTCGACAAAGCTATCCCTTGGAATTATGGGTGATGTTTACTATCATGGCGTCAAGCAAGACCCTCGACTATTGAAGATCTTCTGCGAAGTTTCTATTCACGACGTTGACAACATCACGGATCGATAAAGTGACCCGAGCAGGAAGGTATTCTCTCCGGAGATCTTCCTCCAAAGACAACTGCGACTCAGCTCGCATTCCGACTACTCAACCAATATCGGCTAGAGGAAAGAACCGGTGGCTCATCTGCTCGACGGAAGTACCAAAGGAAGTTCTTGAAGACACCTCGAACAAGAAATGGAGGAATTAGAAGATTATCAAGAAGAGTGACTACAATGTTGTGGAACAATTGGAACAGACTCAGTCCAAGATTTCCATGCTCGCTTTTCTCTTATGCTCGAGGCTCGTGCTAATGCCTTGGTGAGGTTTCGAAGAATGCTCATGTGCGCGAACACTACCGACGATTCGAAGTTTGTATTGCTAGCACGGCTGCCAACAACGGCCTAGGCTTCTCGATCTTGATTTGACTCTTAGGAAAGAAACATAACAAAGCCTTGCATCTCTGTTGAATGCAAGGTACTACCTTATCTCATGTTTTGGTTGACACGGTTACGCTTTGAATATCCTTCGAAGGCGCTTTTGATCGACTTGATGTCGAAGGGTTGGTTACGAGACCCGGTGACATCATCGTGAGAGCTTTTGATGGTTCTAGCGCCGCAGTGCTTGGGAGCTCACTCTTTGTTAAAGTCGGTTCCCGGACTTTTGATTCCACTTTCTTTGTCATGGACATCCGTCCGACTTATTCTTACCTACTTGGGCGCCCTTGGATACATGGGCGGTATTACCTCACCGCATCGACTAAAATACCGGTGAAAGGGAAGGTTGTTACGGTATGTGGTGAAAAATATATAGTCGTCATCTACAGTCATTCCGCTATCTCGAGATGGAGGGTGAATTCTTGAGACTCCTGTCAAGCTTTTGAAACAATACCCGAGTCATGCTGTTGACTCTCCTGTCCTCTTGAAGTTCTGAAGTTCCGCCTAGGATGGCCTCATTGAAAGATGCTCAGCTCTTGTTGAAGAAGGTAGTACTATTTGGGGTCAGCTCCCGATCTTCCTTTCAAATCCAACAAAGCTGGTTTAGGCTTCACCATCAAGGTCGGAAGATGATCGCGTGAGCGTGCGGCCAACTTCCTTTCGCGTCGGCGAGTGGAATCCATGCTATAGAAGGCGGCGACAACGGCCGACATCGACAAGTGGATCTTCCGACTCGGATCATGGGCTCGACAATTGGAAGGCGAAGGCGTCATACCAATCTCCTTTAGTCGGGAGTAATTGCTCTTGTTTTGTTTTGCTTTTCGTATTTCTTTATGTTTTGAACAATAAACTTTGAAAGCTAGTGCCTTGCCGGGGCATCATGGCTCGTTCGAGGGTTATTATCTGTTTGCGTATTTTCATTCAATAAATTCGTTGGACTTTTGCATTCAATTGTTTGTTTTCTTTCTTTACTTTATCACCCAAAAAGCTATGTGTTCTTACACACACCCGTGATACAACTGCGAATCACTCGAATCTAGTTAATATGACTATGCTAGTGCTAAATATGACTTGATAATCCGATCTACCAAGCGAAGGCGAAAGTGAGGAAGATTGTGAAGTGCCGGAGAACTTGCGAGGCCCTTTCTGACAAGAAGAGCGAGTTATCTGACCACCACGAAGAGCAAGTTGAGGTTGTGAATTTGGAGTCTGCGAAGCAGAAAGAGATCAAGATAGGGGCGGGTCTTGAGAGCAGTGTTAAAGAAAGGTTGGTTCGGATGCTACGAGACTATATTGAGGTTTTGCTTGGTCATACGAAGACATGCGGGTTTGGACATTGATATTGTGGTACATCGATTGCTTGACAAAGAAGGTTTTCTCGGTGAAAGCAGAAGGTTCGTCGCATGCGTCCTGAGATGTCAGAGAAAATCAAAGCCGAAGTCATGAAGCAATTCAACGCTGGTTTCCTAGCCGTTACTTCCTATCCCCAGTGGGTTGCAAATGTGGTACCCGTACCTAAGAAGGATGGCAAAGTACGAATGTGTGTGGATTACAGAGATCTGAACAAAGCGAGTCAGAAGGCGATTTCCACTTCCTCGTATTGATGTTACGGTTGACAACCTTTGCTCGGCATAAGGTTTTCTCCTTCATGGATGGTTTCTCCGGTTACAATCGAGATAAAATGGCTCACGAAGACATGGAAGACTACTTTTGTTACGGTGGGGCACTTTACGCTACAAGGTTATGCCGTTTGAATTTGAAGAGCAGGCGCCACTTATCGTGCTATGGTGACATTATTTCATGACATGATTCATCACGAGATAGAGGTCTCGTCGGCGACATGATAGCTCGATCTGCGGTGAAGAAGAACATCTTGATCATTTGCGAAACTATTTGACAGTTGAAGAAATGCGATGAGACTTAATCCTAACAAGTGCACTTTTGGAGTTAGATCGGAAAACTCTAGGGTTTGTTGTCGATGGAAGAGGTATTGAGGTTGACCTACGAAGGTTAAGCTATTCAAGAGATGCCAGCCCACTTGAGAAGGAAGTCGAGAGGTTTCTTGGGCGATTAAACTACATTGCAGATTCATTGCACACTAGCTGCTACTTGTGAGCCAATCTTCAAGTTATTAAAGAAAGATCAAGTAGTGGAATGGAATGGCGATTGCGGATCGCTTTTGACAAAATCAAGGGTACCTCTGAATCCTCTATCACGATGCCGCCTAAGGAAGACCTCTTATCATGTAGCGGTGTTAGAGAACTCAATGGGGTGTGTGTTGGGGCAACATGGCGAGTGCAGTCGAAAAGAGCATGCAATATACTACCTTAGCAAAAGTTTACCATTTGTGAAACAAGATACTCAGCTCGAGAAAACTTGCTTTAACTTGGGCTGCTCGCGGCTAAGGCGGTATATGTTGACTCACACTACCTTGTTGATTTCTAAGATGGATCCGATAAAATACATCTTTGAGAAACCAGCTCTCTCGGAAGAATAGCAAGATGGCAAATGATCTTGACCGAATCGACATCAGTACACTTCTCGAAGCGATCAAAGGAAGTGTAGTGGCGATCATTTGGCTCATCAAGCCGTAGATGACTATCGATCTATGCGGTTCGAGTTTCGAGATGAAGATGTTTCTACTAATTCTGATTGTGAAGAACCGAGGCCCGACGAAGGACACGAACAAGGATCGATGGACCATGGTCTTGATGGAGCCTCAACGCTTGGCAATGGCATTGGCGCCATCATTACATCCCTACAGTGGACATACTCCTTTCACCGCAGATTATGTTTCGATTGCACTAATAACATGGCGAATCGGCGTGCATCATGGGTATCAAAGTGCTATTGACTTAAGAATCAAGTTCTTGCAAGTGTGGAGACTCGGCTTTGGTGATCGATCAGATTAAGGCGAGTGGGATCTGAAACATCCAGAATCTCATTAGTATCGAGGCATGTTCTAAGTTTGATCCCTACTTGAAGATTACTTTTGATCATATTCCACGAGAAGAGAATCGGTTGGCGACGCATTGGCTACTATGTCATCTATGTTCAAGGTCGGATGGGACAACGAGGCTCCCGGATCATCATTGAGAAGTTTGGCGAACAGTATTGTTATGAGCTCGGCGAGAAGAGACCTTGGTACTATGCGTGAAGAGGTATCTTGAGACGGGGAATATCCGAGGGGCATACATTAATGATAGGAAGTTCATGAGAAGATTTGCATCTAAATTCTTCCTCGATGTGACATCTTATACAAGCCAACCACGACTTGTGCTTACTCATATGTAGACGAGCGACAATGCGTATCATGGAAGAGTTACGAAGGTGAATTTGGTACCACTCGGTGGACACACTATGGCTAAGAAGATTTTGAGAGCAGGTTACTATTGGTCTACCATGGGGCGATTGTCACGTATGCTCGATCTTGTCACAAGTGCGGTTATCTTGACAAAGTACGTACCTCGGTACCTCGAATGTTTTAACTTCTCCTTGGCCTTTTGCAATGTGGGGCATTGACATGATTGGAGAAATTAAGCCCCTGACTTCCAATGGACATCGTTTCATCCTTGTGCAATTGACTATTTCACAAGTGGGTAGAAAGCGACCTCGTATGCATACGTTACCAAGAATGTTGTGGCTCGATTCATCAAGCATAATCTTATGTCGGTATGGCACTCCAGAAAGGATTATCACGGATAACGGCTCTAATCTCAACAACAAGATGATCCTTGAACTACGCGCATGATTCAAGATCAAGCATCACAATTCTTCTCCATATCGGCCTAAGATGAATGGCGCGTGGAAGCCGCCAACAAGAACATTAAGAAGATTATCTGAGAAAATGAGCGGTGACTTACAAAGATTGGCATGAAATGTTACCATTGCTCTTCATGGTTATCGCACTTGACTCGAACATCAGCAGGGCAACCCTTCTCTCTTGTGTATGGTATGGAAGCGTCCGCCAATTGAGGTTGAGATACCCTCACGAGTCCTCAGGAGGCGAGTTAGCGAAGTCGATTGGGTCGGACGGCTCGACCAGATTAATTTGATTGATGAAAGCGACTCGCATCCATCGCCATGGACGAGTTATCGAAGCGAATGATCGAGCATTTAACAAGAAGGTCGAGCAAGGAGTCTACCAAGTTGGTGACCTAGTAGTCAGCGCATCATTCTTCCACAAGGTCGAGGGGCAAATGGACTCCCACCTACGAGGGACCATTTGTAGTCAAACAGATATTTTCGGCGGAGCTATGATACTTAGCACCATGGATGGTGAAGACTTCCACACCACTGAGCGAGACATAGTCAAAAATACTACGCATAAAAGAGACCCGCTAGGTCGGTGGCCTAGGCAAAAATAAGGGCATCTGGCGAACCAAAGGTTCGGGCAAAAATAAAGGATATATACAAAACATGTACACCGTGAGTCGAAAACACGAAAAGCGGCTTGGGCAAAAGGTATCGGTGGTGAAAACCGAAAGGCGGTCTAGGCAAAGTTAGGGATTTAAGCGTACGACTATGTCTCTTGGATCACCTTCGACTACTATCACATTCAAGGTTCAAATGGCGAAGATCGGTCTACTCACTTTCTCTTGGACAAGGAGATGAGATAGTCGAAATATATGAGTACTAGCATAGTTGGAACTTAACGAGATTGTTTCATAGCTTTTACCTTTCTTGTGTATAAACTACTTGGCCGCCACCTTTCAAATAAACTCAAAATTCTTTCTCTTTACAATTTATTGTTGTTATTTGCAATAAGTCCAACGTTTGCTTTGAATGACTATCGCATTTGACAATAAGAATCTAATCACAAACATACGAAAAGTGAACATACAAAGTACTTACTAGGCTCCGGGGAATTGGATGACGAAAGTCACCAAATGGTCCCCACGAGCATGATCCCCAAAGGTGTCACTCACCTCCCAGTATGTATTAATCCCTGGCGGTGATTCCATTCAACGAGCAACGTTACATCGATCTCAGCGGTAACACTTCATCCCCCGCGGATATTTCTCAATCCTCTCCCTTCTCCCGGGCAGCAGTATCCAGACTCAAAACTTGGTCAGATATGCATCGGAGAAAACATACACCTTTATTCCCCAGCCTGAGATTACAACGGACTCGGACTCTTCTAGCCCGGTCTCTCAACAACTATCAAATACCCTCCAGCGAGATCTACACTCGGAATCCCCAGTAGAGCATCTCCTAAATTTCCTCAGCAAGATCTACATACAAGGTCCCCAACAGATTGTCTCCCAGACTCTCCTCAGCAGGGTCTATGAGATCTCCAACAACGAGCTTCTCAATCTCTATCTTCCTCAACAGTATCTAGGCCCAGGACTTGGTCAGATAGTGCATCGGAGGAATCCCGGATATCTTTCTCCTCCTTCAAGAGCGGGGTTTCCATCTACACAATTCCCCAAACAGGAGTCAGAAATCTTCAAACAAAGCATCCGCATCTTCTTCAAGATGGATATGTTTTGAAATATCACAACATTCATCATCCATACATTTCTCATAAAATCATACTTCATGCATATGTCATTCATATACACTGCCATGCATCATACTTTGCATAAAACTAACAAATGTTCTATCAAAGTTTCTCTTGTTTTCAAAAGCAGTAGCGATTAAACCATTGAACAGGTCGAGATTAAGCCCGAATCGCGGAAAACTATCGAAAGACCGCCTTTGGTTGTCCTCAAACGGTGGTCGGATTAAGCCCGAAGCGGAAAACTATCGAAAGACCACACTTGGTTGTCCTCCGGCGACTAGTCGAGTTAAGCCCGAAAGCGGAAAACTATCAGAAAGACCTCCTCTGGTTATCCTCCGATATCGGGCAATGGATCAACACCCGATGCACAGCAGGAAGCTATCCACATTTTCGCCAACTGATTTCCCTCGAGTAATCGGCAAAATTTATTCGACCCGCTTCTTATTATCAACGGCAACTACAGTGCGCGCGTGCGACTCGGTTGCCTGGATGGCATCTTAAGCCCATCTCCGACTACTTATCAACATCTCTTCACTTCGAATCTGCATATATGGTTAAAATCAATACAAACCAACAACATGATTCAAAGTGAACACAAAGTCTAACATCGACTCGCTCCCGGCATCGACCTTTCCGGATGGCATCTTAAGCCCATCTCCGTCAGCTCTCCTAACAACCTAGAGTCTAGCGTCGACTGTTGCAAAGCCTCCAACTTCAGAATGGCACGTAAGCCCATTCCGCATCATGAGTGCAAATTTTCGGTGTACTCGGTGTTGATCATCTTCTACCTCCGGTCGCGAAGACAAGCATGTCAATCTAACCCTCGAGTACAAGAAGATTGAGCGAGGGCAGCTGTCATACCCAAAATTTGCCCTCCATCTACTCAAAGATTTCATACATCTATGCTCAAGGATTCCTCAGAGTTGATCGGACAAACTCTCTCTGACAATCAACCCAAACTAGGGTTTGGTATCTCTCAAGTCAGGTGGTTCCAACATCTCCAAAGGCCTCCATGCCTCCTCATATGCTTCAAAGATTCTCCATGTCAAGTTTCAAGCTTCACAAGTCAAGTTTCCTCAGACAATTGCTCAGATGGTTGAAAATCGGGTGTATTGGACAAAAAGTCAACTATGGTCAACATAGAGTCAAAACTTCTAATTTTTGGTCAACATCCTCATTTTGAAGTTACATTCATCATTTGATCAAGGGTTGATCATGATTCATCAAGAAAACTCAAGATTTGCTCAAAGTCAAACTTTCTAAATTAGGGTTTCTAGATGAAAAGTCAATGAACTTTGGTGATCATAACTTTCTCATACTTTCTCAGAAATTTTTCCACCACCTCTTGTTTTGAAGTAAATTCAATTCTCTACAACTTCATGTCTCACAAGAATGTCCAAAAAATGCTTCATTTGAGAGGTATAGCTCAAAACATTACAGGTCATTTTCAAAGTCAACAAAAAGTCAACCTTTTGTTTTGAAGATATATTGAGCATGGTAACTCCAATTGAGATGAGACCAAAGACATTGTTTAGAGGACTCTTAGAGCTTTCCAAAAAGTCCAAGAACACTCAAAAATGTGGAAAATTGAGCAAGTTACACCAAAAAACTCAAAAAACTTCTGATTTTTGAGGTGTCCAACACATTGCTTGACATCTCCAGAGTCGATTCAGACCTTCACTTTGCCAAAAACCATCAAGAATCACGAAAACCGAATTTGGTTTGTTCTTGAAATTTCAAAATTCGATTTCTAACATTCATGCATTATTAACTTGTTTTGATTGTTTGTCTGTGATTAGAATCAAGTTTGCAAGCGATCTGGGCAAGCCAATCGTGTTTCCATGGCCTGAATCGAGATATACCATATCTAGGGTTTCTGAGCTCGAATTGGGGTTTTGTTTAAATGGAAAAATTGGACCATAAGACCCATACCAGTGTGTTCGGAATGCTTCAAGGAATCGAACCATGCCTTTAGAATTAATTTATATTATGTATCTTGCGTTTTCTATTTGCGGGGCACGTGGCGTCGAAGAAAAGACGCTAGCTTCAAATATTTAAAGCGAAGATGATGAATTGCGGCGGGATGAAGGCAGGGAGTGACGCGTGTTATTTTCAAATCGATCCGTTTCCAAACAGTAGAACACTCCAGCTCAGTTGGTCAAGCATGTGGATCTTAAGGTTTGAAAGGGATGTCCCCGATTCGATTCACAGTTCGGACAATCCCTTTTTCACTTTACAAAACTCTATTTTCCTATTTTCTTTTATTTTAATATTTTCCATTCATTTTAATTTCTTTTCATATTTTTTATTACGTATTAAAAATTACAAAAATATTTTTCTTTTTACATTATTTTCTAAAAACCTTTATTTAATTTAATAAATTAAAAATATTTTTATGCATATTTATTTTATTTTATTTTAGCATTTAGATCATTATAAATTGCATTTTGATTATTAAATCTTTTCAAAAATCCCAAAAATTATTTTAGCTTATTTATCTTATTTCCGGCATATATTAATTTTCTCATATTAAAATTTTCATTTTCTAATATCTTCTCTTATTTCGATTTTATCATATTTCGATTTTCTTATTCTTTCACGAGGTTACTCCGATGGAGCGTTTTCTTTTATCGTTTATTTTTCCAATAATGTAATTGCTCATGGGTTGTAATAGCTTTAATTAGGTTTTACTTTCGCATTTTAAATTATGTATACGAAAGCCATGTAATAGCGTGGGATTTACCTTTCCGCATCTTTACACTCGCATTTTAATTTCGCACCTTATCAATGTTAGTAACTAGGCGTGTATGGCAAGATAATACTTGGACATAGCTCACACTAATCTTCAAGATAAAATATACGAATTTGACACACTTCTTTCACACACCCTTAGGGTAATTCTCTCTCGATGCCTTTCGATTCAAAATGGTCATGTCCCTCGAGCGTAGAGGTATTCTAGCACCGTTGCCTTCAAACAAATCATCATAGTCCCTTGATACAAAGATCATAAGACCCACGATGTCGCTTCCGAATACATGATCTTGACCCTCGATTGTCGCCTCGAAAATGATGATAGTCCCCGATATGTGCTAGGATACTTCCTACAAGTTGCTTTCTATGACCATCCGATGTCCCAGAATGTCGCTTACATCCAACGAATGGAGCTACCTACTAACTAATGGTATGGCTAGCGCTATTCTAAAGGAATGTAAGTACAACAAAGCGACCAATTAAGTGGGTAAATAAGTCTTTTAGTTGCTTGCTCTAAATCAAATGCTTTTCACACACACTTTTTCAAAGTTCAAAATTCTTTTCAAAACGAAACATTTTGAACACTTTGTATACTCCTACATGAGTCATTACAAAGTCAAAGCGAAATGTCTTTTCAAAACATTTTGTCAAACACGGAAAGCAAATTTTAAAAAGTGATCTAGAGCAACTAAGAGCCCGAATAACTACGGATGGAAAGGGGTGCTAATACCTTCCCTTTCATAACCATTCTCCCGAACTGAGAATCTAACGAAGGTCTTTTATTACTTTTACCTTCCCTTAATTGGATAAAATAAAAGTCGGTGGCGACTCTTGCTATCCACATTTGGATACAAAAATCCTACAAAGTCAGGTTCACCGTATCACACCCGCAATCCGATGCCTACTTTACTTGGAGACATCCTACATTCTCTCACACTCGTACTACTAAGAGACAAGGAACTCTCATGTATGTTATACCGTTACTTTCAAGGTGGTTTATTTGCACCTTCCTCCATCGATTTGAAGAATGAACAAAGGTTGAGATGGTCTCAAAGATTGATGTCACTCTCATTCAGATATCCGTTGGAATCTTTTCTCTCAAAAGGACTTCACATTCATTGGCGTTGTGGAGAATTCCTAATGTACCACTACTTGGTATAAGGAGGTATTACTGACCTTCTTTAGCTCTGGCGGTTTGGTTTCTTTAAAGATGGTCCACATGATATGCTTCTCCAAGATGTTGTGTTCGACTACAATCACGATCTCCAGAATTGCGCGAAGGTTTATACATGCTTGGGGCATGGTAAAGAAGCGATACCAAGACTTTGGGGCACTTGAACTCCATTCCTTGGGAACCTTACCTCAAATGGAGTGCGAGCTCGAGCTCAAAACCTCATGATGCCATTCACTTTGTTTTACGGTAATTATGGAACTGTTGCTATAGGTGGCGTACCCTATCTTGTTCTCCATCGACATGCCCTGATTTTGAAGACTTGAAGAGATCACGGATTGACAAGAAGAAAGGGATACCTTTGAAGCTCGATGTTACATAGCGAGAAGAAAGTGTTAGAGTTGACAAGCTACTTCACGAGGCGAAACATCAGCACATCGGCACCAAGAGGCGACCATGGGAGACTTAGAGCTTTAGGATGTTTATGTTTTCTTTTATTGTTTTGAACTATCTTTTGTACTTAAAAGAAAAGAATAATAAAGAGTACTAATAAATGTTTGTTCATTGCTTGTTTAACAAATTTAAATCTCTAAGGTCCTTGAAAACATTGCATTGCATTAGCATAAACATCATATAGCATAGCATAACATTGCATCACGGTACATTGGAGATTGGTTTTCTCATTTGCTCGCTATTTATTTTAGCGAAATGGCTCTTGAGCATTGTCAAAGATCTCCGGGCTCGAGAATGCTCGGTTTTGAGATGTTCACCAACTTGGTCCAGGCCAAGAAGATTTGAAGAAGCTCATCAACAAGAAGAAGAAGGTTGTTGGTCTCCTCAACATGGGTAGGCGCTACAGGGGTCAAAAGTGGTCAGTCGGATCGAGCTCTACGGAAGGAAGTGTCCATACAGGGGAGTACCAAGGGTGATGATGGTGACCGGCGTGAGCCAAAAGAAGAAGGAGGACCGCTCGATTATAGCAGTACTACGATGAAGATGACAAGTACAAACAACTTGAAGACCGTCGAATCTTGTGGAAAACACGAAGATGTCCGGCTGAACTTTGATGATCGAGTCTTGTTCACAGTGTTGTGATTCCTCCCAAATTCAAAGTTCCTACTTTTGCCAAGTATGATGACATGTCTTTCCCTAAAGCGCATTTGAAGTCCTATGTTGAAAATCAATCCCATGATGGAAAATTGTGGATGCACTATTTTCAAGAGAGTTTGTCAGGAACTTCGGTTGGAATGGTACTATCGCTAGAGAATGACCGTATCCGTACTTGGGTGACTTAGCGGATGCTTTCTAGACAGTATAAGTACAATCTTTGAATTGACACCCACTCGCATGCAACTACAAAGCATGTCTATGGTCGTGATGAGAAGTTCAAGGGTATGCTCGAAATGGAGAGATCTAGCGGTGAGTTCAACCACCCTTGTCTAATATGTTTATGGGGACCAGCGGCCCATTCTTCAATCATCGATTGGAAATTCTTCATCCGGATTCACCGGCTGATATTGATAAGGCGCATTGAAGGCGGTATCAAAGTGGGAAGATTCGGATAGAGTCATCTTCAAATCTGCGAAGAAATCTTTTGGTGGTAAGAAAGAAGCCAATCTGTGTGTGGTCGGAAAAGCGAGCCAAGTCAGACCGCGCTCAATCTGTGAGGCGGTTGTGATCTCGATCCTACATCAGCAACCTCGGTGAGACAGCGAGTAACAGAGCACGCGAGCAGTTCTGAAGATCAACATGCCATTGTCGCAAGCATTGCAACACATGTTGAAAGCGGTGATTACTGAGGATCCTCCTCGAATGTCAACACTTCCTCTCCAAGTACAATCCTAATGCTAAGTGTGCTTACCATTCCAACAGCCGAGGCACGACAACGACAATTGTTGGGCTCTGAAGAACAAGATTCAAGATATGATTGAAGCTAAGCAGTTGAGTTTGACCCTCTGTTGAGACTCAGAATGTGATCAGCTCTATGCTAACCATGACAAGGGTTCCAATCTTTGTTGGTGGCGATACTTATGTTTTCAACATAGATGACTTGACCATCCTCATGACTATTAAGAAGAATTTGTTGCAAGCGGTGTCAACCAGGATGCCCGAACTGTCGTTGGTGATGTCTACGGTGAAGCCGACTTTGTAGGATTTATGTATCCAAATGTGCGGATAGCAAGAGTGCACCGACTTTTATTTTATCCAATTAAGGAAGGTAAAAGTGAGAAAAAGACCTTCGTTAGATTCTGAGTTCGGAGAATGGTTATGAAAAGGGAAGGTATTAGCACCCTTTCCATCCGTGGTTATCTACGGGCTCTTAGTTCTCTAGATCACTTTTTAAAATTGCTTTACGTGTGTTTGACAAAGATGTTTTGAAAAAAGGCATTTAAACTGACTTTGTAATGACTCATGTAGGAGTGTATACAAAGTGTTCGGAAATGTTTTGTTTTGAAAAAATTTGAACTTTGAAAAAAGTGTGTGGTGTGAAAAGTATTTGATAGAGCAAGCAACTAAAGACTTATTTACGAATTGGTCATTTTGTTGTACTTCTACGTTCCTTTAGAATAGCGCTAGCCATACCATTAGTTAGTAGGTAGCTCCATTCGTTGGATGTAAGCGGGACATTCGAAGGGACATCGGATGGTCATAGAAAGCAACTTTTAGGAAGTATCCTAGCACATTCGAAGGGACTATCATCATTTTCGTGGCGACAATCGGTCAAGATCATGTATTCGGAGGCGACATCGTGGGTCTTATGATCTTTGTATCGAAGGGACTATGATGATTTGTTTGGAAGGCAACGGTGCTAGAATACCTCTACGTTCGAGGGACATGACCATTTTGAATCGAAAGGCATCGAGAGAGAATTACCCTAAGGGGTGCGTGTGTGAAGAAGTGTGTTGAATTCAGAATATATTATCTTGAAAATTAGTGGGCTATGTCAATTTTAGTCTTACCATACACGCCTAATTACTAGCAATTTATAGGGTGCGGAAATTAAAATGGAATGTAAAGTGCGGAAAGTAAAACCTACGCTATTACAAGGCTTTGGGGCAGATACATAATTTAAAATGCGGAAAATAAAATCCTAAATTAAACTATTACATCCCATGAGCAGTTACATTATTGAAAAATAAAATAAAAAGAAAACGTCGAATCGACAACTGCAAAAAGAAGAAATCGGAAAATGCAATATGAATCGAACAAGAGAAAAAATGTTAGAAAAATGCAAATTTTAATATGAGAAAATTAATATATGCTGGAAATAAGATAAATATATTAAACTAATTTTTTGGGATTTTTTGGAAAAGATTTAATAATTAAAATGCAATTAAAAGTGAATTGAATGCAAAAATATAAATAAAAATAAATATGCATGCAAAAATAAGTTTTTTAATTTATTAAATTAAATAAAGATTTTTAGAATATAAATGCAAAAAGAAAATATTTTTTGGTAATTTTTTAATGCATAAATAAAAATATGAAAATAATTAAAATATGATGAAAATAATAAGAAAATAGAAAATATGTTAGAAAATGCAAGTTTGTGGAAAAAGGGAAAAGAATGGTCCCTGGCTGGTTCGAACAGGGGACCTGGCCCTCAAACTTTAAAACCCAACGCGCTGACCAACTGAGCTAGGCATGTCAACTGTTTGGAAACGGAATAAGTGGATTATACGCGTCATCTCCCCATTGCTTCCTCCTTCGCGCCAGATTTCATCTTTTTCAATTTGAATATTTGAACACATAGCGTCGGCCTCGATCGACGCTTATATTCTACGGATTATTTTCGTGGCTACATCCCTGCGAAATCAAAAGTCCAAAAATACGCAATATAAATTTGTTATGAGGACCCAGATCGATTGCTTTCAACCTCCCGAGTATGAATATGGCTTCGGTTTTGGCCAATTTTTCCTGAATCGTCTGATCCCAATTCAGAGCTCAGAAAACCTAATAATGGCAGATCACGATTCTGGTACTTAAAATCAAATCGGCTTATACAGAAACATTCTAAACATCAACACGAACAAGAATATGCAATCAAAATGTATTTACAATGCATGAATCATAGAAATCGAGTTTTGATAAAAGTGATGCAAACCGTGATTGTTCTTTCGCGATTCTTGATGGATTTGTGATCTGTAAGGGTCTGGAATGAATCAATGGACCTCCAGGAAGCGATTGACAAGCTTAGAATTGGTTGAATCGAAACAAAAACAAGAATGCAAGTCTCATGTAACCACGGTTTTTTCTTGAGTTAGGTTAGGGTTTCCAAGGCAATTTTTCCGTCCCTTTGTGATTGATATGCATCAAGTATATATGCTGGATGGATTTGGCATTGTTTTTGGAAAGATTTGATCAATAATCAATGGAAATCAATTTTGATTTTTTCATGAAATCAAATTTTCAAACTTTGGTCCAATCTCAATCTAATCTTCCCATATTTGATCCAATTTCGAAATTGCTGGCATTTATGGGTTAATTGGATCACAAGCAAGCAATAAAAATCAATCTTTCAATTAATTTTGATTTTATACTTTATTTTTCAAATTAATTTGTATTTAAATGAATAAATTCCAAATTAAATAGGAAAATAAAATAGAAAATCGTGGCATTGGGCTTGGACATTCCTAATGGCATGAGGAATAAGTTTGGATGAAGAAAAAGTAGGCCCATTTGCAAAAGATTTGATTTTTTGAAGTATCTCTCTTTGTGCATTCTTTCAAAATTGCCCAACTTGTGAATGGTGTATCTTGCTCAATTTTCCATATTTTTGAGTGTTCTTGGACTTGTTGGAAAGCTCTAAGAGTCCTCTAAACAATGTCTTTGGTTTCATCTCAATTGGAGTTACCATGCTCAATATATCTTCAAAACAAAAAGTTGACTTTTTGTTGACTTTGAAAATGACCTGTAATGTTTTGAGCTATACCTCTCAAATGAAGCATTTTTTGGACATTCTTGTGAAACATGAAGTTGTAGAGAATTGAATTTCCTTCAAAACAAGAGGTGGTGGAAAAATTTCTGAGAAAGTATGAGAAAGTTATGATCAGTCAAAGTTTAGTTGACTTTTCACCTAGAAACCCTAATTTAGAAAGTTTGACTTTTGAGCAAATCTTGAGTTTTCTTGATGAATCATGATCAACCCTTGATCAAATGATGAATGTAACTTTAAAATGAGGATGTTGACCAAAAATTATGAAGTTTGACTGTATGTTGACCACAGTTAACTTTTTGTCCAATACACCTGATTTTCAACCATCTGAGCAATTGCCTGAGGAAACTTGACTTGTGAGGCTTGAAACTTGACATGGAGAATATTTGAAGCATATGAGGAGGCATGAAGACCATTGAATATGTTGGAAATCCATCTTGACTTGAGAGATACCAAACCCTAGTTTGGGTTGATTGTCTAGGAGAGAGTTTGTCTGATCAACTCTTGAGGAATCCTTGAGTATGGATGTATGAAATCTCTTGAGTAGATGGAGGGCAAATTTTGGGGTATGACAGCTGCCCCTGTTCAATCTTCTTATACTGGAGGGTTAGATTGACACGCTTGTCTTTCGTGACCTGGAGGTAGAAGATGATTGAACACTCGAGTACACCTGAAAATTTGCACTCGCTATTGGCTGATGATGCGGGAATGGGCTTACAGATGCCATTTGGAGAAGTTGGAGACTTGAGGGGCAGAGTCGTCGCTAGACTCGAGGTTGTTAATAGGAAGCGGCGGAGATGGGCTTAAGATGCCATCTGGAAAGGTCGATGCTGGGGAGTGAGTCGTATGTTAGACTCTGTAGATGTTCCTGGAACGGAGAGGAGATAGGCTTAAGATGCCATCCGAGGGGAGTCATACGTTAGACTTCGTGTTCACTTTAAATGAAGTTATTGGTCTGTATTGATTTTTAACCATATATGCGCGTGCGAAAGTGAAGAAATGTTGACAAGTAGTCGGAGATGGGCTTAAGATGCCATCAAGGCAACGATTAAATGCGCTAGACTCGTAGTTGTTGTTGATAATAAGGAATCGAATAAATCTTCGTCTTTGATTACTCGAGGGAGATTGTAGTTGGCAAAATGTGGATAGCTTCCTGTTGTGCATCGGTGTTGATCCATTGCTGTTATCGGAGGATAACCGAGGTGGTCTTCGGATAGTTTTCCGTCGGTTCGGGGCTTAATCTGGACCGTCGTTGGAGGACAACGAGGCGGTCGTTGGATAGTTTTCCGTCGATTCGGGCTTAATCTGGACCATTGTCGAAGGACAACCAGGCGGTCTTCGATAGTTTTCCGTCGGTTCGGGGCTTAATCTTGGACTGTTGCGTCGGTAGTGACACATTACGGAGAAAACAAGAGAAACTTTGACAGAATATTGTTAGTCTTATGCAAGGTATGATGCATGACAGTGTATATGAATGACATATGCATGAATTATGACTTTATGAGTAATGTATGAATGATAAATGTTGTGATATTTCAAAACATATCCATCTTGAAGAAGATGCGGATGTTACATTTGAAGATTTCGACCGCGGGGAATGTGTAGGTGAGAACCCCGCTTTTGAAGGAGAAGAAAGATATTCTGGATTCCTCTGATGCACTATTTGACCAAGTCTTGGGCCTAGATATTGCTGAGGGAGGTAGAGACTGAGAAACTCGTTGTTGGAGATCTCATATGTAGACCCTGCTGAGGAGAGTCTGGGAGGCGATCTGTTGGGAATTCTGTATGTAGATCCTGTTGAGGAAATTTAGGAGGCGCTCTACTGGGGATTCTGGGTGTAGATCTCGCCGGAGAATATTTGATGGTTGCTGAGTGACCGGGTTAGAAGAGTTTGGAGTCCGTTGTAATCTCTGGCTGGGGAAAAGAAGGTGTATGTTTCCTCCGATGCACTATCTGACCAAGTTTCGGTCGGATCACACTCTGGGGAAAGGGGAGATTGAGAAATATCATTTGGGGATGAAGTGTTGCTTGGAGGTAGCGTATACTCCGTTGGGGAAGGCGTGTTGTGAGTGACACCTTTGTGGGGATCATGCTCTGTGGGGACTATTTTGGTGACTTTCGCCGTCGTCTCAATTCCTGGAGCCTGTAGTAAGTACTTTTGCATGTTCACTTCTCGTATGTTTGCAAAGAGATTTTTATTGTCAAATGCATATAATCATTCAAAGCAAACGTTGGACTTATTGCAAACGACAACAGTGAAAATTGTAAAGAGAGCAAGAACTTGCATTTATTTGAAATGTGGCGTATGGCCAAGTAGTTTTATACACAAGAAAGGTAAAAAGCTATGCGGAAACAATCTCGTTAAGTTCCAACTATGCTAGTACTCATATATTTCAACTATCTCATCTCCTTGTCGTTAGAAAGTGAGTAGGCGATCTTCGCCATTTGAACCTTGAATCTTGATAGTAGTGCAGGCGGTGATCGGAAGAGACATAGTCGTGCGCTTAAATCTAACTTTTGCCTAGACCGCCCTTTTGGGTTTTCAGTCTAGGGATACCCTTTTTGCCCAACCGCCTTTTCGGGTTTTCGACTTGCCGGTGTACATGTTTTGTATATATCCTTAATTTTGCCCGAACCTTTTGGTTCGCCAGATCCCTATTTTTGCCTAGGTTCGTCGACCTAGCGGGTCTATTTCATGTAGTATTTTTGACTATGTCTGCGTCCACGGGGTGTGGGAAGTCTTCACCATCCATGGTGCTAAGTATCATAGCTCCGCGAAAATACCGTTTGACTACAAATGGTCCCTCATGGGTGGGAGTCCATTTGAGATCACCTTGTGGAAGAATGATGCGCTTGACTACTAGATCACCAACTTGGTAGACTCGGTGCTTGACCTTCTTGTTAAATGCTCACGATAATTCGTTTCGATAAATCATCCATGGCGGATGGGCGCGAGTCGTTTCTCATCAATCAAGTTAATCGAGGCGAGTGGACCCATCGTCTTCGCCTAACTCTGCCTCTGGAGGACTCGGTTGAGGTATCACGAACCTCGATGGGTAAGGCGGCTTCCATACCGTATCACGAGAGAGAAGGGGTTGCCCTGTGGATGTTCGTCTTGTGCGATAACCATGAAGAGCAAATGGTAACATCTCATGCCAATGTAAGTCACCGTCATCTCGTATAATCTTCTTAATGTTCTTATTGGCGGCTTCCCGCTGCCATTCATCTTGGCGTAAGGAGATGAATTGTGATGCTTGATCTTGAGCGTATGCGAGTTCGGTGATCATCTTGTTGTTGAGATTGGAGCCGTTATCTGTGATAATCCTTTCGGGAGTGCCATACCGACAGATAAGGTTATGTTTGATGAATCGAGCCACAACATTCTTGGTAACGGATGCATACGAGGCTGCTTCTACCCACTTGGTAAAGTAATCAATTGCCACAAGGATGAAACGATGTCCGTTGGAAGCCGTGGGCTTAATTTCTCCATTCATGTCAATGCCCCACATTGCAAAAGGCCAAGGAGAATTCAAAATATTCAGAGATACTGGAGGTACGTGTACTTTGTCGGCATAAATCTGGCACTTGTGACAAGATCGAGCATAGCGGTGACAATCAGCTTCCATGGTGGACCAATAGTAACCTGTTCTCAAAATCTTCTTAGCCATGGTGTGTCCACTGGAATGGGTACCAAATGCGCCTTCGTGTAACTCTTCCATGATACGCATTGCGGTTTTCTGGTCTACACAGCGGAGTAAGCACAAGTCGTGGTTGCGCTTGTATAAGATGTCGTTGCTGAGAAAGAATTTGGATGCGAATCTTCTCATGAACTTCTTATCATTGTGGATGCCCTTGGGATATTCACGAGTCTCAAGATACCTCTTCACGTCATAGTACCAAGGTTTCTCTTGTATCAAGCTCACAACAATATCTTTGGTTCGTCAAACTTCTCAATGATGATCAGGGAGCCTCGTTGTCCCATCGACCTTGAACATAGATGACATAGTAGCCAATCGTACAACCGATTCTCTTCTCGTGGAATATGATCAAAAGTGATTTCTTGGTAGGAATCAAACTCAAAACATGCTCCCGATACGGAATGAGATTCGGATGCTTCGTATCCCTCGCCTTAATCGGTGATCACCAAAGGTGAGTCTCCATACACTCGTAAGAACTTGATTCTTAAGTCAATAGCGACTTTAATACCCATGATGCGCTTCGTACTAGGCCATGTTGTTCAAGTGAAACATAATCTGGCGGTGAAAGGTATGTCCGCTGCGGGGCGTAATGATGGCGCCAATGCCATTGCCAAGTGCGTTTGAGGCTCCATCAAAACCATAGTCCATCGGGATCCTTGTTCGGGTCCTTCGTCGGGCTTGGTTCTTCGCAATCGGTAACTAGTAAAACATCTTCGCGGAAATTGACTGCAGGTGATAGTCATCTACGGCTTGATGAGCCAAATGATACCACACTTCCTTTGATCGCTTTCGAGAAGTGTCTTGGATGTCATATTCGGTCAAGATCATTTGCCACCTTGCTATTCTTCGGAGAGGCTGGTTTCTCGAATATGTATTTTATCGGATCCATCTTGAAATCAACAAGGTAGTGTGAGTCAACATATCTGTCTTAGTCGTGAGCATTAAAGCGTTGCAAGTTTTCTCATTGTGAGTATCTTGTTTCACAGTCGGTAAACTTTTTGCTAAGGTAGTATATTGCATGCTCTTTTCGACCAGACTCGTCATGTTGCCCCAACACACACCCCATTGAATTCTCTAACACTGTTAAGTACATGATAAGAGGCCTTCCTTCGGCAGGTGGCATCAGTATAGGAGGATTCTGAAGGTACTCCTTGATTTTGTCAAAAGCGATCTGGCAATCGTCGTTCCATTCCACTACTTGATCTTTCTTAAGTAACTTGAAGATTGGCTCACAAGTAGCAGTTAGGTGTGCAATGAATCTGGCAATGTAGTTCAATCGGCCCAAGAAACCTCTGACTTCCTTCTCGGTGCGGGGAGCTGGCATTTCCTGAATAGCTTTAACCTTGGCGGGGTCAACCTCAATACCTTTTCCGCTGACAACAAACCCTAAGAGTTTTCCGGATCTAACTCCAAAGGTGCACTTGTTAGGATTAAGTCTCAATTTGTACTTCTTCAATCTGTCAAACAGTTTCTGCAAATGATCAAGATGTTCTTCTTCAGTCTGTGATCGAGCTATCATGTCGTCGACGTAGACCTCTATCTCGTGATGAATCATGTCATGAAATAATGTCACCATAGCGCGATAAGTGGCGCCCGCGTTCTTTAGGCGAGCGGCATAACCTTGTAGCAGAAAGTGCCCCATTTGTGAAGTAGTCTTCTCCATGTCTTGGGAGCCATTTTGATCGATTGTAACCGGAGAAACCATCCATGAAGGAGAAAACTTTATCTTTGCGGTGTTGTCAACGAACATCAATATGAGGAAGTGGGAAATCGTCTTTCGGACTTACTTTGTTTAGATCTCTGTAATCCACACACATTCGTACTTTACCATCCTTCTTTGCAGGCACCACATTAGCAACCTTGTGGATAGGAAGTGTGACTAAGAAACGTTGGCGCTTCATAACTTGGCTTTGATTTTCTCGACATCTCGGGATGCATCGACAACCTTACATTCCTTTGGAGAAAACCTTCTTTTGTCGGCAATCGGTGTACCACGATATCAATGTCTAAACCAGGCATGTCTTCGTATGACCAAGCAAAAACCTCAACATTGTCTCGTAGCATCGAACCAATCTTTCTTTAATCATTCTCAAGACCGCTCCTATCTTGATCTCTTTTACGTCTTCGTCGGTACCCAAATTCACAACCTCAACTTGCTCTTCGTGTGGTGTATAACTCGCTCTTCTTGCTGTGATCGGCAAGTTCTCACGGCACTTCACAATCTTCCTCACTTTCGTCTTGGCTTGGTAGATCGGATTATCGAAGTCATATTTAGCACTAGCATATATTATTACGAGATTCGGAGTGATTCTGCGTGTATCACGTGGGTGTGTGTAAGAACACATAGCTTTTTGAAGGGTGATAAAGTAAAGAAAACAAACAATTGAATGCAAAAGTCCAACGATTTATTGAATGAAAATAATCAACGAGATAATAACCCTCATAAGCGAGCCATGATGCCGGGTAAGGCACTAGGCTTTCAAAGTTTATTGTTCAAAACATAAAGAAATACGAAAAGCAAAACAAAACAAGAGCAATTACTCGACTAAAGGAGATTGGTATGACGTCTTGGTCTTCCAATTCTTGAGCCCATGATCAGTTGGGAAGATCCACTTGCGATGTTGAAGCCGTTGTCGTCGTCTTCTATAGCATGGATTCCACTCGGCGATGCGGAAAGGAAGTTGGCGGCACGTTCGCGTATCATCTTGACCCTCGATGGTGAAGCCTAAACCGGTCTTGTCAAATTTGAAAGGAAGATCGGGGGACCCAAGCAGTGCTACCTCCTTCTTCAACGGCTTGAGCATCTTTCGTGAGGCCATCCTAGGCGGAACTTTAGCAACTTTAGGAGTGGCGGAGAGTCAGGCATGACTACGGGATTGTTTCAAAAGCTTGGGAGTCTCGAAGAATTCACCCTCCATCTCAAGGTATCGGAATGGTGGAGATGGTGACCATATACTCTTCTTCACATCTGTAACAACTTTCCCCTTCACGGGTATTTCGACACGATGCAAAGTAGAGGTATTTGCCCCATGTATCCAAGGGCGTCCAAGTAGGCAAGAATAAGCTGGACGGATGTCCATGACAAAGTAGAGTCAAAAGTGGGAACCGACTTTAGCAAGATGAGCTCTCCAACCTTTGTTCGCTTAGAACCATCAAAAGCTCTCACGATAATGTCAGGGTCTCGGAACCAACCCTTGACATCAAGTCGATCAAAAGCGGTCTTGGTAGGATATTCGAGCGAGCGGTGTCAGCAAAACATGAGACAGGTAGTGCCCTTGCATTCAGAGATGTGCAAGGATTTGTTGTGTTTCTTTGAGTCAAATCGACATCGAGAAGCCTAGGCGTTGTTGGCAGCCAGGCTAGCAATACAAACTTGAACGATCGGTGGTAGTGTCTTGCGGCACATGAGCATTCTTGAAACTTCACCAAGGCATTAGCATGAGCCTCGAGCACAAGAGCAAAGCGAGCATGGAAATCTTGGGGTCTGTCCTAAGCATTCCACAACATTGTAATCACTCTTCTTGATGACCTTGAATTTCCTCCATTTCTTGTTTGGAGGTGTCTTGACAACTTCCTTTGGTACTTGATGGCGGGATGAGTCACTGGTTCTTTCCTCTAGCTGGGGATATTGATTGAGTAGCTGGAATGCGAGCTGGCGTCGCAGTGTCTTTTGGAGGAGAGATCTCTGGAGAGAATACCCTTCCGGTTCTGGTCACCTTACTGGATCCGGTGATGTTGTCGATGTCAGGAATGGTAGCTTCAATAGTAAGATCTTCATTAGTCAGAGGGTCTTGCTTGACACCATGATAGTAAACCTCAGATCCATAATTCCAAGGGATAGCCTTGTCAGAGGAATATGGAACAGGTCTTGGAGAAGTGATAATGAGAGGTGCCACCACAGGCAGGATCGAGAGGAAATCCTTATAGTGTTAACATCGGCATAATCTTAAGAAATCGTCACCCCATCCGGTCGCCTTAACGTCTTCAATAGGAATCTTGTAACTATCAGGGACAGTGTACTTCACCATGTAATCATACTTTCCACTTGGCTGAGGTATCCCACAGATGGCGCAGTTTCGTTCGCATTGTCGATCTTCAACTTAGACATTTCTTCACAACTTACGCGGTGGTTTCGAAATAGTATCTCACGGTTGTCCATCATGCATTAACACGTCTTCTCAACCAAGCACAACGATCGGTGAGAGGGGCAACGACAATTCTCTGGGCATCTGGATTGACACCGCTTGCAACAAATTCTTCTTAAGGTCATCGGAGGAATGGTCAAGTCATCTATGTTAAAACATAAGTATCATCACTAACAGACATTGGAACTCTTGTCATGGTTAGGCATAGGCGCGTTGATCACATTCGAGTCTCAGGAGGATCAAACTCAATCTGCAGCTTGATCATATCTTGAATCTTGTTCTTGAGCCCAACAATTGTCGATTCGTGCCACGGCATTGGAATGGTAAGCGCACTTAGCATTAGGATTGTACTGGAGGAAGTGTTGACATTCGAGGAGGATCCTCAGTGTCACTATCGTTCAACATGTGTTGCAAGGCTTGCGACAAAGGCATGTTGATCTTAGTAAAGCTGTCTTCGTGGCGTTAAGCTACGTCGTTGTCTCGGCGAGTTGTTGATGTAGGATTGGAGATCACTCCCAGATTGGCGGTCGGTCTTGGCTCGGCTTTTCGACCATACACGCATTAGCTTCTTTCTAGCACCAAAGGATCTCTTGACATTTGAAGATGTCTCTACATGAATCTTCCACTCTTGATACCGCTTGATCGCTCTTTGTCAATATCAACTCGGTGAATCCGGATGAAGAATTTCCAATCGGATGATTGAAGAACGGGCTGTCGGTGTTCCCATAAACATATCAACCAACTCCCTATTGGACAAGGGTGGTTGAACTCGCTGCTAGATCTCTTCTAAGCATACTCCTTGAACTTCTCGTCACGACCCATAGACATGCTTTGTAGTTGCATGCGGTGGGTGTCAATTCACATTGTACTCATCTTATGCAGAAAGCATCGCTAAGTCACTCCAAGTACGGATCGGTCATTCTCTAGTGATAATACCACTCCAAGCGAGTTCGGACAAGCTCTCTTGGAAATAGTGCATCCACAACTTTACATCATCGGTGTGGGGATTGATCTTACGGACATAGGACTTCAAATGCGACTTTGGGCAAGACATGCCATCATACTTGGAAAAAGTTGGAACTTTGAACTTGGGAGGAATCACAACACGGGAACAAGACTCGGATCATCAAAGTTCAGCCGGACATTTTGGGTTTTCCACGCATTGAGACGGTCTTCAAGTTGTTTGTACTTGTCATCTTCATCAGTGTTGGCTATAATCAGTGGTCCTCTCCTCCTTTCTTTGGCTCATGATCACCTTCATCACCCTTGGTACTCCCTCGGTATGGACACTTCCTTGAGAGCTCGATCCGGTGACCACTTTTGGACCCCTTTGAAGCGTCTACCCATGTTGAGGAGACCAACAACCTTCTTCTTTACGTTGATGAGCTTCTTCAAATCTTCTTGGCCTTGGACCAAGGTAAACATCTCTTTGGCCGGGCATTCGAGCACGGAGATCTTTGTGATCATTCAAGAGCCATTTTGCTAAAATAAATAGCGGCAGATGAGAAAACCAATCTCAATGTACGTGATGCAATGTTATGCTATGATATGCAATGTTTATGCGAATGCAATGCAATGTTTTCAAGGACCTAAGAGATTTAAATTTGTTAAACAAGCACTGAGCAAACATTTATTAGTACTTCTTTTTATTATTCTTTTTTCTTTTTAAGTACAAGAGATAGTTCAAAACAATAAAAGAGAACATAAAAATCCTAAAGCTCTAAGTCTCCCATGGGCGTTTCCTCTTGGTGCCGATGTAGGCGTTGATGCTTCGCTCCTCATGAAGTAGCTTTGTCAATTCTAACACTTTCTTCTCGCTTGCATAGCACTGAGCTTCAAAGGTATCCCTTTCTTCTTTTAGTTGAATCCAGGATCTCTTCAAGTCTTCAAAATCAGTAGGCATGTCAGGATGGAGAACAGCATAGGGTCGTCACCTATAGTGAGTTCCATAATTCTTGGTAAAGCAGTGAATGGCATCATGAGGTTTTGAGCTCGAGCTCGCACCCATTTGAGGTAAGGTTCCCAAGGAATGGATTTTGGTGCCCCAAAGTCTTGGTATCAGTCTTCTTTACCATGCCCGAGCATGTATAAACCTTAAATCGGTAATTCGGAGATCGTGATTGTAGTCGAACACAACATCTTGGAGAAGCATATCATGTGGACCATCTCTTGAGCAAAACCAAACGTAGAGCTAAAGAAGGGTTGTAAGTAATACCTCCCTTATACCAAGGAGTGGTACATTAGAATTCTCCACAACCTCAATGAAGGTGAAGTCCTTTTGAGAGAAAAGATTCCAACGGATATCGGAATGAGAGAGTGACATCAATCTTTGAGACCATCTCAACCTTTGTTCATTCTTCAAAGCTGATGGAGGAAGGTGCGAAATAAACCACCTTGAAAGTAACGGTATACAACACATGAAAGTTCCTTGTCGCTTAGTAATGCAGTGTGGAGAGAATGGGATGTCTCAAGTAAAGTAGGCACGGATTGCGGGTAAGGAACAACTTGATGGCATTGATATCGATGAATTGATCCGAGTTAGGAAATAGAACCAAACCATAAATTAGCAAGGCCACAACATTCTCAAATGCATGGAAACTCATAACTTTGAGGAATTCTCGGGCTTTCTTAATTAGGAACTTGGAAAGTAAACCCTTAACTCCACTTCTAGTTTCCCAATTGACTTCAATGTGGCGCTTGAGATGTAAGGCGGATGCAATGTCTTCGTCTTAGGAACCTTTTCTAGACCGGTGAATGGCATTTGGTCAAGAATAGGTATCCCAAGTAACAGAGAACTCTTCTAAGGTAGGAACTAGCGATAATGAAATGTAAAGCAATGGTGTTTGGATCAAAGAACTGGAATAGGACATGCATCATATCTTCTTCAAAACCGGGATAACCAAATCAAGTAGATAACCATGTCTTTTGATGGCCGAGCATGATCGGGAATTTACGAAACCAATTCTTTGAGTTGAGAAGGATACCCATGAAGTTGATTTGGATAGTCTTTCTAGAAGCCATAATCCCTACAAAGCAGAGCAAAGATAAATCCCTAGGTCCTTGAAATAGTTAGAAATGATATGCAATGCAAATGATGTCATGATGTCATGTTTAGCACACACAAACAATTCACACAATGAGCCTAGGTTTAAGGCTTGCATGGGTATAGGTGATTACCCACCAAAAGTTTGAGTTGGTTCATCTGTCCTATAATAGTAAGCGGGTTCTAGGAATCTCATATCATAGATCTTTCTCGTGGCGCTTATTTCAATGACGGCCAAGTGGTCGATCGAAAATATCCCAAAAGTCTAATCTCAATGAGCGTAGTATCGAGTATCAACCAACCTCGGTCTATACCAAAGCCGGCCATCTCACTACCTTCTAATGGCCAAGATGGGTCAATTAAGGTTCTAAAAGTTTAGTTAGCGCTTGATGACACCACGCAGAAGCCAAATACTATCTTCAACTTGGGAATGAAGAGTATCGGGACAACCAAAGTGTCACGCTAACGTAGCCATCATGTTGACTGCGTAGTTATACGTCTAGCGGTCGCGATGATCTAATGCTACTTACCTAAAAGGAAACCTGAATCCGGGTGTAGGATCCCCCAACAATATAATACCCAAGCAACCCTTAAGGATAAAGCATACAAGTCAAACAAAAAGCAGTAAAAATGATCTAGAAATCCCTAAGGCAATTCTCTCTTTTAGGGTGAGTCCCAAGAGTCGCCATTACATGTCTGGTGAACTGACTTTGTAGGATTTTGTATCCAAATGTGCGGATAGCAAGAGTCGCCACCGACTTTTATTTTTATCAATTAAGGAAGGTAAAAGTAAGAAAAAGACCTTCGTTAGATTACGAGTTCGGGAAAATGGTTATGAAAGGGGAAGGTATTAGCACCCCTTTCCATCCGTAGTTATCTACGGGCTCTTAGTTGCTCTAGATCACTTTTAAAATTGCTTTCTGTGTGTTTGACAAAGATGTTTTGAAAAAGGGCATTTCGCTTTGACTTTGTAATGACTCATGTAGGAGTGTATACAAAGTGTTCGGAAATGTTTTTGTTTTGAAAAGAATTTAAACTTTGAAAAAAAGTGTGTGGTGTGAAAAGTATTTGATAGAGCAAGCAACTAAAAGACTTATTTACCCACTCAGAATTGGTCATTTTGTTGTACTTCTACGTTCCTTTAGAATAGCGCTAGCCATACCATTAGTTAGTAGGTAGCTCCATTCGTTGGATGTAAGCGGGACATTCGAAGGGACATCGGATGGTCATAGAAAGCAACTTTAGGAAGTATCCTAGCACATTCGAAGGGACTATCATCATTTTTCGTAGGCGACAATCGAGGGTCAAGATCATGTATTCGGAGGCGACATCGTGGGTCTTATGATCTTTGTATCGAAGGGACTATGATGATTTGTTTGGAAGGCAACGGTGCTAGAATACCTCTACGTTCGAGGGACATGACCATTTTGAATCGAAAGGCATCGAGAGAGAATTACCCTAAGGGGTGCGTGTGTGAAGAAGTGTGTTGAATTCAGAATATATTATCTTGAAAATTAGTGGGCTATGTCCAATTTTAGTCTTACCATACACGCCTAATTACTAGCAATTTATAGGGTGCGGAAATTAAAATGCGGAATGTAAAGTGCGGAAAGTAAAACCTACGCTATTACAAGGCTTTGGGGCAGATACATAATTTAAAATGCGGAAAATAGAATCCTAAATTAAACTATTACATCCCATAGACAGTTACATTATTGAAAAATAAAATAAAAAGAAAACGTCCGAATCGGAGCAACCTGTACAAGAAGAAGAAATCGGAAAATGCAATATGAATCGAACAAGAGAAAAAATGTTAGAAAAATGCAAATTTTAATATGAGAAAATTAATATATGCTGGAAATAAGATAAATATATTAAAATAATTTTTTGGGATTTTTTGGAAAAGATTTAATAATTAAAATGCAATTAAAAGTGAATTGAATGCAAAAATATAAATAAAAATAAATATGCATGCAAAAATAAGTTTTTTAATTTATTAAATTAAATAAAGATTTTTAGAATATAAATGCAAAAAGAAAATATTTTTTGGTAATTTTTTAATGCATAAATAAAAATATGAAAATAATTAAAATATGATGAAAATAATAAGAAAATAGAAAATATGTTAGAAAATGCAAGTTTGTGGAAAAAGGGAAAAGAATGGTCCCTGGCTGGTTCGAACAGGGGACCGGGCCCTCAAACTTTGAAACCCAATGACCCTGAGCTAGGCATGTCAACTGTTTGGAAAGCGGAATAAGTGGATTATACGTCATCTCCCATTGCTTCCTCATTCGCATGATTTCATCTTTTCAATTTGAATATTTGAACACATAGCGTCGGCCTCGATCGACGCTATAGCCTACCTCGGATTATTTTCGTGGCTACATCCTGCGAAATCAAAAGTCCAAAATCGCAATATAAATTTGTTATGAGGACCCGGATCGATTGCTTTCAACCTCCAGTATGAATATGGCTTGGTTTTGGCCAATTTTTCACGAATCGTATCCCAATTCGAGCTCGAAAACCTAATAATGGCGGATCACGATTCTGGTACTTAAAATCAAATCGGCTTATACAGAAACATTCTAAACATCAACACGAACAAGAATATGCAATCAAAATGTATTTACAATGCATGAATCATAGAAATCGAGTTTTGATAAAAGTGATGCAAACCGTGATTGTTCTTTCGCGATTCTTGATGGATTTGTGATCTGTAAGGGTCTGGAATGAATCAATGGACCTCCAGGAAGCGATTGACAGGCTTAGAATTGGTTGAATCGAAACAAAAACAAGAATGCAAGTCTCATGTAACCACGGTTTTTTCTTGAGTTAGGTTAGGATTTCCAAGGCAATTTTTCCGTCCCTTTGTGATTGATATGCATCAAGTATATATGTTGGATGGATTTGGCATTGTTTTTGGAAAGATTTGATCAATAATCAATGGAAATCAATTTTGATTTTTTCATGAAATCAAATTTTCAAACTTTGGTCCAATCTCAATCTAATCTTCCCATATTTGATCCAATTTCGAAATTGCTGGCATTTATGGGTTAATTGGATCACAAGCAAGCAATAAAAATCAATCTTTCAATTAATTTTGATTTTATACTTTATTTTTCAAATTAATTTGTATTTAAATGAATAAATTCCAAATTAAATAGGAAAATAAAATAGAAAATCGTGGCATTGGGCTTGGACATTCCTAATGGCATAAGGAATAAGTTTGGATGAAGAAAAAGTAGGCCCATTTGCAAAAGATTTGATTTTTTGAAGTATCTCTCTTTGTGCATTCTTTCAAAATTGCCCAACTTGTGAATGGTGTATCTTGCTCAATTTTCCACATTTTTGAGTGTTCTTGGACTTTTTGGAAAGCTCTAAGAGTCCTCTAAACAATGTCTTTGGTTTCATCTCAATTGGAGTTACCATGCTCAATATATCTTCAAAACAAAAAGTTGACTTTTGTTGACTTTGAAAATGACGTTGTAATGTTTTGAGCTATACCTCTCAAATGAAGCATTTTTGGACATTCTTGTGAGACATGAAGTTGTAGAAATTGAATTTCCTTCAAAACAAGAGGTGGTGGAAAAATTTACGAAAGTATGAGAAAGTTATGATCGGTCAAAGTTCATTGACTTTTCACCTAGAAACCCTAATTTAGAAAGTTTGACTTTTGAGCAAATCTTGAGTTTTCTTGATGAATCATGATCAACCCTTGATCAAATGATGAATGTAACTTTAAAATGAGGATGTTGACCAAAAATTATGAAGTTTGACTGTATGTTGACCACAGTTAACTTTTTGTCCAATACACCCGATTTTCAACCATCTGAGCAATTGCCTGAGGAAACTTGACTTGTGAGGCTTGAAACTTGACATGGAGAATCTTTGAAGCATATGAGGAGGCATGAAGACCATTGAAGATGTTGGAAATCCATCTTGACTTGAGAGATACCAAACCCTAGTTTGGGTTGATTGTCTAGGAGAGAGTTTGTCTGATCAACTCTTGAGGAATCCCTGAGTATGGATGTATGAAATCTCTTGAGTAGATGGAGGGCAAATTTTGGGGTATGACAGTGCCCATCCGCGCCTGATGGTTGTGCTTGGTTGAGAAGACGTGTTCAGTGCATGATGGATAACCGTGAGATACTATTTCTGAAACCACCTGTGCAGAAGTTGTGCGAAGAAATGTCTAAGTTGAAGATTGACAATGCAAATGAAACTGTACCATCTGTGTGGGATACCTTGGGGCAGCCAAGTGGAAAATATGATTACATGGTGGAGTACACTGTCCCTGATAGTTACAAGATTCCTATTGAAGATGTTAAGGCGACCGGATGGGGTGACGATTTCCCAGAAGACTATGCTGATGTTAACACAATAAGGATTTCCTCTGCTGATCCTGTGCCTTGAGTGGCACCTCTCATTATCACTTCTCCAAGACCAGTTCTATATTCCTCTGACAAAGCTATCCCTTGGAACTATGGAGCTGATGTTTACTATCATGGCGTCAAGCAAGACCCTCTGACTATTGAAGATCTTACAATTGAAGCTACCATTCCTGACATTGACAACATCACCGGATCAAGTAAGATGACCCGAACCGGAAGGGTATTCTCTCCAGAGATCTCTCCTCCAAAAGACACTGCAACTCCAGCTCGCATTTCGTCTACTCCACCAATATCCCCAGCTAGAGGGAAAGAATCAGTGGCTCATCCTGCTCAACCAGAAGTACCAAAGGAAGTTACTGAAGACACCTCCAAACAAGAAATGGAGGAAATTCTGAAGATCATCAAGAAGAGTGATTACAATGTTGTGGAACAATTGGGACAGACTCCGTCCAAGATATCCATGCTTGCTCTGCTCTTGTGCTCTGAGGCTCATGCTAATGCCTTGGTGAAGTTTCTGAAGAATGCTCATGTACCGCAAGACACTACCACCGATCAATTCGAAGTTTGTATTGCTAGCCTGGCTGCCAACAACGGCCTAAGCTTCTCGATCTTGATTTGACTCCTTGGAAAGAAACACAACAAGGCCTTGCACATCTGTTGAATGCAAGGCGTTACCTATCTCACGTCTTGGTGGATACCGGTTCTGCTTTGAATATCCTACCGAAGACTGCTTTTGATCGGCTTGATGTCGAAGGGTTGGTTCTGAGACCCAGTGACATTATCGTGAGAGCTTTTGATGGTTCTAAGCGCACAGTACTTGGAGAGCTCACTCTGCTGTTAAAGTCGGTTCCGACTTTTGATTCCACTTTCTTTGTCATGGACATCCGTCCGACTTATTCTTACCTACTTGGGCGCCCTTGGATACATGGGGCCGTACCTCTACCTTACATCGTGAAATACCGGTGAAAGGAAGGTTGTTACGATATATGGTGAAGAAGAATATATGGTCATCATCTACAGTCATTCCGCTATCTCGAGATGGAGGTGAATTCTTGAGACTCCTGTCAAGCTTTTGAAACAATTCCCAGTCATGCTGTGACTCTGATCCTCTGAAGATGCTAAAGTTCCGCCTAGGATGGCCTCATTGAAAGATGCTCAAGCTTTGTTGAAGAAGGAAAGAGTACTATTTGGGGACAGCTCCATCGATCTCAAATTTGACAAAATGGTTTAGGCTTCACCATCAAGTCGAAGATGATACGTGACGTGCGGCCAACATCCTTACGCATCGGCAGTGGAATCCATGCTATAGAAGGCGACGACAACGACTTCGACATCAGCAAGTGGATCTTCCCAACTCCAGACAATGAGCTCAGCAATTGGAAGATTGAAGACGTCATACCAATCTCCTTTAGTCAGGAGTAATTGCTCTTGTTTTGCTTTGCTTTTCGTATTTCTTTATGTTTTGAACAACAAACTTTGAAAGCCTAGTGCCTTACCCGGGGCATCATGGCTCATTTGCGAGGGTTATTATCTGTTGTTTACGTATTTTCATTCAATAAATCGTTGGACTTTTGCATTCAATTGTTTGTTTTCTTTCTTTTACTTTATCACCCCTTCAAAAGGCTATGTGTTTCTTACACACACCCACGTGATACACTGCAGAATCACTCCGAATCTCGTTAATAACAGCTATGCTATTGCTAAATATGACTTCGATAATCCGATCTACCAAGCGAAGACGAAAGTGAGGAAGATTGTGAAGTGCCGGAGAACTTGCGGGGCTACTGACAAGAAAAGCGAGTTATCTGACCACCGAAGAGCAAGTTGAGGTTGTGAATTTGGGTCTGACGAAACAGAAAAGAGATCAAGATAGGAGCGGGTCTTGAGAAATGTTAAAGAAAGGTTGATTCAGATGCTACGAGACTATGTTGAGGTTTTGCTTGGTCATACGAAGACATGCGGGTTTAGACATTGATATTGTGGTACCGATTGCCAACAAAGAAGGTTTTCTCGGTGAAACAGAAGGTTCGTCGCATGCGTCTGAGATGTCGAGAAGATCAAAGCGAAGTTATGAAGCGTTCAATGCCGGTTTCTTAGTGTCACCTCTTATCCCGATGGGTTGCAAATGTGGTACCGTGCCTAAGAAGGATGGTAAAAGTACGCATGTGTGTGGATTACAGAGATCGAACAAAGCGAGTCCGAAAGATGATTTCCACTTCCTCATATTGATGTTCGGTTGACAACACCGCTCGGGATAAGGTTTTCTCCTTCATGGATGGTTTCTCCGGTTACAATCGATCAAAATGGCTCCGAAGACATGGAAGACTACTTTTGTTACAGTGGGGCACTTTCGCTACAAGGTTATGCCGTTCGGATGAAGAACGCGGCGCCACTTATCGTGCTATGGTGACATTGTTTCATGACATGATTCATCACGAGATAGAGGTCTATGTTGGCGACATGATAGCTCGATCATCGAAGAAGAACATCTTGATCACTTGCGAAATTTGTGATTGAAGAAGTACAGATTGAGACTGAATCTAACAAGTGCACCTTTGGAGTCGGATCCGGAAAACTCCTAGGGTTTGTTGTCAGTGGTAAAGGAATTGAAGTTGATCCCGCCAAGGTTAAAGCTATTCAAGAGATGTCGACTCCCGAGAAGGAAGTCGAGGTTTCTTGGGTCGATTGAACTACATTGCAGATTCATTGCACACCTAGCTGCACTGAGCCAATCTTCAAGTTACTTAAGAAAGATCAAGTGGTAGAATGGAACGACGATTGCGAGATCGCTTTTGACAAAATCAAGGAGTACCTACAGAATCCTCCTATCCTGATGCCGCCCGCCGAAGGAAGACCTCTTATCATGTACTTGATAGTGTTAGAGAACTCAATGGGGTGTGTGTTGGGGCAACATGACGAGTCAGGTCGAAAAGAGCATGCAATATACTACCTTAGCAAAAAGTTTACCGTGTGAAACAAGATACTCACACTCGAGAAAACTTGCAACTTTGGCTTGGGCTGCCGACTAAGACAGTATATGTTGACTCACACTACCTTGTTGATTTCTAAGATGGATCCGATAAAATACATCTTTGAGAAACCACTCTCTCGGAAGAATAGCAAGATGGCAAATGATCTTGACCGAATATGACATCAGTACACTTCTAAAGCGATCAAAGGAAGTGTGGTAGCCGATCATTTGGCTCATCAAGCCGTAGATGACTATCGATCTATGCGTTCAATTTCTAGATGAAGATGTTCTACTAGTTACTGATTGCGAAGAACCGGCCCGAAGGACACGAACAAGGATCCCGATGGACTATGGTCTTTGATGGAGCCTCAACGCACTTGGCAATGGCATTGGCGCCATCATTACATCCCTACGGACACACGCCTTTCACCGCCAGATTATGTTTTAGTTGCACTAACAATATGGCCGAATACGAAGCGTGCATCATGGGTCTTAAAGCTGCTATTGACTTAAGAATCAAATTCTTACGGGTGTATGGAGACCCAGCTTTAGTGATCAGTCAGATTAAGGGCGAGTGGGATACGAAGCATCCGAATCTCATTCCATATCGAGAGCATGTTCTGAGTTTGATTCCCTACTTTGAAGAGATCACTTTCAATCATATTCCACGAGAAGAGAATCAGTTGGCAGACGCGTTGGCTACTATGTCATCCATGTTCAAGGTCAGATGGGACAACGAGGCTCCCCAGATCATCATTGAGAAGTTTGACGAACCAGCATATTGTTGTGAGCTTGATACAGAAGAGAAACCTTGGTACTATGACGTAAAGAGGTATCTTGAGACTCAGGAATATCCCGCAGGGGCATCTGTCAATGATAAGAAATTCATGAGAAGATTCGCATCCAAATTCTTCCTCAGCAACGACATCTTATACAAGCGCAACCACGACTTGTGCTTACTCCGTTGTGTAGACCAGAAAACCGCAATGCGTATCATGGAAGAGTTACAAGGCATTTGGTACCACTCCTGGACACACCATGGCTAAGAAGATTTTGAGAACAGTTACTATTGGTCCACCATGGAAGGCGATTGTCACCGCTATGCTCGATCTTGTCACAAGTGCGGTTATGCCGACAAAGTACATACCTCGGTACCTCGAATGTTTTAACTTCTCCTTGGCCTTTTGCAATGTGGGGCATTGACATGATCAGAGAGATTAAGCCCACGGCTTCCAATGGACATCGTTTCATCCTTGTGGCAATAGATTATTTCACCAAGTGGGTAGAAGCAGCCTCGTATGCATCTGTTACCAAGAATGTTGTGGCTCGATTCATCAAGCATAATCTTATCTGTCGGTATGGCACTCCCGAAAGGATTATCACGGATAACGGCTCTAATCTCAATAATAAGATGGTCACCGAACTCGCGCAGTTCAAGATCAAGCATCACAACTCTTCTCCTTATCGGCCTAAGATGAATGGCGATGGAAGCCGCCAACAAAACATTAAGAAGATTATACGAAGATGGTGACTTACAAGGATTGGCATGAGATGTTACCATTTGCTCTTCATGGTTATCGCTACAGACGAACGTCCAGGGGCAACCCCTTCTCTTGTCTTGTGGAAGCCGTCTTACCCATCGAGATTCGGATACCCTCAACGAGTCCTCCAAGAGGCGAGTTAGGCGAAGCGATTGGATCGATCGCCTTGACCGATTAACTTGATTGATGAGAAACGACTCGCGTCCATCCGCCATGGACAGATTTATCGAAACGAATGATCGAGCATTTAACAAGAAGGTCAAGCACCGAGTCTACCAAGTCGGTGATCTAGTAGTCAGCGCATCATTCTTCCACAAGGTGATCCGTGGGCAAATGGACTCCCACCATGAGGACCATTTGTAGTCAAACAGATTTTCGGGAGCTATGATACTTAGCACCATGGATGGTGAAGACTTCCCACACCGTGAGCAGACATAGTCAAAAATACTACGCATAAAAGAGACCGCTAGGTCGTGGCCTAGGCAAAAATAAGGGCATCCTGGTGAACCAAAAGGTTCGGGCAAAAATAAAGGATATATACAAAACATGTACACCCGGCAAGTCGAAAACCTGAAAAGGCGGCTTGGGCAAGAAAGGTATCCGTGGTGAAAACCGAAAGGCGGTCTAGGCAAAAGTTAGGGATTTAGCGTACGACTATGTCTCTTCGGATCACGCGACTACTATCAGCATTCAAGGTTCAAATGGCGAAGATCAGTTCACTCACTTTCTACTGACAGCAAGGAGATGAGATAGTTGAAATATATGAGTACTAGCATAGTTGGAACCTAACGAGATTGTTTCCACATAGCTTTTTACCTTTCTTGTGTACAAACTACTTGGCCATACGCCACCTTTCAAATAAAAGCAAGCTTCTTTCTCTTTACAATTTCTGTTGTTGTTATTTGCAATAAGTCCAACGTTTGTTTTGAATGACTATACGCATTTGACAATAAGAATCTAATCGCAAACATACGAAAAGTGAACATACGAAAGTACTTACTACAGGCTCCAGGAATTGGAACGACGACGAAAGTCACCAAAGCATTCCCCTCACAGAGCATGATCCCTGCAAAGGTGTCACTCACAACACAATTTCCCCGGCAGAGCAAAAGGGAATCCACGAGCAGCAATTCCACTCGACTAAGTAATGTTACATCGGTCCCCGAGCAGTAACACCTCACCCCCCAGTCAAGGTATTTATCCCCAGCGGATATCTCTCAGTCTTTTCCCTTTCTCCCCAACAGCAGTATCCAGACCCGAAACTTGGTCGGATAGTGCATCGGAGGAAACTACATCTTCATTCCCCCGGAGATTACAATTCGACTCTTCTAACCAGGTTTCCCGGCAACTATCAAATGCTCTCCAGCGAGATCTACACTCAGGTCCCCAGTAGAGCGCCTCTTAAATTTCCTCAGCACGATCTACATACAAGGTCCCCAACGGATCGCCTCCCAGATTCTCCTCAGCAGGGTCTATATATGAGATCTCCAACAACGAGCTTCTCAATCTCTACCTTCCTCAACAATATCTAGGCCCAAGACTTGGTCAGATAGTGCATCGGAGGAATCCAGGGTATCTTTCTTCTCCTTCAAAAGCAGGGACTTCCACCTACTCAATTCCCCAAGCGGAAGTCAGAAATCTTCAAGCAAAGCATCCGCATCTTCTTCAAGATGGATATGTTTTGAAATACCACAACATCTATCATTCATACATTACTCACAAAGTCATAATTCATGCATATGTCATTCATACACTGTCATGCATCATACTTCGCATAAAAACTAACCAATATTCTATCAAAGTTCCTCTTGTTTTCTCCAAAGCAGTGTGATCCTTCGCAAACAGGTCCAGGATTAAGCCCCGAATCGACGGGAAAACTATCTGAAAGACCGCCCTTGGTTGTCCTCCGACAACTGGTCCATGATTAAGCCCCGAATCGACGGGAAAACTATCTGAAAGACCGCCCTTGGTTGTCCTCCGACGATGGTCAGATTAAGCCCGAACCGCGGAAAACTATCCGAAAAGACCACCTCGGTTATCCTCCGATAACAGCAATGGATCAACACCGATGCACAAGGAAGCTATCCACATTTTGCCAACTACAATCTCCCTCGAGTAATCGACACGAAGATTTATTCGACCTCTTCCTATTATCAGAACTCTGAGTCTAGCGTCGACTCGGTTGCCTTGGATGGCATCTTAAGCCCATCTCCGACTACTTATCAACGGTGCTTCACTTTCGAATCTGCATATATGGTTAAAATCAATACAAACCAATAACTTCATTCAAAATGAACACGAAGTCTAACGTATGACTCCCTCTGGATGGCATCTTAAGCCCATCTCCATGCTCCTTCCAGGAACGTCTACAGAGCCTAGCGTACGGCTCATTCCCCCAGCATTGACCTTTCCAGATGGTATCTTAAGCCCATCCCTGTCAGTTCTCTTATCAATAATCTCGAGTCTAGCGTACGACTCATTCACCGACTTCTCAAAGCGGCATCAAGCCGTTCCCGCATCATCAGCCAACCGCGAGTGCAAATTTTCAGGTGTACTCGAGTGTTCAATCATCTTCTACCTTCAGGTCACGAAAGACAAGCATGTCAATCTAACCTTCCAGTACAAGACGATTGAACAGGGGCAGCTATCATACCCCAAAATTTGCCCTCCATCTACTCAAGAGGTTTCATACATCCATACTCAAGGATTCCTCAAGAGTTGGTCAGACAAACTTTTTCCTAGACAGTCAACCCAAACTAGGGTTTGGTATCTCTCAGGCCAAGATGGGCTTCCAACATCTCCAATGGTCTTCATGCCTCCTCATATGCTTCAAAGATTCTCCATGTCAAGTTTCAAGCCTCACAAGTCAAGTTTCCTCAGACAATTGCTCAGATGGTTGAAAATCAGTTGTATTGGACAAAAAGTCAATTGTGGTCAACATACAATCAAACTTCATAATTTTTGGTCAACATCCTCATTTTGAAGTTACATTCATCATTTGATCAAGGGTTGATCATGATTCATCAAGAAAACTCAAGATTTGCTCAAAAGTCAAACTTTCTAAATTAGGGTTTCTAGATGAAAAGTCAACTGAACTTTGGTGATCATAACTTTCTCATACTTTCTCGAAATTTTCCACCACCTCTTGTTTTGAAGGAAATTCAATTCTCTACAACTTCATGTCTCACAAGAATGTCAAAAATGCTTCATTTGAGAGGTATAGCTCAAAACATTACAGGTCATTTTCAAAGTCAACAAAAAGTCAACTTTTTGTTTTGAAGATATATTGAGCATGGTAACTCCAATTGATATGAGACCAAAGACATTGTTTAGAGGACTCTTAGAGCTTTCCAAAAATTCCAAGAACACTAAAAATATGGAAAATTGAGCAAGATACACCATTCACAAGTTGGGCAATTTTGAAAGAATGCACAAAGAGAGATACTTCAAAAAATCAAATCTTTTGCAAATGGGCCTACTTTTTCTTCATCCTAACTTATTCCTCATGCAATTAGGAATATCCAAGCCCAATGCCACGAATTTTTGATTTATTTTTCTATTTAATTTGTAATTTATTCATTTAAATACAAATTAAATTTAAAAATAAATTATAAAATCAAAATTAATTGGAAGATTGATTTTTATTTCTTCTTTGTGATCCAATCAATACATTGAAAGCCAGCCAATTCGAAATTGGATCAATATGGGAAGATTAGATTGAAATTTGACCAAAATTTGAAGATTTGATTTCATAAAAATATCAAGATTGATTATCATTGATTATTGATCAATTCTTTCCCAAATCAATCCCAAATCCATCCAATATAAATATGTGATGCATACCACACGGATTAGGGCAGAATTTTTGACTCAAGAACCCTTGTTGCAAGCTCAAAAAACCGTGCCTCTCAAGCAATTGGCAATCCTATTTCCAGCCGTTCTCAAGCAATTTTGAGGATTCCATTGCATTCCTGGGCATCTCCAGAGTCGATCCAGATACTCACTTCATTCAAAACCATCCAGAATCGTGAAAATGAAATCGGTTTGTTCTTGAAAAATCCAAAATCGTATTCTGATTTTCATGCATATTTAACATGTTTTGTGTTTGTTTTTGTGATTAGTAGGAAGATTGCAAGCGATCTGGGTTATTTGATTGAGTTTCCATGGCTTAGAACTCGTATTACCATTGCTAGGGTTTCCTGTGCCGTTTTAGGGTTTCTCTTAAACGAAAAAATTGGACCACGAGACCGTGCCCATCGTGTTCGGAATGATGCCTGGAATTAAACCATGTCTTTAGAACTCATTTATATTATGTATGCTGCGTTTTCCATTTAGCCAGGGCCTGTAGCGTCGAAGCAAGACCGACCGACGCTAACTTTTGAAAATTCAAAATGAAGAAGATGAAGTCTGGCGCGAAGGAGGAGGCAATGGAGAAGCAACGCGTGTATTCCATTAACTCCGTTTCCAAACAGTAAGACATGCCAGCTCAGTTGGTCAGCGTGTTGGTTTTCAAAGTTTGAGCATCAGGTCCCCAGTTCGAACCATGCTGGGACCATTATTTTTACAAACTGACTTTTTCTTCATATTTTTCTATTTTCCAATTTATTTCAATATTTGCATCCTATTTTAATTAATTTCCACATTTTATTTTTGCATTAAAAATTCACCAAAAACATTTATTCTTTTTGCATTTGTTTTCTGAAAATATTTATTTAATTTAATAAATTAAAAAATATAATTTTTGCATGCATATTTATTTTATTTGTAATTTTGCATTTAAATCACTTTTAATTAGTTTTTAATTACCAAAATGCATCTAAAAAATCCCAAAAAAATATTTTAATATATTTATCTTATTTCCAGCATATAATAATTTTCTCATATTAAAATTTGCATTTTTTATAACATTTTCTCTTATTTCGATTTCACCATATTTCCCGATTTTCTTATTCTTTCACAGGTTGCTCCGATTCGGACGTTTCTTCCGTTTTCATTTTATTTTTTCAATAATGTAATTGCATATGGGTTGTAATAGTTTAATTTAGGACTTTATTTTCCGCATTTTTAATTATGTATCTGCCCCAAAGCCATGTAATAACGTAGGTTTATCTTTCCGCACCTTTACATTTCCGCTTTTACATTCCGCATTTTACTTTCCGCACCTTATCAATTGCTAGTAACTAGGCGTGTATGGCAAGATAATAATTGGACATAGCTCACACTAATCTTCAAGATAAAATATCTGAATTTGACACACTTCTTTCACACACGCACCCCTTAGGGTAATTTTCTCTCGATGCCTTTCGATTTCAAATGGTCATGTCCCTCGAACGTAGAGGTATTCTAGCACCGTTGCCTTCCAAACAAATCATCATAGTCCCTTCGATACAAAGATCATAAGACCCACGATGTCGCCTCCGAATACATGATCTTGACCCTCGATTGTCGCCTACGAAAAATGATGATAGTCCCTTCGAATGTGCTAGGATACTTCCTACAAGTTGCTTTCTATGACCATCCGATGTCCCTTCGAATGTCCCGCTTACATCCAACGAATAGAGTTACCTACTAACTAATGGTATGGCTAGCGCTATTCTAAAGGAATGTAGAAGTACAACAAAACGACCAATTCTGAGTGGGTAAATAAGTCTTTTAGTTGCTTGCTCTAAATCAAAAGCTTTTCACACCACACACTTTTTTTTCGAAGTTCAAATTCTTTCCAAAACAAAAACATTTCCGAACACTTTGTATACACTCCTACATGAGTCATTACAAAGTCAAAGCGAAATTCTTTTTTTTTCAAAACATCTTTGTCAAACACACAGAAAGCAATTTTAAAAAGGTGATCTATAGCAACTAAGAGCCCGTAGATAACTACGGATGGAAAGGGGTGCTAATACCTTCCCTTTTCATAACCATTCTCCCGAAATCAGAATCTAACGAAGGTCTTTTTCTGTTACTTTTACCTTCCCTTAATTGGATAAAAATAAAAGTCGGTGGCGACTCTTGCTATCCGCACATTTGGATACAAAAATCCTACAAAGTCAGTTCACCGTATTACAGAATCGTTATGTTTCATTTCCGCTGTTAAACATAACCTTAATGTCTGTTTTATTTAATGATTTTCCTTCAGTGAAAGCATGACAATTGTTTTGGTTAATTTGAATTATATTAAAATTGTGACGCCTCTTGATATGTGTTAAATACTCTGATTATTAAATTATAAAATCGCGGGTAATTAGAAGGGGTGTTACAACGTGGCCTCGAGCCGTGTACGGTAATGTCTTGACAGTTCAAGGTATTACAGTACAATGATGAATTCCATAGGTTTCCTAGGCGCGTGTAACCCCACGTGTGGGGCATAGGTCTATAAAAGGAGCGAAAACTCCTTATTTATGGACTTTATTTCGTCTGAATCCGTTCGCGTGTGATCGACTTCATCGTTCATCAATCCGAGGAACCTGACTTGCGTCTTTCAGAGTTTCTTCCGCTTCACTATGACACATAAGTACTTGATTCTTCATCAGTGATGCTTTGATCACTCTTTAAATGGTATGTTTCTGAATTCTTCGTTCAATTTCAATGGATTAAGTTTGACATCCCTGTCTGTACATAGAATGCATGTGGTTAGGGTTTTAGTATTGTGGTTTTTGGAGTGGCGGTGAGCGGTTGCTCTGTTGTTCCCCTATGTTTGATTACACCGGATTTTGTATGTGTGTTCTCTTCCTCGGGTTAAGGGATCTCATTCTAGATGATAATCCATTTTGAGAGAGGGTTGTTGATCGGGGAAGTGGATCCTCGTTCGTCTGAACCCTTTCACTTGATGAGTAGTGGAAGGGTGGATTTGACATTAATGTCGAGCTCACCGACTTCCTCTACTTTTCAGGTATTATGGTGGATACTAGCGAAGATAGTTGTGAGGGCTCGAGGGATTCCAAGCAGGAGTATTCTGATTTTACTACCTCCGAGGAAAATTCTATTGATGTTATCCTAAGGGAGGAATCTCATCCCGTCGAGGGTCAACCTGAGACAGTTGTTCCGACCGGTGACCAGGATCCCACTACCTGGGTGGCTCCAAACATTCATTTGAGAGGATCGTTCTTTACTAAACGTCCAGACGATATTTTCGATGTCGTTGGTCGGTATGATTCTGATCGGGTGGAGACCCCAAATCCCAATGTTCGACATTTGGTTCAGGGAATTGGGGTTTCGTCTCCCCTTTATTGACTTGCAGGTGCCAGTGTTTGATCACCTTCGTTTGGCTCCATCGCAACTACACCCGAATGTGATTGCCTTTATCAGGGCATTTAAGATTGTGTGCGAACAATTGGAGATAAGTGCTACCCTCCCCCTGTTGTTTCACATATTCTACCTTTAGAGGAGGTCAAACAAGATGGATGGGATAGTCCGATGGATAATCGAGCAAGGCATCGGTGTTCTCGATATGATCGTCAGGGTCGATGGTACCGTCGTATTGACCGAGCCGGGGAGGTTTCTCTAGACCGGGTGGAATAGGAATATCCATGATATCCCGACAAAGGGGACCGTGATGCTCGTCTTCATTGATCTGGTTGGGAGAGAAAGAGACGAAACGGTTGTTTATCTTGTGGCGGGGAGAGAATTCTCTCTTGATTTGGGTGATGGAGATCGTCCGCGGGGGCGATATGATTCGTTCTTATCCTTCTTGTGGGACGGTGATCCCCGATTTTTCCGAGGTGGGGTATGTCCCCTCTTCTTCGGAACATGTCGGTCGGGATGATCTTCTTTCCGAGCACGTCTTCTTGGTGAGGGACTATGGGAAACAGCCGCTTTAGGTCTCTAAGGCGGAGGCGAGGGGCGATTCCTTTTCAGAGCCTCAATACACTGGCCCTATTGGAGGAGGAGATTATTAGTCTGATTGAGGGCAGATAGAATAGCAGTTAACGCTGGATCCGCGTTGATCGACAGTGGTGCCGAGGGCTGAGGGATGACGGGGCCGTTAGCCTGATCCTTGATTTTCTGGTTATCCAAGAAGAATTCTTGGTCGACAGTATCTTTAGAATCTGCGGATGCGATCCTGCCATCCCTGTGATCAATGGTGTCCTCTAGACGAGGAGAAGGAATAACCATGTCCGTTTTGCGGACAGGTGAGAGAATGGGCTTGCTAGAAAGAGGTTGACCGTTGAATTCCGCCATCTCGTGAATTTGAGATTATCTTCGATCTTTTGGTATCGGGATGATGGATGAAGAATGGGAAGATATTTCCCACAGACGATGCCACTGATCTGAACAAGTGATCAAAATCGGAGACGGCCAGAACGATAGATGGTCCTTCGAGCAAGTTGATGTTGAGGACGAGGTGGTGTACCTGCAAGGCACTCTGATGCTAAAGTAAGCAAATGTTCAAAGGAGAAGATAGAAAGTATTAGGGTTTTGAGTGTAAGAAAGTAATACCTTACCCTCAAAGAGATGAGGGTTTATATAATGGACATAGGAAGATTCTCATTCGTTGCTATATTTGTACCGAGATACACGGGTCCGCAAATATAGTTGTTCGAGCTGACTAGGTCAAAACCGAGCGAGGAGGCCCGTAACTAGCCGTTATGTCGGACAGATGGGTACAACGGGCATAGCTCCAAACATTGTAGGCGATCTTGTTGTTCGATGTATATTCTCGGTTTTCCAAGGATATTTTGGGTTTTCACGAGGTGTTCCCTGTAACACCCCATTTCTACCCAACGTTTATTATAAAATCAGAGTGCGGAAATTTTAAACAAATACGAGGCGTTACACTTGTTCAACTTGAAAAACAACATTTGTCATGTCTCGCTTCTTGGCGGATACGTAACACGTAAATGAATACGAATAAAATTCACCACAATTAAACTTTAACGATCCAACCTTAATTAAATAACCGTAAACGGAATTCTCAACATAGTTAATCAAAACGGCGTAGCATCTTTCAAACCAACGGAAAACATAAATGCTAATTCAAAACCAAAACTTTAATTCAACGGGTATAATTGCAAGAGAAAATCATAAATAAGATAAGGCGTTCGTTCCCCAGTGCTACGTATCAGAGCGACGACACCAAGCTACTAATCTTCTTACTCCTCATTACCTGCACGTTACCAATATAAAGGTAACGACCAACAAAAGAAAAGGGTGAGATATCGAATAATATAAGCGAACGTACGATAATTCATATGCTCAAGTAAAGAAACATACATTAATTACAACTTAATTCCACGACATACGATATCCACATAAAACAACTGAATAATCAACGACAACATATAATGCGACTCAATGCGACTCAACAAATGCAAATGCATGTGGATCCATTTGGAGCAGAACTCCCAACTTAAAATATGCCAGGTTATCGAGGCATTCATCAAGGCATAAGCCTTCAACTTACAACGTGGTGCCAATCCAGGCCAACTTAGTAATGCACATGAATATGTATGCTACAACGAATACAACATCAATAACGACTTAACTCAGCAACAACTGGAAATATGCATAATTCTGCATCAACTTAACAACCAACTTTAATTTCAACAATAATCCACAACATCAACACGATACAAATATGATTTACTCAACTTTATTCTTAGTTTTCACCACACATACAACATGTTCCGGCGGTATAGACAATCTAGCAAACAATGCGAATTTCAACGAAGTCTTACCGTTTTAATTAACTACCTGTATACTCGAACTATCCCGTAAAGTTTCATTCTATTCTGACAAACTAAATTCTCCGCTTAATTCCACTGACAGTATAATTTTCTGCATTAATTTCAGTTTTCTGCAACCTTCCTACTTAGTATTAATTATCCTATTAATTAATTCTGATAGGTTATTAGTAATCTTGCATTATTAAAAATCATATTATTAATTATCTTACACTGCTAATTACCCCTGCACTGTTAAACACACTCTGCTGATGTAATTCTTTCCACTGCTGCTAGTATATTTCCTGCATTATATGAAGCACTCACTTAATATTTATCTTATACTACTTGTTACAATTTTATTCTTCCTAACACTATTTTCCTGTTATAATTCCTACTGCTATGGGAAGATTCTTCTTCTCCTAATACTGTTATCCCATTCAGTACTAAACTCCTTCTTCTGTCATTTTTATTAAAATAGATACTAGCACTACTACTTCCCTATGCCATGCTCCTATCTCTTATGACCTTTCCCTTCTCAATGTCATTAACCAACCTTTCCACGAAACACCAACAGGAGCAAGGTTTTGGAGACGCCCTCCTTGGGCCCTGAGGCGCACGCCTCTCCTTTCCTAAGGGCATGGAGACGGTCGTCTCCCTCTCTATCTCTCTCAATGAGGCGGATGCCTCCCTCTCTCTCTCTCTGCCCAGGAGGACGGTCGCCTCCACCAATAAGTCCACACCAAAATAGAACACACGCATGCCAAACAGTTACATCGATATCAGTTTTTCAACACACACATGCAAGAATTAATTTAACAATATGTTCCTGCAACAATATTTTATCGATGAAATCGGATTTACAGTATCATTAAGCGGTCCTAAACCCCACATAAAAATTATCCTACGATCGATTATAAAACCCGAATCCCACCCCTTACCTGTGGATTGACGGAAACTCGAAAACTCGATCGAAAACGGCAACTTATCGGACAGAGAAAGCCTTCCTAGCAACCTTGATTTCCAATGATCTTCCTTTCTCTCCTCCTAATTCTCACTGCTACGCGGCTGGGGAATTCTTTTCTTTGATTTGCAAGCAACACAACTACCCTTATTTTTCTAGGTTATTTAATATATATACTCCTTACTATTTGGTTTTTACTAAATCTTCTCTCTAAAATACTAATTTACCCTACTAACTAATATTTTATATTAATTCTAATAATCCTTCCTAATAAAATAATTCTAATATAATTTTATATTTCTCAATTAATTTCGACCCGATTATTAGTTTAGTAATTCTTCCGATGACTTTAACTTATACACTATCTTACTCGAATAAAATACTCTACATTCTTAATTAATTTATTTTAATTAATAACGGGTGTTACATTCCCCACCCTATGGGGTGGGTTAACAAATCCACACAAAAAAGGAAGTTTTTATTAATGACAATCCTGTAACATTATACAACTTGCAATCCTAAAAAAATAAATGATCATCCCTTTTCACGATTTCAAATTAAAATAATTATTATTTAATTATGTTTTATTTAATAATTATAACGCGAAATAGTATTTTGATCTCGATAAGTTGACATGTTTTTATTATAATTTCTAAATATTTTTTATGATGTCCTTATATATTGAGTTTCGTTTGGCATTAATCTCTGATGTCAACTCTCCGTTAAAAAAAAAGGTGAGATATCAAACGTCTATTGACGTTGCACTAGTGACATAGCATCTGGAGGACGAATTCCAAAAAAAAAATACAAAACATATTCTTCCTCAATCAAGCTTTATCTCTGTTATTTACCTTTAAATCCATCTCCAACCTCTATTATCATGTATAAACATCATTCATTTTTATCAATCGTTCAAAGCATCGTTATCAATTGCATTTTCACTTTAATCTTCATATGCAAGCCCTAGAATGTATATATCTTTTATTAAATATAGTTAAATTCATGTTGCTCTACAAATAGTTAAGTTTATGGTTTATTTATATTCTTCAAAGGTAGAAGTGTTTGCCTATTATTAGATTCATGACTTTATCAACATTACCTCAATTTTTTAATGTTAGTCACGAGCTTTGACAATCCATCATTGATTTAAAACATTTTATTATGAAATTCAGAACTAGGGACTAAAACAAAAAATATGTCAGCTTACTTGGATGAAAATACTATTTAAGCCAGAATTATTGGTTTGTGTTCATATCTTCTTCCTCAACCTTCATAAAAATTCATAATATTTTCAAAACCAAAATTAATGTTTAAATTGATACTGTAACATCAAAGAATCGATTGCAGCTTGAAGAAATGCTATGAAATTCAAGAACACAAATAAAAATACAAACAAACAAAAAATCAAGAATGTACAGACAAATAATTTATGTTACTTTCTCACCCAAATACACTTGTTTCCATTAAGAGAAAAATGTATAATGGTTTCAAAACCAAGACTAAAATGTAAAATTAGAAATGAAAAATGAATGCACTAAACTTTAAATAATAAGAAATGTAGGATATTTGAGTTCTGAATCACTTTGTTGAGTGCACAACATGCACATTCACCTATTCAAAACCCTTAATATCCTTAGCAAACTTTAGAAAATCATCACCACAATTTAGGGATCTGAGGCCACGACTAAAGCTATATACACATCCACCTATTCAAAAACCTTAATATCCTCTACAAACTTCAGAACATCATCATCACAGTTTAGGGGTCTGAGGCCACGACTAAAGCTATATTTGGGGTTCCAATATCACATATACTTGATATTCCTATATCCCTCATCTTTTATCAAATTTTCCAAATCCATATACGACATGTAGTCCGTATCCCATTTCTAATCCAATTCAGACACTAATCCATTAACATACCATTTAACAAGACTCTCTACTAACTTTGCCTTATGATAAAATCTTATCTTAATGCAATGACTTTGAAATGGTATGAATAAATAACAAACTTTCCATCAGAATACCATATAAAATATGGTGAAAACAAGATGATGAAAAATAACGAGTTCAAATAGCATCATGACATGCCTCATACAGAAACAAACATCTTTTTTTGACTATCGAAGACGGTGGAATATGTCGAATGTTTCTCATCTTCCTTCCTGCTTGGATGAACCATGAACGATGAAGACCTTTGAGTTTCTAAGGTTCGAAGGTTAGTGCAAGAGAGGATTAGGGTTTACAATGTTATGGAAAGAAAGGATTAGATTAGACCTTTGAGTTTCTTGCTTTTAACATGTTTTTTATGGAAATAAGAATTTCATAAATCATTTGTTAATTAAATATAATTACTTCCTCCATTTCAAAATAATAGTCGTTTAAGATTTTTGCACACAGATTAAAGAATGCAATAATATTGTCATAAGACATTACATTTTTACAAAATTAACCCTTTGAATGTATTAGAAGCAATGTAGAGATAAATAGTAAATGACATAATTGGAAAACCAATAATCATTAGTACATTGAAAAGTGAAAATGAGAATCATTTTGAAACAAATATTATTTGCCAAAATGACAATCATTTTGAAACAGAGTGAGTATATACTATATTTAAGTTACATGGCACCAAGTTTAGTGAATTTCTTAATCCACCCATAGGGGTGGGGCGCACCCCATGAAAACCCGAAAATGCCCTTCTCAAAGCCGGAAGTTTATTTCCGGTTCGCACCCTATTTTGTTCAAACCAGTCAAAATGTGGTGTGACCCCTGAAATTGTAAAAAATTGTACCGGAAATTTACTTCTGGTATGGAACCGGAAGTATAACTCCGATCATAGAAGCGGAAACATTGAGTTGTATGCCACCTGGATATTTTGTATGAAACCAGAAGTTTATTTTCGGTTTTGTCACGAAGTTGGTTGCTATAAACAGCAACCATGGTGATCACCATCATAACAAACGTTCTCCTTCAAACCTCTCCAAAACCCTCTCCATTGCCAATCCATTATCCACTCCAAATCCATATTTTTTGGTTCATCATATCAGAAAAAGCTCAACAAAGAAGAATTTTAGGTAAACATCATCCCTTTTATCCCTAATTCACTGCATTAATCTGTAACTTTTTACTGAAAATAAGGTTACAAACAAACCAAAAGTTTACTTTCGATTCCTAGTTGAATGCAACCGGAAGTTTAGTTCCGGTTTTGTCTTTGTTTTGAAATTATGTAGAAAATTTCACTGTGATATGTGTATTTATAATTTATATTATGTTAAATATGTATGGTGCACCGCGATAACATTCCTAAGCCCGATGTCACCGAAGTTGTATCGCCGATCGTAGTTCCGCCTCGCGTAATTAAGGCGGTCGATGTTCGTGAACATTTTGAAAATGTTAAGGAATTTGAATTCTGGGACGATATATTGTAGTGGATTCCTTTAGAGGAAACAAGGTTAGGATTTGCTATTGTGATACGGCATTAATGAATGTCGTTGCGATCGTATTTCCGACCCCTTCCGCATTACTTTGTAGGTACCATATTACAAAAATGTGAGAAGTCGGGTTAAACCTATTGCGGGGTCGAAACAGGTAGCTGGCGAAGATGGAAAATTGGTAAAGTCCATTGTTATTGTGGATAAAATCATGGCTGCATGGAATGTTATTCTTAATGCATCTACAAAAGAGATGTATATTGATATTGTTTTACAATTTCGAGCTATTTGTGAGAAATATCTGAATCTGTTGAAATTTGTGAGCATAGTACTTGATCAGGTGAAGGAGAAATTTGTTTGTGCATGGACCGATCAGGTTATGCACCTCGGACATACAACATCAAACCGAGTTGAATCTGCGCATGCTTGTCTTAAGAATTGGTTGGCAAATAGCATGGGCGATTTGATTACGGATTGGGAAGTTGTGAAACATATGATCATGAACCAGCATAATGAGATACAAATGACATTTGGTCGTAGTATCACGGTGTTGGAACACAGGTTCAAGGAGAATATGCTATATTCTCAATTGGTCAGTAACATCTCTCAGGCGGCGCTTAATTATATTTTTCAAGAGGCCAAAAGAGCTTCAACTGTGGGTGATGACACCTCAAAGTGTGGGTGCACTATTGTGAAAATATATGGTCTCCCTTGTACTTGTGTCATAGCCAAGAAGATGAGTGATAATATCCTAATATGTATGGACGAGGTCTCTAGTCATTGAAAGATACTTAGTTTTGAGGAAGACTGGAAAATGAAAAGTGATCAATCAAATATTTCCATCCTTACCGAATGGGAAGAAATACAAGCGAGATTTTTGAGAGCCGATGACGCCACCAAACTCCACATCAAAGAAGAGTTGAGAAAGATTGTGTTTCCAGATACCATAGATTTGAAACCACCCTCCTAACCGGTAAAAACAAAAGGTGCACCGAAGAAGTTGAAACCTACACCGGGCGAAAATTCTACTACGAGGACTCCTTAGTATTATGAATATGTTGACAAAGTATTTCCCGACTCACCTACACCGAAATCTCAAAAATATGTTTTCAAAGGTGCTTGTATTAGCAAACCACTGCTTACACCGACTCCATCAAAAATATCGTTCATCGATCACATGTCGGTTTACATGCACAAATACGTTGAAAAGATCGTCAATATGGGTGGTGACGGTAATTGGGGCTTTCGAGCTGTTTCTTGTTTGCTAGATAGTCGTGAAGAGTATTACAACATTGTCTGAAATACTCTAATCACAGAGTTGACGGAACACGGAGAGTTGTACACATGTGTGCTCGGGAGTAAAGAGAAGGTTGAGAAAATACATCATGCACTATTACCTGTTAAGGTTGGATGTGCTCCGGAGGACAAATGGATGTGGTTCCCTGAAATGGGTCATCTCATAGCAAGTGCATATGACAGGGTCTGTATTAATCTGACAAGATACAGTTTTCGGAGACTTTTTTTTCTTCTGCGCACTGCTCCTACACCAAATCCCAGTGATTGTATCATTTGTGTTGGGTGGATTTCAAATCCACGACATTTTGTTCAAGTCTACTTGAAATCGGGATGCCCTATACCACCGACATCACCAGAGTGGACGCTTCATTTCACATAACCATCAGAGACATGGTCGGACGAATTCATGGAAATGATGCAAGAATACAACAAGTTGAGGGAAATAGATATAGAAATGAATAGGGAAAAGTCGAAAGGGGTGCCACCGGTGGATTTATTTGACGACACTTTTTTCGGCTCTTTCAAGTAGTATAGGCAGCATTGTAATGTTAACTCCATTTTGATAATGTATTATGATGTGGAAATATACTCATTTTTGTAATTTGACCACTTGCAAAAAAAATTGAATATATGAGATTTTATGTTATACTTGTTGTTTTCTGTTATGTTTCTGGTTTTTCAAACCTAGGCCACTTACCGGAATTCAACTTTCGATTTTGGTCTTAAGTAGAAAATCGGAATTTAACTTCTGGTTTTATCACTAACAGAAAGATAGGATTTCTATGGTTCATGTTTACATCCTTCTACTATAAAAATACCCCTCCTCTTATAATTCTTCCTACCACAATACATAAAACCAAATATGAACACGAAATTAGACATCACATGGGTTATTGGAGTTGTTCATTTTCCTGGCGACATATCGTCTCGCGAATTCAAGATCACGGTGTACACCCCAATTGAAGAGGTATGTGAAACTTTGCAGGAACTTGTTCCTTACGACGACGGTCGAAAGGTAGAGAAGATCGAGTACCGCTCGCCATCAATCGACAACAAAGGGAATATGTAGTTCATGAACCGTGAACTGAAGAACGACGACTATGTACGGGCTATGTGGTCGGCTTATCGAAATTTTCGAGAAAGTTCCAATCGAGTTAGATGCGACTTTATCAAGAATCGCCGATGACATTATGAGGATGTTGCAACCTCCACCCAAATATTGATTTGTAATGTTCGATTTATGTTTAACTTTCGATTTATATTTGTTAAGTTTATATATCTCTATGTTAGACAATGAAGTGAGTTTTTCTGGTTTTCCGTTATGAATGAAACCCAAAATATAGTTACGGTACAGAACCGAAACTTAATTTCCAATTTAGTTTAAATTTTATCGCATGGTGTTGCGCACCAGAAATTTATTTCCGATTTTCAAGGGCAATTTGGAAATTTTGCGCGGGAGAGTAAGAAAGTCATGGGGTGAGTTAAGAAATTCACCAAATTTATTGAAACAAGTCAGCATTCTCTTATGCCACGTATGCAATTATGAAAAGGGACTAAAAATGGCCAAAAAATAGTATAATTTAGAACTAAAAGACTGGATTTTATAATAGGGATAAAAAATTCAAAAAATATATACATAGGAGGATCAAAACTACATGCAAGCCTTATAACTATTTTGTCATGTTAACATATACTACGCGCTGCAAAGTAAGGGTTTTTTTTTTTTTATAGTTTGCAAAAGAAACAGTCACTATTTCTTGTAAAGTTGTACACGCACACGCACTCATCCCAATTTCCATAATCAGTCCAAAATAGATTAACATGATATCTTTAATATTCTGACCTGGTCAAATCTTTAGTATTCTAACCTATAATTAGTATTATTCCAATTTTAATTTTCAAAATCTTTTTGAATTTAGAACCAGCATAGAATACTCCGATGGAAGCATAGTCCCTGTCACAAGTTCAGCCTAAGTGACTTTTCCAAATGATTTAAGTTATAAAACAAGCTCATTCATCTTGTTAATTATAATTATAATATTCATATCTAAAACAATACTTCCAGGCACTGGCATGTATTAAACAATTCGTTCATTTGACTTCAAAATCTACATATAATAACTTCCATATTTTTTCTGACAAGTGCAGAGAGGAATAGGGTTAGTTACATTGAAAGGTACTGATAAAAACTGTCCAGTTCAAAACTTGATGGAGAATACTTTCATTTAACTGGGGTACACTATATATAATCAGCGTGCAGAAAATTACATTGGTGTTTGTCTTCAGTATGGAGTGTAGAGAAGTGTACAAGACAAGATCAGAAAGCTCTCATCCATCCACTCCAAACTGTATCAGGAAAAAATATTATGGGGAGGGAAATAATCGGTAAAATACATGAAATACTAGGCAAACTCCCTCCCCAGCACCTGAAGCTGTTGAGATATTCAAGATGTGAAGCTACGAATATATCATGGCGCTGTTCTCATGGAATCTTGCCTTCTAAGGGGAATCCCTTCAACGTCATCAAACACGTCTTCTTCTGAATGCTTATTAAGTTTACTAATAGATGAACCTTGTAAACATGTAAAAGAAAATAATATTAATAATAGTGGTTTAAGATGGCAAGACCTTACACTCAGAAGTGCATTGCAAGGCCGAGAGAGGGAAATTTAAGTCATGTGAAATCACTAGAGCATACCATCAGTCACCATATCCTTAGTCCTGTGCAGAAGAAAAGTTCCTGAAAGTATTGTCACAAATCCACATATTTCTGTGATAACTTGAGTTGGACTTTGCCGATCCCAGTCCTGATATCAAGTTTAATACACAACCAAAGATCAACCTTCAAATAGCAAAACAATGGACAGACAGATATTTGATATGTTAAAAATATCTAAACTATCGAACCTGCACATACAACACGAAAACAAACAAAATGAAGGTTAAAATCAATTCTTAATGTGTTAATAATATATGTGACCTATAATCCTAAGTTCAATACATATGTAACTAAACGGTTATACTAGCATATTTTCTCTGGTACCATGACAAATATGTTGTGGCAAGATAAAAAACAACTTGTTCTTGCAGGGACATAAATTTCTCCTGACAAATATGTTGTGGCAAGATAAAAAACAACTTGTTCTTGCAGGGACATAAATTTCTCCTGACAAATATGTCCAGGTCTTGTGTGACATCCTAAAGTATAATGATTTTAGAGACTATAGTAGTCGTTCTCGAATAGAGTATAAAATATCATTTCTTAAAATAGACCCAGAATGTCATGTTTAATCACATGCCACAAAAACACAAATTTCATTCAAATAAAGATACTCATTGATATTGCCACACAAATTCCATTCAAATAAAGATACTCAATTGATATTGCCACGCTATACCCTCTTTATGGGGAGATTGATTTTCAAAGTAACTATATAGACTTTATTTTAAAAATCTATAAGTTACGAAATACATCTTAAGTGATAACTACTAAATTATAATTAAAAAAAAGGCTGTGATTGTTTGCTATTGTAGTTCTAGCCAACAACTTGTACCTTTAAAGATATTGCAATGATAATAAAACAAAATGACATAAGATATCATCTTACTCCCTCCGTTTCAAAATGAGTGTCATTTAAGGTTTTTGCACACAGATTAAGGAATGCAATCATATTGTCATGAGACATTGCACTTTTACTAAATTAGGCTTATTAATTTATTGGTAGTGTGCACAGTAATAATTATATGACACAATTGAAAAAATAGCTATCATTACTACATTAAAATGTGAGAATGACATTCATTTTGAAACAATTTTTTTTCTTTAAAAACGACACTCATTTTGAAACGGATGGAGTAATAAGTATGCAAAAATCTAAACCATTAGACGACCACAATGTCTCCAATTATTGGGAGTGACTACATAAGCAATTTGGAGCAACAGGGAAACGCATAAAAACTAAAATAAAGCAACAAAGTATTGGCCAACGATATCTGTCTCATTATAAAACTTACCTTAAACATGATAACACTAGCCACGATGGTTAAAGTTGTAAACATGACATAATAAATGGGAGATACCACTGCCGTATTGAAAGTATCCAGCGCCTGATGAAGAAGAAGAAGAAAGTTATAGCATAAATTAACTAGCCACCAAAAATAGATGTATCAATAATGTGTAAAAGTAACTATACAATATTAATTTGTAGCAGGATCAGCCCAAAACAACATCTAGGATATGGAAACTGTATATTGAAGTTCCATTCTAATCCGACACATTTAAGTTTTAAGCTATAGAGAAAATGATGAGCTTTTTCACATAGACAAATCAGATACCTAAACTTGCATTTATATGCATTTAAACTATTAAACCATTCATTACACTTGCGTCATCACACCTTCCTATTCATTATCCACCTGCAATCCATTTGAATATAAGGTGTCAACTTCAATGCACTAATTCTCTTTCATTAATAATGGCGTAAAGCATGAAGTGTTTTAAGGAAAAACATTATCTTTATTATAGCAGAACTGCCACAGCAAACTGCAAAATAACTTCACAATGTGATATGGATAATGTATCTCATTATTTCTCCTCTTTGGATCATTTTTTTTCATGCTTTCATTTTTTACCAAAAAACTCACTTTTATGTATTGTTCTTCATTGTGTTACTTTATGAATTAGCAATTTCTTTTCATTTCAACAATATTTCCTATGAATCGGAAGTTAGTTTAGTTACCTTACCTCACATATTCTTACTCATACAAAGCCACAAATTTTCAAACAACAACATTAAAATTTCCACAGGTTTTCACCTGTTGGCATGCCACATCTGTGAAACCTTGAGACATATTTTAAGGCTTTGTTTAGAATGATAAAATAATGTTTATCATTAATGAATTTTTAATTTTTGAAATACTATAACAACAAAAATTATATTTGATTTTGAACAATTTGTCTAAGCTCTCCGAAACCCTCCTCCAATACAAATTTTGAGTTTCCCCAAATTAGGGAATTATTGGTGTTATGAAGAAAAACAAACCCTTCAAAACCCTCCCAACCAAAACTATTCTATTTTTTTCACCTAATCCTTCCTATTTTTCAAAGCCATCCTCTCCCTTTCCCTTCAAACTCCCAAACAAAGCCTAAGGGTATGAAACTCTCCTTGTCTTCCTAGTTGATAAACTGTGGTTTCAAACTTTCCTTGTTGATAAAACGTCTTCCTAACCTTCTTGTCAACTCTTCCATCAAGATTTTGTGGCTTTATCATTTGAAAACAAATGCTATACATTTCACCACTTTTAACATGTTTTATACTATTTATTCACTAAGCAGTGGATAATACGACAAAGCATTTATTCATTTTTAAATCATCACATAAAATTCTCAAACAATTGCAGAAATTAGTTAAAAGATCTCGAGGCCGTATGTGGCAGTAATATGCTCAAAGACATAGAGTGATAGGTGGGGGAGGGAGGGAGAGAGAGGAAGAGAAGAAAGAGACTAATGTTCAAGAAAAATATCATGCATAAGCCAGATGAGAAGAATAGCAATCACCACTTGAACAATTTACTATTCTTATAAATACGAGCAAGGAAATAGTAGACATGTAAAGTGTTTTAAAATCAAAAGGCATTCACCAAAATAAAGTGTAAAACACATGATACTTCCACCAATTTCAATGAAATGATAGTTAACTAAACCAAATAGGTGCACTGTGGAAATATAAGATGATACTTCAAATTAACATAAGCATCAAGAAACAAGAAAACTATCATACCTTATTTAAATAATTCATTTGCGTAAGAATACAAACAGTTACAACTAACACAAATACCCAAGTTTGAGGGTAAATTAGCTGATTCATCCCAGACAGAGTTAACTTTATGGCAATTCCCAGAGCCTTAACACTCATAACCTATTAAAAGAGAACCAGGCAACATAAGTACATAAAAGGAAAAACAAAATCAGAGAGCTAGGGGAAAACAAGGACTATTCGTCAACAACTAGATGATGAGACATACCGATAGGGAACCTACAAGGGAACAAACACCAACATAAACCATTATGTGTGTCTGGCCATACAGAGGAATGAAGTGGAAGATAAGAATAAAAGTAGCTGTTATAACCAAAGCTGCATAGAAGAGAAAGGCTGCAAAAGAAAGAGTCGTGTTTGGTTAGTAATACGATTACAATATGATATTATTTCAAGGCTGAAACATGACTACCTGGATCCATAGCAAGAGCCCACACTTCTGGCACTGATTCAATTACCCTTTCTTGAGGAGCATGTAGAACAATTGTTGTAGACCCCACAACACACAAAGCGCAACCAAGAACTCCAAATATGTGTAGTCTCTCCCGTAAGATAATATGGGCAAGAGCAGCACTGCAGGACAGCATCAAAAATCAGAATTTATCAAGAGTAGTGCATAAGTATGAAGCTTAAATTTTATCATGCCTGATAATAATGCTAAGAGCGCCAAGAGGAGTGACCAATATAGCAGGAGCAAATGCATATGCTGCAAAATTGGCAATCTCTCCAACAATCACTGTTGATATAGACATTGTTAGAACAGACATTTTAATCCATTTTCAGTATCATCAGTTGTAAGCAAATCAGGTCAATAAATTGTATGCAGATATTTTGCTGGTATCCGTGGATTGGAATGTAGAAATATTCCCAGGGAAAATGTGTGAAAGCAAAAATAAAGTAAAAACATTATATGGAAAAGCCGAAATGGTGCAGGCTTTGGCTACTTTTTCACTTATACAACAAATCTGGACAGCATATTACAAAAAGTAATACAACTTAACCTAAACTTGTGAATTTTTGCTAAGAGTTATTAAAACATACAGGGGTGAGAGAAAAACATACAGAATAACACCCCCTATTTGGATTTCTTAGGATTCTGCGTGGAGCTAACATTAAGCAAGTTTAGATCCATAACTACATTACTTTATGTCCAAGTAAAATGACTATAAACTGAAAAAGGAGTTATGGGGATGACAGAAAAATAATAAATTCAGTTCACCAAGTCGGACAATAAGATGTTGCACAGATAGTTGTCAGAGAAAATAAAGACCAACATCTAGTTTAGCAATCAATCCACAGCAAACAATATCGTGAATGACTCACTTGTTATCATGCCTACCCACCAAAGTGGTTCATACAGGTACGAATAGCCTCCACTTCCTGCGAAAGATAATCACTTTGAGAGTTAGCTACCATTGCACATGATTTGATTGGGTATAAACTAGAAACATAAATGCCCCTACTCAGTTTGGCCAATAGAAATGATAAGCATGCAATATGAACATAATATAATTATCTGTGGAACGTAAAAGATGTCTATACGGATGAGTAGCAACAAACGACATGAAAACTGTTTAACTCATAGACAGTTTTTTCATCATATTTTAACATTAACATCAAGATCAGGCCAGTTTATCAACCCAACCCCTATATGCTGAAATAGGTCAATAGGAAACTCCATTTCCACCATATGTTAACATTGGCATCAAAAACTAATAATCCGTTTTTGAAATTGAAGTCGGCAGTATGAAGTAAACATAATTGAGCAACTAGTTCCCGGATCGAGAAGTGAAAACTGAAATTGAAGTAAGATTAAAAAGAGAAAAGGAATTATACCTGCCCTAACACCACTTGCACCAGCCTTTTTCAAACCTTTCTTTTTAACAATGAAACTAGCACCGATGAAGAAACTGGAGGAAAGAGCGAGTACTAGTCCCTTAACATTATCCGATGACATTCCTTCGCGCCAACTGGAACTCGTAGACAACATCGACGACGACGACGACGAAGATGAAGAAGTCGCCATCTCGCGAAATCAAAAACCCTAGCGAGTGGGAGCGAGATGGATCTCGCCACTTGCGAAGAGAGAGACCAATTACCACACGATGATACAGCTGTCACAAAGGATCGGGAATGCTTCGGAAATGCAATATCAGTATATGCATATCAAAGCAAAAATACAGATAATTATTAAATCATTTTACAGTCTGAGTGAGACATCACTCTTACACTCCATTCTTGTGTTAATCACTACTTGATTAGGAATTAATTACGCTTTCATTTGCTTAATCTCGATACCTTTCCTTTCTCGCTTCTTCTACCTTTTCTTCTTCTTTTATTTTCGTTCATACGTTTTATTTTATTTTATCTTAATACTTTCTTTAAAATAAAAACTTAATATAATACAACGTATTCTTAGATTTTTTACTATTTTTTATTTATAATTGAAAATTATCTTTTTGAGAAATATTTATAATTGAAAATTAAAAAAATTATATTTATATTTAACTTTTGTTTTTTTATTTATTTAAGATTGTGTTTGGAATAATGAATTAGAATGGAACGGAATGAAATCAAGATCCTATTTTTGTTTTATATAATTTTATAATTTACAGAACGAAATAGAATAATTTAATTCATTTAATTATAATGTAAATTGAGTGGGCCGAAAATTGAAGTATTTAATGGAATATGATTGAATGAATTTCATCATGTTTCATTTTGCATCATCCATTATTTAAAAATCCAATAACATGACAAATAAATCTACATACTCGGTCACTCTCGTCTCAAATTAGCAGAAAAATTTAATTTAATTATGGGTGGGGATGAAAAAAACTCTTTCTTTTTAATTAGAGGGACGGGGATACTCGCACTCGTCTATTCAATTTAGTTTATTATTCTTATATTTAATAATTTTATTACTCATTTTACACTTCTTTCTCTTGGAATATCAAATTTATTAAAAATAATTTTTAAATACAAATTAAATAAAAATAATTAAGTATTATGATTTTTTTAAATGGTCATACTTAATTTAATGATTTATTTTTATCGTTATGAAAAAAAAAATTATTCATTTAAAAAAATCTAATTTACATGGGTGGGGGTTTGGGCAGGATGGAAAAACCTATTACTTGTTGGGGGCGGAGATCAATTATTACTCTCTACTAGATTTGGAGGTAGGATTGGTCTGGGTATGCTTAAACTTGTCTCTGACCCTACTCTGTTGGCATGCTTACAATATAATCTAATTCATTATTATTTTATCATATTTCATCGATTTAAACACATTCTTGGGGTGCGTTTGATTTGTTAAAAAAATGAGGGAATGGACAGGACAAAAATATTTGTTCAACGTTTGATTTAAAAAATAAATAAAGGACTGCACAAATAAACGAATAAAGGATTCGACAACTATCTAATATTTTGTCACTCACTTAACAATTAGACAAAAAGTTGTCACGCATACAGATAAATGAAAAATACTAATATAATATCTTCTGGTTCTTTTATATAATAGCGAATATTGTTCTGAAAACCTAACGCCTCCATCTGCAACACAAAACTTGCTGACTTTTTCACATCACTTTTTCAAGTGATAAGTTCAAGCACCATTTTTGTATTACTTTTTCTTGTACATATTGTTATGTATATCTATATAATATATAAAATCGGGTATGAGTTTTTCAATTAAAAATATTTTATTAATAATCAATTTTTACAATTAAAATCTCTTAATGACCATGTTTTTCAAATAATTGCTTAAATAACTATGTTTGAGTTTTGATTTAAGTGTATGCGTCGTCTCATATAGCGCATGCACTAAAAAATGAACATATGCGTCATATGAGATGGCTAATTGGTGACATCACAATGATGTCACCAATTAGTCATCTTATATGACGTCTAGGTTCATTTTTAAGTGATGTTACCAATTAGCCATCTTATATGGCATTTATGTTTATTTTTTAGTGCACGCGCCATATGAGATGACGCTTACACTTAAATCAAAACTCAAACTTAGTTGCTTAGATAATTTATTTGGAAACCATGGTCATTGAAGAATTTTAATTATAAAAACTGGTCATTTCAAAAATATTAAGGTCGTGTGACAAATAGGAACAAGGTACATATGGAGCATGATGGAGATAATTTTTTTCCTAAGGCTTGATATTAGAGTGTGTGCTCTCCAATAATCATGATGAAGCAAACAAGTATATTGATGAGCTTAAGATTGAATTGGATAATGTGAAATAGGAACCGACTTGAGAGGAAAGGTTTATGCATATTATCATTAAGAAGTATGATAAGTCACTTTATTCTAAGACAAAATTTAAGGTTACCCTTGTGAAGTCGCAGAACGATACCAAGGAATCAAGCAATAAGCTCGCCCAAACTAAGGCAAAGTTAAAGGCGACCATCCTCTCGTAGTAAAAGCTGGAAGGCGAGATGTTATAATGTCGAGACAAGTTGGTTGAGACTTTTGAAAAATATCTCGAGTTCACCAAAGGAAAGGTGTCTTACCTGCATACTAGCATGGATTACGTGCAAGGTGATTAAATATGGCTAGCTACTGACGAGGAAGGCAAGGTGCCCCCATAGACGATTCCTATTTCTCAAATGTGGATGTTCCCACTAAATAGGATGATACTTATGTTGAGTATAACAAGGTTCCTATTGAGGAGATTGTCCGATAAGAGGTTGTTCTGGAGGACGAGTAACCATAAGAGGATGACCAATGAGCCCCTATTACTAATGTTCTTTAGTCCCTCTCCCTGTTTGGATTGTGTTATCACACCCTTAGTGGTTTTTATGTAATCTCGTCTTTCAAGTTTTATTAATGAAATACTTACGCCTTTTGGCGCTTCCCTACGCATAGTAGTAAAATTAGGGAGTGTTTGGGACACAACCAAGATGCAAGGTTGATACATCATTTCCAATAAGTAATATGTCATTTAGATATGATATTAGAAAATTATCGTGCTCATTAAACTTATTGTAGATGTGAGGCTCAATTTTTCGCTTTTAAGGAATACATATTCTTTTAGTAGTTTTATCAAAGCAAAGATCCCAACTTTTAGAAGTTTTTAATGCCACATGCAAATCAGAGTGTGTTATCTTGAAAAATCTAAAAAAAAAACATGAAATTTGATAATAGAAATCATTAAGGTGGTTTTTTTTTAAACAGAGACTAAAAAATTATCAAAATGGATATAAATAAAACTGCATTTAAACTTAAAAAAAATAAAAATAAAAAGGAAATATATATCTCCCAGGGTGCTATTTGTAAATCTACTATTGTTAAAGCCCCTTCTCTCTAACCCCGACAACACCATCGACATCCACTCCATCTCATCCACCATCCTCCTCGCCGCTGTTCGTTGCCCGATCCCCGATACCCGCGCTTACGCTATCGCCGACGCTCTCTTAAATAAATAGGTTTTTTAGGGTTATTGAATAACACATCTCAACAAAATGCTTGTATCAACACTTTCATCAACCCAATAACTCTGAACAACCGCCGAAACCATGCATCTTCGAACCACATCTTCACATCAGCACCTCACTTCAATTTCAATCTTCACCTCACATTCTCCTTCTCTCAGGTTCACTTCTCTTCAATCTTGTCTTTTCTTCACTCCATTTTCTCATAACAACAATAAAAATCACATTTTTCAATAATTTCAGGTGCTTCTGTTCCATTCAAACACAACATCTCGTTCAAAATGAAAAACCCAGATCCAGAAACTCAAGCAAAACCGCCAAAGCAATGGCTAATCTAATAAATTTCAAACCTTGGTCAAATGGGTTGCTATCATCCTTCAAAAATTCTCTCTCCAAAACCACTGTTCTTCAAACCCTTCGCCATATCAAGGTACCCTCCAAAGCCTTTCACTTTTTCAATTGGGTACACGAAAACGGTTTCTCTCATAACCCACAATGCTATTTCATCATGTTAGAAATTCTGGGTCGTGAGAAAAATCTCAATGTAGCTAGGAATTTCCTTTACTCCATTGAGAAAAGGTCTAATGGTGAAGTGAAAGTTGATGATAAGTTTTTCAATAGTTTGATTCGGAGTTACGGTGAAGCTGGATTATTTAAAGAGTCTGTGAAGCTTTTCGAAAGTATGAAGGTTATTGGTGTTTCGCCGTCTGTTGTTTCGTTTAATAGTGTTTTGTTGGTTTTGCTTAGAAGGGGTAGGATCAATATGGCCAAAGGCGTGTATGATGAAATGCTTAACACGTATGGTGTTAAGCCGGATTCGTACACGTTTAACATTTTGATTAGAGGGTTTTGTAAAAACTCGATGGTTGATGAAGGGTTTCGTTTCTTTCAAGAAATGACGAGTTTTGCTTGTGAGCCGGATGTTGTTACGTATAACACGCTTGTTGATGGTTTGTGTAGAGCGGGGAAGGTCAAGGTAGCGCATAATTTGGTGAATGGTATGAGTAAGAGATGTAAAGATTTGAGTCCTGATGTTGTTACTTACACGACTTTGATTCGAGGATATTGTATGAAACAAGAAGTCGACGAAGCGTTGGGTATTCTTGACGAGATGAATGGTAGAGGCCTTAAGGCGAATATAGTTACGTATAACACTCTGATTAAAGGACTTTGTGAAGCTCAGAGGTGGGATAAAATGAAAGATATTTTGGAACAAATGAAAGGCGACGATGGATTGGTTCCTGATGCGTGTACGTTCAATACGTTGATTAATTCACACTGTTGTGCAGGAAACATCGATGAAGCTTTTAAGGTTTTCGAAAACATGGAAAGTTTACAGGTCTTAGCAGATTCGGCATCGTATAGTGTTCTGATACGGAGTTTATGTCAGAAAGGCGACTCTGATAAGGCGAAAAGCTTTTTGATGAGCTGTTCGAGAAGGAAGTTTTGTTATGTAGTTTTGGCCCGAAGCCGTTGGCTGCTTCCTATAAGCATATTTTTCAGTATTTGTGTGAAAACGGGAAAACAAAGAAAGCCGAAAGGGTACTCAGGCAGCTAATGAAACGGGGAACTCAAGATCCTATATTATACCAGATAGTGATTTTGGGGCACTGTAAAGAAGGTGCATTCGAAAACGGATACGGGATTTTGATATGGATGTTGAGAAGAGATTTTCTTCCTGATATTGATATCTACGACTATTTGATCGTTGGTTTTCTTCAGAAGGATAAGCCTCTCCTTGCAAAGGAGACACTAGAGAGAATGCTAAAGAGCTCCTATCAACCAGAAACATCTACATGGCATTCTATACTAATTAGACTTTTGGAAAAAGGTTGTGTTCATGAATCTGCCGGTGTTATCGTCACGATGTTGGAGAGAAATATCCGACAAAATATAAATCTTTCAACTAAGTGTTTAAAGCTACTCTTTGACCGTGGACTGCAAGATAAAGCATTCAAAATTAACGATTTGATATATAAGAACGGATACCGTGTTAAAATGGACGAAGTGGTTCAGTTTCTTTGCAAGAAAGGAAGGCCGTCGGAAGCATGCAAAATGTTGTTTTTCAGTTTGAAAAATGATCAGAATGTTGAGATTGATTTGTTTAATACTGTTATTATCGATCTTTGTAAAATTAACAAGGCTTCAGAAGCATTCGGTTTGTGCTATGAATTGGTGGAGAAGGGTTTACATCAGGACTTGAGATGTCTCAATGATCTGGTAACTGCTTTAGAGGAAGAGGGAATAATTGAGGAGGCTGCGTTTGTATCGAAAAGAATGCCGAGTGAAGAGAACTTCGACAGATCTGTCTAAGAATTCAAGGCGTGATAAAATGTGAGTGACATTCACTTCTTTTTCACTCGTTTACTTCTATACTTTCTAACTTGAAAAATTATTGTACTATCACTATCCAATTTGGGGAAATTCAACAAACCCTTTTAACTAACTTGTAATTTCTTACAACATGTTAATTCAAGAAGCTAAGTTGTTTGTTACATATTCTGGACGCAATTAGGAAGTTTGTGAATGTAATTGTATGGATTAGCAAGTTTTAGGTTTACAAGTGGGTGGGTAAAAGTGGTGATGAAAAGGTAAAGTTAGAAATGAAAATATTAGAGAGTGTTGGGGTAGCCTAAAGTAAACCTTTAATCGGTTATTGTCTCTATGCATCTATCGTTTTTGTGGATAATTTGGTTATTGTAGTCTATCTAAAGTAAATTGAATGTGTAGAAATTGGCCAGACGATTCATTTTTGGAAAGGGACATGAGGTACTTGATTTTCATACCGATGATAGTCGAAAGAAGATCGGGAAATTTATGGAATCAGCGTGGAAATGCGTTTATTTTTTATCGGCAGAAATTTTTGCGCTGGCAGTAACATATAACGAGCCTTGGTTTACTGATACAAGTTATTTTTGGGTTGGGCCAGGGAATCAGAGATGGCCAGATCAAAAGATTAAGTAAGATTGCTGTTTTCACGTCCAATTATGATTGATTTCCAGTTGGAATTTCAATTTATTCTTGTTATTATTAGTATCAACTTTAGTTGGTCGAATGAGCAGTAACCATTTACCATTTTCAGATTGAAATTGAAGGGATTGTATATGTATGGTGCTGGATTTTATTCATACTCCATACTTGCTTTAATTTTCTGGGAAACAAGACGCTCTGACTTTGGGATTTCCATGACACACCATGTTGCTTCTCTCACTCTCATTGTGTTATCCTACACATTTAGGTACAGTTTCATGAGCCTTTTATTTTTCGTTTTCATCCAAGCTTTTGGTTAGTGTCGTGTGACATGTAGGGGGTACTGTTTTGCAATTGTTAAATATGTTTAATGTTTAAAATGTAATTCATTTTGAACTCCTCTTATCAAAGAGTGAAATCTGTTGAAATGTTCGCTGTGTGTGAGAGAGAAAGCAAGAGAGTTAAACTTTGTGGACTTAATGCTTGCACTAATCCTCCTATTTGGATATTTTCATACAGTAATTTTTTACTTATTGTTCAATACACTCAGGTTTGTTCGAGTTGGATCAGTTGTTTTAGCCCTTCATGATGCTACTGATGTGTTTCTGGAGATAGGGAAAATGTCCAAATACAGTGGCGCCGAAACAATGGCCAACTTTGCTTTTGTTCTTTTTGTTTTGTCTTTCACCATACTACGTGTCATTTACTTCCCATTCTGGGTTCTTCGAAGTACAAGGTTTGTGTTAAATCAGCTCCCCATTCTACATGCCATATATGTTCAGATATCATTCTATTACTCTATTTAATTGTCTTCTTCTTTTTCGCAGCTCTGAAATGGTTCCCACCTTGAAGTTGGGAAAGCATTGGGTGGATGGTTCAATACATTATTATGTATTCAACACTCTTCTATACTGCTTGCTTATTCTTAATATTTATTGGTGGGTATTGATCCTTCGAATGCTTGTTCGTCAAATCCGAGCTAAAGGAAAAGTTAGTGAAGATATTCGATCTGGTAAGTTCGAAATATTTGTTACATATGTCTTTTTTCGTCAGAAAAGATACCATCTGCAATAATTGATTCCTCTTGATGTGGAAGACCCATCTACATATCAATGGCTTTAGCCTGTATAAAGTTTAACTGGATGTCTACAGATAAATCATTGCTTGTAACATTTTCATTTACATGCAGATTCTGAAGACGAACATGAACATGAAGAATGAGCACGACAACAAGATTGGAAATTGTTCTTTGTTTGAAATTGTACACATTTTTTTACACATAGTGTCACATTTTATGCGATGACAATGTAAAATTAACCAAAAACTTGTCCTATCCAAAACACTATTTTAGAATGATATATAGTGATCTTATTTCCAATTATTTTCTTCCACTAAATTCAATTTCTTCACTAGATTATGTTCTTTGTAAGCTGTTTTCCCCCTTAAGTTATCTATCACGATGAGATTTGGCTCTATCTTCTTGATATATTGGATTGTCTGATCTTTGAAGAGTATCGTGTATGCACTTTGAACTATCTTTTTGTTTACAGGATTCCATAATTGAAAAACAAGTTCATGTCTTAATGAAACAATGCAGTATGATCTCATTTGAACTAGTATCCAACTTTGATCTCTCAAAATTTTAGGTAGATAAGGGTGTTTATGAGACGGCGGGTCAATCCGTGAACCCACGCTAATTATTTGAACCCTCTCATTTACGAGTATCTCCGAACAAACACATGGATGGATAACTTGCATAGTTTTGATTCACATTTTAATTTCTCAAAATCCGTTGACTCGTTAATACAATCGGTGGTTACATGATATTAATGATTTATTTTTCATTTTAAACGAAAATAGAAAATTAATTTATGCTTACAAACTAGTACTAATTTACCAACAATTTTCATTCACCACAACTGCTATTAAATACTAATAAATTTATGTAATTCTAATTTTTGTGTTACTTATTTGCTTTTGAATCATTTTCAATTAATAGGTTTTATGTAAATGATGTGTTATGGAATTTTTGCTACTATTAAGTGTTATGAGATACGAGCGAATTTTGTTAAATAATACAGGACATGTTTTATTCAATTTGAGCGAATTTTGTTAAATAATACAGGACGTGTTTTATTCAATTTGAATGTAATTTTATTTAGTGTATGTTTGGTATTTCATCATGTTCTTAAAACTACATCAAAAAGTCATGTTTCAGTTAAAGCTACAAAAGTTAGCTTTTAACCTTAAAAATGCATTGGGACGTGAAAACATGCCTCCAAATGTAGTTTCAAATAGACGTTATGTTACAATTTTTTATAATTAAAAATATTTTATTTTTTTTTATAAATAAAAGGGCCTAAGCCCAAGCAAATAAAGAAAGACTACAAATAGATCTAGAAATAAAAACAACATTATTGTCTTCAAACACAAGATTCTCCGGCCATGAAGGCACCTCCAAATAGAAACTGGTCTCATATTTCATCTTCTTCCCTTCTAAATCTAACAAATTAAATCACGTTTCTGGAGCATCATGAATCCTCTGCTAGGGTTCATAGGAAACTCATCTGGTGTTGGTGGTAACTGTTGCGGTATTAAGTGGCAAGCAAAAAGTAAAGTATTTATTTTTACCAGGTGATATATACCGGTTAGGTTATATCGTATCGTGTCCACAGAGATTGGTTATTGATTCGTCGTTCGACAATTCTACCATTAATGAGTTTGAGATTAAATGAGTTGAAAATAAAAGACAAAAAGTATAAAGGATAGAGAGCTTGTCCAGAACGAATGCATACTACCCGTCACAGACCTAAATCTAACGTCCAGTTATACTCAGCCTACGATACTCGTCTATGTCATCACAATCTAAGTTATTTCTAACCCAAATTGAGAATTCTCCCGAATCACCTAGATATTCATTTTTGGCCTACCTCGACAACCAGAAGTCAATTGCGTCACCTCCATACCCATCTCTGACATACTTCACCGACGCAGAGGCATTAAGATCAGATACTCTATGGTGAATGTCAGCTCTAAACCTATTTCTAGCATTCAGAAACTAACAAATAATCATCCTAGGTAAGAATCTAAGCAGTCTATCTCTAGCAAGCTCAAATCCCTAATATAGAGTAAAAACCTAAGATAACTACCAACACATATTCATAAAACAGACTTTATACAACGCCAAGGGCGACAAATATACATGAGTTCAGAGTAAATATACATACAAAACCCAACAAAAAAGATTACAAAGAGAAGAGAAGAAGAGGAACCAAACATTTCTTGGTTTGTCAACACCAATCAACGAGGGATTCAACTCTGGATCATCCAAATGCAAGCTCCAATATTGTTTTCTAAGCTCTCTAGACCAAAAAATGATGTATGACGGATTGGGGTTCAAAAATACCCAAAACATACCTAAAAAATGTGTTTTTTCGCCTAAATATGCATTTCTGTCTGCACAATTTCGCCCGACAACCAAAAAGCTTCGCCTGGCGCTCTAAAACGTGTTTTTTTCACGCTACTAGTCACCTCTACTTCGCCCGGCGACCATGGGGCGACAACCAGCAGTAAGTTGAAAACATCAAAACTGTTTCGGCCATAACTTGTGAACCGTAACTCGGATTTGCGCACGGTCGAAAGCGTTGGAAAGCTTATTCAATAACCTATCTAACCATGACAAAATATCAACCAAATAGATGATTTTTTATTCTTTGATTTTGAGCTTTACTCGTTGATGAGTTGCTCAAAATTGCGCGTTTGAAGTCGTGTCTTCGACACTTTATTGCTCAATGCTCCAATTATGAATGGATACCTACAAAATGATTAGAAAACTATCAAACGGTACAATATGTACACAAAATACAATAAAACGTATTTACAACAAAAAGCAGGATTATTCAACCGATATTAACAAACAAGAATAGGTAAGTGCCACAAAACATATATACAAAATAACTACATTTTGGCACTTATCAGTAACGTGTCTCTTGATGGCCCAGGGAAGAGCACGGCGAAGATTGATTTACAGGAGAGAAATACGAAAAAGGTTAAAAGAGATAAGCAATAAGAGATATGATGATCCAATAGTAAGAGTACTAGAGTGATGTCCTTTCGGGATATCATAACTGACCAGAATTCGTTGGAAATGGTGGACGAGAAACTAGAAGATATGGAAGAAGAGGGAATGCTGGAGAATTATATCGGAGGAATTATTGTGGAAGAAGAGGGATCTGAGGATATGAATGCCCAACGCTCATATTTTCAAGTCGAGGAAAGCGTATTCAAAACCATGGAAGAGGTGTGATTGTTAAATTGTTGGGAAGACGGATATGATACAAATCTCTTGAGAATATGTTGAATCAAATGTGGTTGCATAAAGGCGTTATCAACATAATTGATTTAACCAATGATTTTTATCTGATGTATTTTTTCGCATGATGATGATAAGAAAGCGACACTTGCTAACGGGCCATGGTTCATCTATGAACATTATCTCACTGTCAAAGATTAGAGACCCAACTTCCAGCATAATATAGATTCTATTGATGAAGTAGATGTGTGGGTGAGGATCTCTGGGCTTCCTATTGAGTATTATGATCCAATGGCATTAACTGCTTTTGGAAATCGTAATGGAAGTACTATCAAAGTTGATAAGACTGCTAGTAAACAAGAAAGAGGAAAATATGCTAGAGTTTGCGTGACAATTAATCTATCCAAACCTCTACTTGCGATGTTTAATATTGATGGTAGGAGTTATCAAATTGAATATGAGGGACTGCACCTCCTTTGTCTTACCTATGGTCGGTATGGTCACTATAAAGATGGTTGTATGTATAAAGAGAAAGGGAAGGAAACTCTGGAAGTTGGGAGTAGTAAAGTTGGTGGGACAGAGCAAGTTATTAATGGTGAGAATGGTGGCTCTGGAGAGGGGGAAGATGGTGCATGGAGGATAGTGCAGAAGCAAAAAAGATCGAAGAAAGTTGTTGATGGCCAAAAAATCAGTATTCCGGCGAAAATTCAAGACAGCCGCAAAATGGGGGGATCCCCTCTTTAATGCATTAATTATGGATGTTATGGAAGTAATGGGGAATGATAGTGCAGTGAATGGGAATAATAGCTATAATATTTTTGAGAATAACAAGCCTTTTGGTTTGAATCTTAATAAGGAGTTTTCTGGTACTAAGGTCATGGATTTAAATGTAGGAGTTAATGAGGATGGAAATAGAAATTTTTCTTTTGGAAATAATGAAAATAACAAGACTAGTGACGTGGAATAGTCAAATAGGGGACAAATTGATGGGAGCAACATGAATAAAAAGGAAGCTATTATTATAGGAGATGGGGGAAGGAGACACATGTATTTGGAAGAAAACAAAAAAGTCACACTTGGAGCACGTGGTGGAATTCAAGTTAAGGATAAAATAAGTGGTATTAGTAAGAGGGGTATGGAGGATATTTTTGGAAATACAAGTTTGGATAATAATTGTGTGGTAGATCCTTCAGCTCTCTATAGTCTGATTTCTAGAGACAAGGGATCAGACGTGTTAAAACCAAAGGAAATAGTTATACATTCTGGGAAGCACTTTGTAGAAAACCAACATATCCATGATCAAGAGGTGATAGATGTGGATAAGCCATCAAATAAAAATATACAAGCTGAGATTGATGGAAAGCATGTTGTTGTTACTAATGTGCGTGAAAGTGAAGAGGAAAATTTCCAACATGAAGAGTTTTCAAAGGGTTTGGCGGAGGATCCGGAGGCAACTGTGGAAGTTGTCTTGAGACTCCTATGGCTATTTGTTTGAGGTGTGTTGGATACCCAATTTTTTATATCAATTTTATGATGATAAGTACAAATAAGAAATTTTTTGTGTGGAATTGTCGAGCGGCTGATGGGAAATCTTTCTACATATTTAGCGATGTTGATTCTTACAATCCCTTTATGTTGGTTATTGTCGAGACTAGATGTGATACTTCTAAAATTAGTCGATTATTAATAGCCTGGTTTTGATAGCATTGAGATTGTAGCTAATAGAGGCTATGCGGGAGGAATGATTATGGCTTGGAAATCTGGGGAAATGGATGTGTCGATATGCAAAAAAGATACTCAATTTATTCATGTTAGGGTGTTGATTAATGATATGCGTGTTTGGTTATTCACATCCATTTATGCTAGTCCCCAAGAAAACCTTAAGATGATGCTTTGGGAGGAATTGTAGAACTTAGCTAGAAACATTAACATTCCTTGGTTGTTAGCTAGTGATTTTAACGACGTCGCTCATATCTCGGAAAAACGAGGCAGTTTGTCGGCGTCCTTAAATTGTTGCTCTGGATTCCGGAAGAGAATACAAGCCTGCAGGATTAATGATTTGGAAACCTATGGGCCTAGATTTACTTGGAGAGGTCCAATTTTTCATGGGGGGAAGCATATGTATGAGAAACTTGATAGAGCTATGAGCAATGATTTTTGGCGGATGTTGTTACATATACGCTAGTTGATGGTTTGTGTGGGAAGGTCAGGTAGCGCATAATTTGGTGAATGGTATGAGTAAGAGATGTAAATATTTGAGTCTGATGTTGTTACACGACTTTGATTCGAGGATATTGTATGAAACAAGAGTCGAGCGTTGGGTATTCTTGATGAATGGTAGAGGCCTTAAGGCGAATATGTTACGTATAACACTCAAAAGTCCTTTAATCGAGTGTTATACGTAACTATATTCACCTTAAGGCCTCATTCATCTCGTCAAGAATACCCAACGCTCGTCGACTCATATCCTCGAATCAAAGTAAGTAACAACATCGACTCAAATCTTTACATCTCTTACTCATACCATTCACCAAATTATGCTACCTGACCTTCCCGCCTACACAAACCATCAACAAGCGTGTTATACGTAACAACATCCGACTCACAAGCAAAACTCGTCATTTCTTGAAAGCGAAACCCTTCATCAACCATCGAAGTTTTACAAAACCTCTAATCAAAATGTTAAACGTATTTAATCCGCAACACCATACGTGTTAAGCATTTCATCATACACGCCTTTGGCCATATTGATCCTACCCTTCTAAGCAAAACCAACAAAACACTATTAAACGAAACAACGACGCGAAACACCAATAACCTTCATACTTTCAAAAGCTTCACGACTCTTTAAATAATCCACTTCACGTAACTCGAATCAAACTATTGAAAACTTATCATCAACTTTCACTTCACCATTAGACCTTTTCTCAATGGAGTAAAGGAAATTCCTAGCTACATTGAGATTTTTCTCACGACCGTAATTTCTAACATGATGAAATAGCATTGTGGGTTATGAAACCGTTTCGTGTACCCAATTGAAAAAGTGAAAGGCTTTGGAGGGTACCTTGATATGGCGAAGGGTTTGAAGAACAGTGGTTTTGAGAGAGATTTTTGAAGGATGATAGCAACCCATTTGACCAAGGTTTGAAATTTATTAGATTAGCCATTGTTTTGGCGGTTTTGCTTGAGTTTCGGATCCGGGTTTTCATTTTGAACGAGATGTTGTGTTTGAATGGAACAGAAGCACCTGAAATTATTGAAAAATGTGATTTTTATTGTTGTTATGAGAAAATGGAGTGAAGAAAAGACAAGATTGAAGAGAAGTGAACCTGAGAGAAGGAGAATGTGAGGTGAAGATTGAAATTGAAGTGAGGTGTTGATGTGAAGATGTGGTTCGAAGATGCATGGTTTCAGCGGTTGTTCAGAGTTGTTGGGTTGATGAAAGTGTTGAGGGAGGAAGGAGAGTGGGTTGAGAAGGAAGAGAAACGAGAAAATAGAAGCAAATTTCTTTGCACACTAGTGGTTTCTTCCCCAAGGGTGAAAAACTAAAAATATCCCCACATTTTGTAAGTATATTTATGAATTTTTAAAATAAGGTGAATTCGTAAATGTATTTACGAAATAATCTAAAATTTTCAAAAAATATGGTGAATTCGTAAGTGCACTTACGAATTCACTTTATTCGTAAGTATACTTACGAAGTTTTCGTATTGTTTTAGAAATCACACAGGGTTACCCCCAACACCCATTCATTTCAAAACAACTAAATTTCAATCTCTCTACTCTAAACCCCTAACATTTATACTTCTGCAAACTCACTCAAGTCAAGTCATTCTCATCATTCCAACTCATTTCAGAGTATGAAACAAGAAGTAGACGAAGCGTTGGGTATTCTTGACGAGATGAATGGTAGAGGCCTTAAGGAGAATATAGTTACGTATAACACTTTGATTAAAGGACTTTGTGAAGCTCAGAGGTGGGATAAAATGAAAGATATTTTGGAACAAATGAAAGGCGACGATGGATTGGTTCCTGATGCGTGTACGTTCAATACGTTGATTAATTCACACTGTTGTGCAGGAAACATCGATGAAGCTTTTAAGGTTTTCGAAAACATGGAAAGTTTACAGGTCTTAGCAGATTCGGCATCGTATAGTGTTCTGATACGGAGTTTATGTCAGAAAGGCGACTATGATAAGGCGAAAAGCTTTTTGATGAGCTGTTCGAGAAGGAAGTTTTGTTATGTAGTTTTGGCCCGAAGCCGTTGGCTGCTTCCTATAAGCATATTTTTCAGTATTTGTGTGAAAACGGGAAAACAAAGAAAGCTGAAAGGGTACTCAGGCAGCTAATGAAACGGGGAACTCAAGATCCTATATTATACCAGATAGTGATTTTGGGGCACTGTAAAGAAGGTGCATTCAAAAACGGATACGGTATTTTGATATGGATGTTGAGAAGAGATTTTCTTCCTGATATTGATATCTACGACTATTTGATCGCTGGTTTTCTTCAGAAGGATAAGCCTCTCCTTGCAAAGGATACACTAGAGAGAATGCTAAAGAGCTCCTATCAACCAGAAACATCTACATGGTATTCTATACTAATTAGACTTTTGGAAAAAGGTTGTGTTCATGAATCTGCCGGTGTTATCGTCACGATGTTGGAGAGAAATATCCGACAAAATATAAATCTTTCAACTAAGTGTTTTAAGCTACTCTTTGACCGTGGACTGCAAGATAAAGCATTCAAAATTAACGATTTGATATATAAGAACGGATACCGTGTTAAAATGGACGAAGTGGTTCAGTTTCTTTGCAAGAAAGGAAGGCCGTCGGAAGCATGCAAAATGTTGTTTTTCAGTTTGAAAAATGATCAGAATGTTGAGATTGATTTGTTTAATACTGTTATTATCGATCTTTGTAAAATTAACAAGGCTTCAGAAGCATTCGGTTTGTGCTATGAATTGGTGGAGAAGGGTTTACATCAGGACTTGAGATGTCTCAATGATCTGGTAACTGCTTTAGAGGAAGAGGGAATAATTGAGGAGGCTGCGTTTGTATCGAAAAGAATGCCGAGTGAAGAGAACTTCGACAGATCTGTACGAAATAATAGCTCCAAGAATTCAAGGCGTGATAAAATGTGAGTGACACTCACTTCTTTTTCACTCGTTTACTTCTATACTTTCTAACTTGAAAAATTATTGTACTATCACTATCCAATTTGGGGAAATTCAACAAACCCTTTTAACTAACTTGTAATTTCTTACAACATGTTAATTCAAGAAGCTAAGTTATTTGTTACATATTCTGGACGCAATTAGGAAGTTTGTGAATGTAATTGTATGGATTAGCAAGTTTTAGGTTTACAAGTGGGTGGGTAAAAGTGGTGATGAAAAGGTAAAGTTAGAAATGAAATCAAAAACTATGAAATTGAAGTCGGCAGTATGAAGTAAACATAATTCAGCAACTAGTTCCCAGGAAAGTCCAGAATTGAGCGGATCGAGAAGTGAAAACTGAAATTGAAGTAAGATTAAAAAGAGAAAAGAATTATACCGCCTAACACCACTTGCAGCCTTTTTCAAACCTTTCTTTTTAACAATGAAACTAGCACCGATGAAGAAACTGGAGGAAAGAGCAAGTACTAGTCCCTTAACATTATCCGATGACATTCCTTCGCGCCAACTCGAACTCGTAGACAACATCGACGAAGATGAAGAAGTCGCCATCTCGCGAAATTAAAAACCATAACGAGTGGGAGCGAGATGGATCTCGCCACTTGCGAAGAGAGAGACCAATTACCACACGATGAATCTCTGGATGGATATAGCTGTCACAAAGGATCGGGAATGCTTCGGAAATGCAATATCAGTATATGCATATCAAAGCAAAAATACATAAAATTATTAAATCATTTTACAGTCTGAGTGAGACATCACTGATACACTCCATTGTTGTGTTAATCACTACTTGATTAGGAATTAATTACTCTTTCATTTGCTTAATCTCGATACCTTTCCTTTCTCGCTTCTTCTACCTTTTCTTCTTCTTTTATTTTCGTTCATACGTTTTATTTTATTTTATCTTAACACTTTCTTTAAAATAAAAACTTAATACAATACTATGTATTCTTAGATTTTTTACTATTTTATTTATTTATAATTGAAAATTGTTTTTTTAGAAATATTTATAATTGAAAATTAAAAAAATTATATTTATATTTAATTTTTGTTTTTTATTTATTTAAGATTGTGTTTGAAATAATTAATTAGAATGGAACGGAATGAAATCGAGATCCTATTTTTTTATTATATATTTTATAATTTTACATAACGAAATAGAATAATTTAATTTAGGGGTGTTCAAAACCAAACCAACCCAATAGAAAACCGCAAACCAAACCAAACTAAATCGAACCAAACCGAAAACCGCAAAAAACCGCATTTGGTTCGGATTCGTTTGGGTCATTTGTTAACAAAACCGCATGATTTGGTTCGGTTTGCGGTTTGTATTTTGCAAACCAAATCAAATCGAACTAAACCGCATTATGTTACAACCTATATTTTACTTAAATCGCATCTAACCCAAACCTAAATCTATTATACATTAGTCTTATGATTATAGACAATTTTCTCATCTTTACTGTTACAGTTTCAATTTCAATCTTCTTAAATATCTCCTAACATTATCACTTCATCTTCACCACTTACATCTTGTCTCTTCTTATCTAATCTCTACTCTCTTATATTATTTCCTTTGCACGTTCTTATTTTTTATGCAATTTTTCTCTCTTTCAATTTCATTTTATCGCACATCTTTATCTGTAATCTCTCCTCTCTTATGTTCTTTCTTTTTCATCTTCACTAATTTCTCATCTCTTCTATTTTTTTGTTTTATTATAATATTTTTTATATTGTTTTATGCTATTATTTTATGTTTATTATTTCACTTTTGTCTAATCTAACTTTTACATATTAAATGAAAAGTTATTGTCCAAATATGATTAGTTTTTTGGTTATTATTTAGTAGTGTATCATGTATGAATGACCAGATACAAAGTTATGTTCTCATATATATGTGAATGTATGACTCAACAAATTATTTGTAAAAAACCGAACCAACCGCATTGGTTTGGTTTAGTTTTTTTTCCTCTAAAAGTCAACCGAACCAAACCAAACCGCATGCTTTTTTCTCTCGCGATTCGGATGATTTTTTGCGTCAAAACCGCCTAAATCGCACCGCGAACACCCCTAATTTAGTTCATTCAAATATAATGTAAATTGAGTGGACCGGAAATTGAAGTATTTAATAGAATATAATTGAATGAATTTTATCATGTTTTATTTTGCTTCATTCATTATTTGAAAATCCAATAGACATGACAAATAAATCTACATACTCGGTCACTCTCGTCTCAAATTAGCAGAAAAATCTAATTTAATTATGGGTGGGGATGAAAAAAACTCTTTCTTTTTAATTGAGGGACGGGGATACTCGCACTCGTCTATTCAATTTAATTTATTATTCTTATATTTAATAATTTTATTACTCATTTTACACTTCTTTCTCTTGGAATATCAAATTTATTAAAAATAATTTTAAATACAAATTAAATAAAATAATTAAGTATTATGATTTTTTTAAATGGTCATACTTAATTTAATGATTTATTTTTATCGTTATGAAAAAAATTATTCATTTAAAAAAATCTAATTTACATGGGTGGGGGTTTGGGCAGGATGGAAAAACCTATTACTTGTTGGGGGCGGAGATGATGATCAATTATTACTCTCTACTAGATTTGGAGGTAGGATTGGTCTGGGTATGCTTAAACCTGTCTCTGCCCCTACTCTGTTGGCATGCTTACAATATAATCTAATTCATTATTATTTTATCATATTTCATCGATTTAAACACACTCTTGGGGTGCGTTTGATTTGTTAAAAAAATGAGGGAATGGACAGGACAAAAATATTTGTTCAACGTTTGATTTAAAAAATAAATAAAGGACTGCACAAATAAACGAATAAAGGATTTGACAACTATCTAATATTTTGTCACTCGCTTAACAATTAGACAAAAAGTTGTCACGCATACAAATAAATGAAAAATACTAATATAATATCTTCTGGTTCTTTTATATAATAGCGAATATTGTTCTGAAAACCTAACGCCTCCATCTGCAACACAAAACTTGCTGACTTTTTCACATCACTTTTTCAAGTGATAAGTTCAAGCACCATTTTTGTATTACTTTTTCTTGTATGTATTGTTATGTATATCTATATAATATATAAAATCGGGTATGAGTTTTTCAATTAAAAATATTTTATTAATAATCAATTTTTACAATTAAAATCTCTTAATGACCATGTTTTTCAAATAATTGCTTAAATAACTATGTTTGAGTTTTGATTTAAGTGTATGCATCGTCTCATATAGCGCATGCACTAAAAAATGAACATATGCGTCATATGAGATGGCTAATTGGTGACATCACAGTGATGTCACCAATTAGTCATCTTATATGACGTCTAGGTTCATTTTTAAGTGATGTTACCAATTAGCCATCTTATATGACATTTATGTTTATTTTTTAGTGCATGCGCCATATGAGATGACACTTACACTTAAATCAAAACTCAAACTTAGTTGCTTAGATAATTTATTTGGAAACCATGGTCATTGAAGAATTTTAATTATAAAAACTGGTCATTTCAAAAATATTAAGGTCGTGTGACAAATAGGAACAAGGTACATATGGAGCATGATGAAGATAATTTTTTCCTAAGGCTTGATATTAGAGTGTGTGCTCTCCAATAATCATGATGAGGCAAACAAGTATGTTGATGAGCTTAAGATTGAATTGGATAATGTGAAATAGGAATCGACTTGAGAGGAAAGGTTTATGCATACTATCATTAAGAAGTATGATAAGTCACTTTATTCTAAGACAAAATTTAAGGTTACCCTTGTGAAGTCGCAGAAAGATACCAAGGAATCAAGCAATAAGCTCGCCCAAACTAAGGCAAAGTTAAAGGCGACCATCCTCTCGTAGTAAAAGCTGGAAGGCGAGATGTTATAATGTCGAGACAAGTTGGTTGAGACTTTTGAAAAATATCTCGAGTTCACCAAAGGAAAGGTGTCTTACCTGCATACTAGCATGAATTTGAGTTAACTTAATACGTGCAAGGTGATTAAATATGGCTAACTACTGACGAGGAAGGCAAGGTGCCCCCATAGACGATTCCTATTTCTCAAATGTGGATGTTCGCACTAAATAGGATGGTACTTATGTTGAGTATAACAAGGTTCCTATTGAGGAGATTGTCCGATAAGAGGTTGTTCTGGAGGACGGGTAACCATAAGAGGATGAACAATGAGCCCCTATTACTAATGTTCTTTAGTCCCTCTCCCTGTTTGGATTGTGTTATCACACCCTTAGTGGTTTTTATGTAATCTCGTCTTTCAAGTTTTATTAATGAAATACTTACGCCTTTTGGCAATTCGCTTCCCTACGCTTGTAGTAGTAAAATTAGGGAGTGTTTGGGACACAACCAAGTTACTAGATGCAAGGTTGATACATCATTTCCAATAAGTAATATGTCATTTAGATATGATATTAGAAAATTATCGTGCTCATTAAACTTATTGTAGACGTGAGGCTCAATTTTTCGCTTTTAAGGAATACATATTCTTTTAGTAGTTTTATCAAAGCAAAGATCCCAACTTTTAGAAGTTTTTAATGCCACATGCAAATCAGAGTGTGTTATCTTGAAAAATCTAAAAAAAAAACATGAAATTTGATAATAGAAATCATTAAGGTGGTTTTTTTTTAAACAAAGACTAAAAAATTATCAAAATGGATATGCGACTAAAAAATTATCAAAATGGATATAAATAGACCAAAATTGCATTTAAACTTAAAAAAAATAAAAATAAAAACGAAATATATATCTCCCAGGGTGCTATTTGTAAATCTACTATTGTTAAAGCCCCTTCCTCAAAAGGACTAAAAGATAAAAATAACTCCCATTTATGACGTTTTATCATTTTTGTACTCATCTATCACTTCAGAATCCAGATAGTATACACTTGTACAGTGAGCAGTATTGTTCACAGAAACGGCCAAGGAAATCGGCGGTAACCGGTGAAGTAACAATGTTTACGATGACGAGTCCGATTCGTTTCCCTCTTTACGTCAAATCCGGAACTCATTGCTGCTACGCCTCCGCCTCAATTTCTGAACCTCAACTCCTTAACGGCAACCCTGGCGGCACAGTTTCCTCCCGCCAAGAGATCCGGCTCGGTTTGCCGAGCAAAGGTCGGATGGCTTCTGACACACTCGAACTTCTTAAGGTTTCACTTTCTTTCCTAATTCAGTTTCTGATTTCTGCATCTGTAATTTCAGCTTCACATTCACAAATAGTGTAATTTCTCTCTCTCTGTAACTAACTCTAACTAACTTCACCTCTTTTGTTCTTGAAGGATTTTCGATTGTTAGTGAACTTATCCATGTTAACTTGAATAAGCTAACATATTAAATATGAAGTGTTTGTTGAAATTACCTATTAAGCTAGTTAGTTATATACAAGGTTTTAAATAGCCTTTATGCGTATGTGATTTTGCGATTTCGATCGGTAGAGATGTTGCAACACTGATTGTGGTCATCGCGGCGTGAATTAACTACACTTTGTACTTTAACAAAAAAATGAATAACCTACCGATACCGTTTTATGGCGGCCGTTTTCACGGTCACAGTCACAGCCAGTTTTTTTAAAACCTTGGTTATAATATGTAATGATGTAGGAAAGATATGATAGATTAATATTTAATTTTTTAATTAAGATAACAGAGTAATTGAGAGAAAGAATGGTAAGTATATACTACTTCAAATAGCTTATAAAAGAAACGTTATAAGCTATAAGCTTGCGAGGCATCGGCTATAAGCTAATTTTGAGTGCTTAACAAACAGACCCTATCTTTCTGTTACTAATTTCAGCTCCTTTTTGCTCTTGAAGGATTGTCAATTGTCAGTGAAGCAGGTTAATCCTCGCCAGTACGTTGCACAGATTCCTCAGGTAAGATGCCTTTTATTTTTTATCTTCATTTTGGAATACTCATTAGTTTTGAGCATGGTGCTAATTTTAAATTGGCAAGTCAGATACCCATATCCAAACCCGGGTTATAAATTCCGGATAAATATATATAATTTTTCAACAGGCTCTAATCTTGGATTTGTTGGATATCCATAACCAAAAACATAATTGAATTTCAGATGTCCCCATTGTTATTATTCTCTGCTCCTTTATGATTGATGCAAGATTTTAATGTTTTTGCTATTGAAAAACGATTTTGCATAGTGTTCACCCAATGCTTTTTGCTGTTGTAATTGGTGTCTCTACTTGCTTTTCTTCTTTCTACATTTCTTCTTAGTTTTATGTTTTAAATTTGTAGATGTTTTTTTGTGTGTATATATACATCAAGATACCTTTTTTATGATGGTTTAATTAAGCTCAATTTTAATTTCTGTTACATTACATTAATAATGACTGTAGGTATGCGCTTCTACTATTGTCTCAACTTGGTTGTTAGCTATGTCAAGAAGTTTTCAACTGCCGTCACTGTCACTGTCTGTCACTGTCACTGTCTATCTTGCAGAAAATCACTTATTGCAAAATGATGCACCCGCAGTAGCTAAGGGGCCGTAATGCTACGATACCCTTATACTGAGACTGCAATAGTGATTGCAATCCATTTGAAAACCACACTTTCAATACACTATTAGAATAAATCGACTCCCCTTCAAAATATTTTTTGCACCTTTTTTTCAAGAAATTTAAAATAGGAAAGTTAACAATACCTAATTGTCATGATTTTAATAGCATAACTACAACACAAGGACTTTTTTTCTTTCCCTTTTCTGAAGTTTGCACTATTCCTTGATCCAAAACCTTAAAAAATGTACCAGTCTTTGTAATTACTCGTTGTTACATGATTAAATCCAGTTAGGGTTGGTTAGTTTCTTTTGAATTACATGGTCCCTAATGTTACAGGTTTACATCCAGTTAGTGTTGCTTAGCTTTCTGTTAATTGGTTATATTGTCAGTTAGTTACTGCACTTCAAAGTTAGTAGAATAATAGATATATACTTAGTACATTTGGTTAGATAAGTTGACATGTCATGATTACTTACTAATTACTCTAGGTACTAAATTAATTGCTTTCTTTATTATGTTGCTTATACGATGTTTACATGATGTTTGAAACAATAATGACTAATGCATTTATGAATAGCTAAACAACAACACTAATGGCTCACCAAAGGTTTCCAAATGAATCTGGTTTCCAAATGTCACACTAATTTGTTTAAAAAATTATGAATCTGGTTTAATCGATTTTGAAAAGTTAAAAACCATTTTAAAATTATGAATCTTTATGTCCAAAACTGGTTTTAAAAACTTAAAGTATGCTGTATAGCTGGTTATGCATATAATCGGTTTTATATCAGATTTCGTGAAAATAAAACCCATTTTGTTGATCAATTATAGTATCCGGTTATAAATGATTGTAGATTGGTTATGTGGACAATTGATTCATAAGCAAATATAGTTTTGAACTCCATTAATTCATGTATCACCAACATTACTTTACATTGTGTATTTCACTGTTCAACCCCAACTATGATTTACAAACCAACCCATTGTGTATGTTTACTCACATTTTTGTAGTTGCTAGTTTAAGTTGAGTTTGGAATTCACTTTTGATGCCCACAATGCCACTTCTTGTCTTGCTATTTGAATCTGTTTCTGTAGAAGAAACCCGTTATGTTATTATTTATGCATGTTTACTGGTTTTGACTCCTCTAAAGTGAGTACTTAGTAATGTGAGAAAATCAAAGATTAACATTTCAACACACCCATGATTTGTTAGCCACGTGCACATGATACAAAATTATCAACCACAAATTTATTTACCAACTGTTGATATTACTCACTAAACACTTTAAAGTGAATATTGTTTATCTCGAGTGAGGTGACATCTCCTCCCATCTCTTCTAAAGGATAACAAGTGATTTTTAATACCTTGCAGCTTTCCAACTTGGAAGTCTGGTTCCAGAGGCCAAAAGACGTTGTAAGAAAATTGTTATCCGGTGATCTTGACCTTGGTATTGTGGGACTCGATATAGTCAGTGAGTTTGGCCAGGTGAGCATATATGTGAAATATGTTTATCATCTTTGGGGAAATTTCTATTAATTTATTTTTTGTAGTTATGCAAGTGAGGCATCTCACATTCCATCGACCAAATGCCAATGATTATATGATAGAGACCCGGGTATAGAGACAGCCTACCCCACTCATTATTCACCATATAACCTCACCACTCTTTATTATAATATTAGCCCTTTTCCTATATCTCTCATACCCGGGTCTCTATCACAGAACATTCAAAAGTAAGAAAGAATGAACACCCCCAGTTGATAGAGATGATCTTGCAGTTTCGCGAACTCTGTCATCCTGATTTGACAGAATTCCTCCGCAGTTTTTGTTGGGAGTCCTCGCTGCGTGATTCTCACTTCCAATGCATCCAAATGTTCAAACATCTCCAATGTTATGAGTGAGATGGCGAATTCATCAGCTCCTCTTAATAATCTGGAAGTTTGGACCATTGGTAAAACCCGTTAATTCAAAATGGTGAAACTAAATTGTATATTATTTATGAAAAAGTTGAGCTCCTAAAGGATAGCAAGAATCTAAAGTCCCTTTTACTTTGTGAAAACATTTTCTATTCTCATTTCTTAAAATATATGTTTACTTTAACTTGTTAGTGAGGAGATACTAGATTATTGGAGCGAACCATAGTGTGCATTTTTCAGAAACAATGAAAATGCCAAAAACTTGTTTTCGTTATTTCCAAAATGCATCATCCTAAGCTAGCATTTCATCTTCTCTCCATAACAAAGCATTTTCAAAATAAACGGGGGCCTAAGATTCCTATCCCAGAGCTAAGCTCCTACCAGAGAGACTACTCTCCTAACAGACCATCAACAATCAACTTGAATGATTTTCCCAGTCCCCTTGCTTGCCCACATACTCCCATTCACTAATAAAATTGAGCGGGCTTAAATGCCACATCAGTTACTACCCTGCTCAGCTTAAGTGTTGGGCTTAGGCCCATATCCAAAGTCCTATCAGAAATAAGAATAGCATATCTCATATCTACCAACTTATAAACTAAATTTGTTTATCCTATATTTAGTATAACTGACATGAATTAGACTTCTCTGACAATTCCAATTGAGAGCAGTAAGTAGTGACTTTTATAATCCGTGCAAAAAATTATTTTGCCACAGTTCTTATGATTCCAAAATTGGAGTTGCTAGTCTTATACATAATGTTCGAAATGTTTCAAAATCAACTTGCTTTTTTAAAGCATCCATATCTAGGATCATGGAAAATGTTTCTGCACATGTTAAATTTCATATGACTTGGCGCGCTTTAGCCCTGATTGACAGTTCTACTTGTGTTTCTTTTTTGTACTTGTGATGTGATGTCTTGTAACATTGCGGGTCCTCTGTTTCTGATACAGAATTCCAGCGTTTCAGTGTAATAAACTTGTTGACATCTAATTTCTAAATTTATTAACGTAGATACTTTCTATCAGATATCCATGAGGATCAATTTTTTTAAATCTTTTAACGATTATCCTTTTCAGGGTAGTGAAGATCTTATCATTGTCCACGAGGCATTGGATTATGGTGATTGCCGTTTATCAATTGCAGTAAGTTAAAATTACATGCATGTGAAACTGCTAGATCCTACTTCAACCAATATCATTGTTTTGTTCAATTAACTCTCTTAGGTAACCTCTGTTGTTTCAGATTCCGCAGTATGGAATATTTGAAAATGTAAATTCACTAGAGGAACTAGCAAAAATGCCTCAATGGACAGAAGAAAAGCCTCATGAGTTGCAACTGGATTCACTTATGTATGTGATTCACATTCAACTAATGTTTCTTAGTGTTATCTCATATCTGTGCTACAGTTTTCCTTTTAAAAGAGAAAGTCTGATTTGAATTTCCTTCTTACTGTTCAGCTGGGTCCTAAATTTATGAAAGATAATGGCATTAAGCATGTTGCATTTTCAACTGCTGATGGAGCACTCGAGGCTGCTCCTGTGTGAGAAACAGTGTTTGTTTTAGTAGAAGTTATTCCTTTATATTTTCTTATTATAAAGCATATATTTGATTGTTCTGCTATGAGTTTGACTTATACTATCAAATGATATTTACTGGGGTTTGGATGGAGTTTGGCTGATATAGTTGTTGATAAGTTTTGTCTGTTTTTCTTATGGCAATTTTTTTGTCTTTGTTGTATAGCTTAAAATACTAATCACTGTTAAATGTTTTCTGTGATCCCAAAGATCAAGGATGACAATTTTTTATGTCTAATTGCTGAAACAGATTATGTTCAAATTTCATAGGATGAAAAACAAAAAAATGGTTGATTTGTTTGTGGTTAGATATACATAGAGTAGTCAATATTCTGTATTCAAGGACAACAAATATGCTGTCAACTGTCAAAAATTATAAACTATAGATTTCTTGAATGTTCCTTATATGTGTTTTTTATTCTGCAAGAGATAATAAGCTTTATGCGCTCTTGTCGTTTCCCTTCTATATTCTCTCAGTGGAAAGGTAAACGTTCCATGTTGACCGACATTTGTTAAAGTTCCCGATTTCTGTAGCGTTGTTTAAGTAAAAAAAAAAATTAGGACCCTGTTGAATTAAGAAGTTTGATCTAATTACAAATTTCTGGTTTATTTGTTAAACTTGATTGTATTGAGTTCTTTTTTCTCTTTTATGCTAGGGGAGGAGGGGGAGTGATGTGAGATTGAGTCTGTAAATATATTTTTTTTGAATAACATAGTAGTTACTCACTCTTGCCTGGACTTGAACCCTGAACCTTCAACTCCCTTTAACCCTTAGATTAACTAGTTCAAGCCAGTTGAGCTACTCTTCCCACCCATATTGAGTATGTATTGGGTTCCGGTCCCGAGGCATGTTGTCATTTGAACTCTGTTCTTAGTGATATATGGCAGTATTCATGTTGAGTATATTCGAGTTATGATTTTAGTCGGTTCATGATGCAAATTACAAAAAAAAATTCTGTCGAAAGTATATTCTCTTCCCATATAAAATATTTCCTTATTATCATTTTCTCAGTTTTTTTGGTCTCTGCACCTAGAAGGAAATAATCAATTGCTTCATGACCATCTCTATCTCATTGATGCTGTTGCCACCATATGCTTGACCTGATCTTTTTCATTCATTTAGATAGTTGTTTGTCTTTGCTCTATTTAGATGGGGATTGCTGACGCTATCTTGGACCTTGTAAGTAGTGGAACTACGTTGAAAGAAAATAACTTAAAGGAAATTGAAGGCGGAACTGTTTTGGAGAGTCAGGTTGGCAATTGTCAAATTTTATGACCTTAACTAGCATGATCTGTTTTTTTTAAACACACCAGGAAACTGCTGCTTCTTGTGCCTTCTCACACTTGATTTCACTCTAACAATTGAACACTTTTCAGGCTGCTCTTGTTGCAAGCAGGAAATCATTGATCAGTCGAACAGGAGTACTTGAAACAACTCATGAGATGCTTGAAAGATTGGAGGCACATCTGAGGGCCATGGGGCAGTTCACGGTGCATATATAGAATTTTCAACCCCCCATCTCCCCATCTCCCCAAACTCCAGTTTCTTCTTTTCTTTTTGTTCCTTTTTCTAATGCTAGATACGGCAGGTTACTGCAAACATGAGAGGAAGTAGTGCAGAAGAAGTGGCTGAGAGAATACTGAGCCAACCATCATTAGCTGGGCTGCAGGTGTGATAACGGGATAAAACATTTTTCCCAACCCTAATTAATTTCGGAGGAGGATCTTCTACCTTCCTGTATTTGCTTTTCGCACTAGCAAAGTCTGATCTATACTATGCATTGTAATAGTAAATAGTTTAATCTTTCTTTGACCACTCCTGATTTTAAGAGGTATCCTTGATGATCCATATGCAGGGGCCCACTATAAGTCCAGTTTTCTGCAAGCGTGATGGAAAGGTATCAGCAGACTACTATGCCATAGTCATATGTGTGCCCAAGAAGGCATTGTACAAGTCTATACAGCAATTGAGAGCGGTGGGTTTTTGAACTAATGTCTGCTCTGTAAAAGTTATTGTACTCAAAGTTTCTGCTTTATCACATCGCACATTTTATTTAAATACCATGCCTTCTATTTGAACTGAATATAAAAATATTATAATTCCCTCATTTAACATGAGATTCTCATACCAATCTTCTGTTGTCTGTGTTCCTTTGATGCCAGATCGGAGGCAGCGGAGTTCTCATATCTCCCTTGACCTATATTTTTGACGAAGAAACTCCTAGATGGCGTCAGCTCCTTTCTAAACTTGGGCTTTAGTCATACACGTACTCCATTTATGGAGTTGTTTTGTTGTTTCCCCACCACAGAAAGATAATATAAAATGCAGAAAACTGTAGAAAACTGACATGAAGGAATTCCTACTTTTGCATCAGTTTGTATGTTTAAAATTTTGTAGCAAGCAAGTAGTTTCTTCAATTAATTCTCTCTGTAATAATACTTGGAGTTATAAGTGGGGGTGGGTTCAACATTGTTGTGGTAGTTAAGCTATGTTGTATTTTTTAACGTTTTAGTTGAATTTATTTGTTACCAGCTACCTAATTAGCTGTATCTTCTTTGAAATGGTCTTGATATATTCGAAATCAGAAACCTGTTTGAAGGCCCAGCATTAATCAATTAATTCTCAGGTGGTAGATTGAATTAAATTGTTGTCTTGGATTTGGTATATACGTAGGAACAAACCGAAACCGGAATCTCATTCTATACACAACGAAACCGAATCTCATTCTATACACGGGTATCAAATTTGTGGATTTCTTATTCCACTCCATAGGGATGAAAATACCATATGCAATTCTAAAATATCCTAGAAAATTGGAAATTAACTTCTGATTCAAACCTTATACAATTATAATTCATTCGTTTTGAGATACACTATTTAAAAGGTAAGAAATGAAATTGAAAATATATTTCTAGTAAACTGGAAATATATTTCTGTTTTCAACAAAACAAAATTTACTCACCAAAGTACTTCATGGCACTTTTTGTGATGTTTTAGAAATAAATTACTTATATTAAAAATCGGAAGTGAAAATGTATTTTTGATTTATATTGGAAATGTATTTCTGGTTTTCTATAAATGCAATTTTTAAAATAATGTGTATCGGAAATATATTTTCGATTTTAAGAGTATTTTTGAAATTTCATGTGATGCTTAAGAAAAACATGACGTGGAAAAAGAAATCCACTCAAATTCGCTATGTACACCTAATCTTCATTTTATCTGTTTGTATATACTTATTAAAAAATAATTAACTAAGCAAAAATATGTAAATATTTAATTTACACTTTCTTCTATACACGGTCCTATTTTAAAAATAAATATTACACTTTAATTAGCGTCTGTTTAAATAATATTTTTATAGTCTTTGTAATGAAGGAAAAATTGTGTTTTTAATCCAAAATTTCTCAACATGACCAAAAACATTTTAAAGACAATAAATTAAATTGCGTTAGTTATAAAATCTGCAAGATTACTATTTAAACAATTCAAATTAAATGTAGACATATTTAAAATTTATCGGTATTTTACTGTTATATTCCATTTTAAAATGACTATCATTTTAACAAATAAATTTTATTTTAAAATGACGGTCATTTTCACCTTTTCAATATAGTACTGATTTTTAGTTTTACTTGTGTAGTTTACTTTTTAGAAATTTTATCTCTAATATGAAGCACTTAGATGAGTACAACGGTGCGGGTAATGCGATGAGTAGCTTGGACAACTTTTTACTATCTCCCAACTTAGTAAGCATGTGGAATATCACTAGGCAGTGGGTGGGTCAAAGGAACATATCAGACCTTTGTTCTATCTGATTGAGAGCCAACACTATCTACTGGTCCCTAAGCCATTCAAATTTAATAATTGTTGGTTGAAGCATAATAATTTTATGTCCTTTGTTTTAGAAGAGTGGAATAAGACTAACATCGGAGAAGGGATTACAAGCTTAAGGAGAAGTTAAACTTGTTCAAAAGTAGACTTAACTATAGAACAAAACGGTGTTCGGTTGGGCATTCTAAAAGTGGAGAATACAATTACAACGCTAAACGATCTCGATAACAAAATAACAATTAATTTTGGAGCGAATAATAAGGTGGTCTTAGAAGAAAACAGTAAAACTATTAAGGAGATATGGAATAATCTGGAGACTAAGGAGAGTCTTTTGAGACAAAAATCTAGGCAGTTATGGTGGAAGGAGGAGGACCAAAATTCTAGCTTTTTTCGTAATTCGTTGAAAGACAGAAGATGCAGGAATCATATCAACATGGTTGAGACTCCTAATGGGAGAGTTGAAGAGGTGGTTGAGGTCAAGAACATAGTGAAATGTCACTTTAAAAGTTTCTTCAACGAGAGTAATTGTTTAAGACCGATTCCATACGGAATTGCATTCAAAAGTATTACTAATGAAGATATCAGAGATTCCTTTCTCTGAACAGGAAATCAAGGAAGTAGTCTAGAGTTGTGAGGGAAGCAAAAATGCGGGGCCTAATAAACTCACGAAGGCGTGTACGATCTATTTTCTTAACTCTGATACCTAAAGTAAACTATTTTCGATCCTTATTAGAATACAGACGTATCTTTCACATACATGTCAAATTAGATGGAACAAGACACAAAGAATTGAATGAAATAGATTGTATGAAATAGATTCTATTCCTTTATTTATAAATTTATAAATTTAAAAAATCTTATTAATTAACACTCCATTCCACTAAGCCTAACAAATCTAATTGACGTCTTGATGTATTGATGTTAAGTGGAGACCAATTCATCTGGCGCCAATATATTAGAAACTTTTTTATGTTTCAATTAAAATAATTAAAAATAATCAATTTTTTTGAATAAATACTAATAATAGTGGACCCAACTTAACTAAAACCCTGACTAAAACCCCGACTAGATAATTTCAATTTTGAAATAATAATATGAGCAACCTTAATTGGATAACAAGTGAACACATACTCAATCTATATGACTCATCTAATCTACACGATTCTACCATAAATAAACAAAAAACAATACTAGACTGACTCAACCCAATTTGTCTCTCAATTCTCTCATGTTGGTTTATTGTCCACCTTCCCATGGAAGTTTAACATAATTTTTTTTTTTGTTTAATTACAACAAGATTTAAGACTAAATCTCAAGGAGTGACATTGAATTTTTTTTGGCTAATTTTAAAAGTAAATTTTTTAATTTATTTTATGGAGTGAAATTAAACCATATGCATTTTCGAAATTTTTTTTAGAAAAACTGGAAGTATACTTTCGGTGCGCACCGTTTTCTGAAATATTTGAGTGAAAACTGAAAGTATAGCATCGGTTCTATACCGAAGTATACATCCGATTTTGGGCATGATAGTTAGCAGAAAAATAGAACTAAAGCAATAACTAATTTAACAAACTATTAAATTTATAAATCAAAATAAAGACCTGCAATTTTTAAATCGAATAATAGAACTAAAATGTTATCCAAAATGCATTTCATAATAATGGTATTCAAAATACAAATTAGATACAATATGGAATAAAAAAACTAAAGTCAAAATACAATCAAACTAAACTAATGTGTATGGCGGATGATGAGCCGACTTGTCACCCTCGAGGCGTCCTTCCGCTGCCTCCTGTATGACAGAGCACCCTGAGCCTCCGCCATGATGGCCTCCAAAACGCCTCTGCCATCGGATCCATCAGGAAACAACCCTCTGTCGATGCTTTCGCTATAAAGCTCTATGATACTGTAGCACCTAGGCAACACGTCCTGGGCACGATCCCTCCTCTCCTGCTCCTTCTCCTCTAGGATCTCTTGATGAACCGGCCTGAGTGGGTTCCCCGAAGCACCCTGTATCATGTATGGATGGGAAACCCTGAAGAACCACAACATGTAACCGTACGCGTAACTCTAGTCGTTTGGAGCCACGATACTCCTGACCTTCTCAGGTACGGGATGATTCTCAAAATCATAAAAAATCTCATCCATCTCCCTCCTCTTCACTATCGAAGGGGCAGATACAGCAGGATATCGAGGAATGATCTGGGTATACCCGAACTGACGCATCACTCGCTCGGGCATATAAGCAGCAGTCTTCCGAGTACCGTAGGCCAACCAACCTGTAAATAGAGAAACCTCATCAAATGGTATCATCTCACGGTGGTCGACATAGGCACATAAGTGAATATTCTCATGCACTATTCGGTCCAGGTCAACCCAATACGGCGGTGTCGTCTGGTTCCCTTTGAGAGGCTCGTATGCGCAGACACACGACATATCCTCAGTATAACCCTCAACAAGTGCCCATCCAAAGATGTGGGAGAAGTGTTGTAGGATCCATACCTGAAATATCATAATTAAACCAGTTAGTTTCAAAATCAAAATAATTAAAAAACGAAGCTAAGAGAAATAATTTATACCGTCAACAGAGAAATGCTACCGGTGATTTGCCTCGTCCTTGACTTATTCCCCGCAACCAACTTGGTATACAAGTAAACCAAGCAGACATCCCCCCAGTTTCACCCACTGAACGAATCGAAATCAGCAAAGAACCTAAGGTACATGATGTTAGTGTTGGTGGCACTGGTGTCCACTAATATTTGGGTGCCAATAAGATACAAGAGGTATGCTCTCATGGCATACCTCTTGTGAAGGGTAACCTTCTCGGGATCACCATCAGCTGTTGTAGTAAGCGCAAACTCATCCGTAAAAACCTTCTTCAGCCAACTATATCTCATGTGGCAACCACGTGTCTTATCAACCTCCTCCAGGGCCTTCTCCATGTTAAATCCCAACCTATCAACCATCAAATTAATGGCCTCGTCTTTCTTCAACTTCTGGTGATCCAAAAACCGCCCTCTGACCAGCAGGTGAAGCAGACACGCGACGTCATCGAGTGTGATCGTCATCTCGCCATGTGGTAGATGAAACGAAGATGTCTCCTCGTGTCACCTCTATACAAAAGCGTTGATCACCCCCCAGTTGACCACACTATATCCATAGAGGGTCAAATGGTGTAACCCTGTACGATTAAAAAGCTCATCAAACCAAGGCTCGAGAAGGGAATTAAGCCTACTGATATTTCTCCCATGGCTTATGACCTTCAGTGTATCACGATCCTGCAAGAAATACTCCCTATGTCCCAAACTATAAGAGAAATTTACTTTTTAGATACATTGAATAATTAATGTATATGGTCCACATAAGGACCATATACATTAATTATTCAATGTATCTAAATAGTAATTTTCTCTTATAATTTAGGACAGATGGAGTAATCAATAAATGTAAAATAAATGTAAATTTCATACATCTTCATCCCGTATATGTCTAGACACATAGGTGTGATAAATAACAAGCAGAGATAAGTCAGAAGGTCCCCCTCCAAAGACCTGAGGGACCTAGGGTGCCTCCGATGCCGCTCGTGCCTCTGGTGGCACTGGTGCCTTTAGTGCCACCAGTACCTCGGGTGGCACTGGTACCTCAGGTACTGGGAGTAAAGCATCATGTCTCACCTCATATGGCCCTACCTGTGAGGTAGATGAGGATCTCGTCTCAAAAATCCATGATGGTGAGGATGGTGAGGATGTGCGTCTGCGGTAGGACGGATGCGGTGATGAATGGACTGGAGACTCTCGTCTGCTATGGGAGGAAGAAGTAGAAGAGGTAGAATCGGAACTAGCCGAATGTGCATCTGACTAGCCTGTCTGGATGTCGAAGGAACCTGTGTGGCCTAAGTCCTCTCTCTTCGCACAGAAGCATGTGGTCTGAGTCCTCTCTCTCCGCATAGAAGCATGTTGTGCAACCCAACCATGCCTCAAATGTGACAGTCTTAGACATATCTCATGTAGAAGTAAGAACAAAACGTTAGCATATGGCTTACAGAGGAAAAAATGAAGAAAAAAAAACAATGCAGCAAGAAACCGGAAATAACCTCTGGTTTCTTCTACGAAACAAAGTTTCGTGACAGCCAACTCCAAAACCCCAAGTGTGTCTAAAAACATGCATTGATCATCAAAAATAGTTTATAACCAGTGTTCTAATGACTCCTAATGATATAAACTACCAAAAACAACACACTTAAAACCCTATTTCACTAATTTCAACAGAAATTTCATAAACTCTAAAAATTTCTTAAATCACTTACTTGATTGATTTAAGATGGTTGTTGCTTGCTTGATTTCGTTAGTTGTTGTATTTATCCAATGCTTGATGGTCTGTGTTGATTGTTTGAGAACAAATTTGAGTTTGAGAGAAATTGTTGAAATGAGTGATTGCGAGAGTTTTGGTTTTTTTATTTTATTTTAAAAACTTGCTGTTATGGGGAAGAGAAAGGTTTTGACGCCCTTTAAGTGTATTCAGAAATTAAAAATTTACTTATGATTTGGAACCGAAGGTATACTTACGATTTACACCAAACCATTTACAAAGAAATTTATATGATATAAAGTGCGAATCGGAAGTATATTTTAAATTTCTTAGGGCATTAGTAGAAATTCACGTGGTGCAATAGAAAAATATGCAGTAGATTAAGAAATTCCCTTTAAAAAAATATCTTATAATATCAATTTGACATATTTCTTAAAAAAAACTGAAAATCTTATTACAATAATTTTATGTGTATAAAGCCAACAAATATTAATTATATGTCATATGTTTTAGATATGTGTGTTTTTTACACACAAAACTATAAGAATTAAAAAAAATAGAAAGAAAAAAATAGAAATGATCTTAACTCATATTTCATATATATGAGATTGAGGTTGAAATAGTTTGTTATAATATTATATTTTAAATTATCAATATAATTTTATATTTGATTTTGTCGCTTTTTTTTGTGTGTATTAAAAACATAAATTGATTTGATATTTCACTAGAAATAGGAATAGCGAGATATTTTTGTCAGAGATATTTTCAAAACGACCATACTTATATAATGAGAATTTTGTTCCACCTTTATCTGTATAAATAAATAGTTGAAAACATATTTTGCAACCAAAGCCATTTAGTTCACGGCCCCTCTTTTTTTAAAAAGAAGAGATGCCGCCACCATTAGTCGACTCTATAAGCCTATTCCTATCTTTCACAACTTGACACACTTGAAGCTCCACGATGATTGGGAATTGGTATTAGAGGTGCTCCACCTATGCCCTAACCTTCTAAATCTTCAACTTTCTCAGGTTTGTTAACTTAACAATTCTATTTCTTTTTTTTCTTCAATACATATTTATGTTACCTTTTATTTCATGTGTTTTTACTTTAAATAGGAGTCAAAGCAGGCAATAGGGAATGATGAGAATTGTCCTGAAAATATGAAGAAACCTGAATTTGTTCTACAATGCCTATTATTATCTGGCAAAGTATATTTTGAAAAATGCAAATAATTTACAAACAATGTCAATCTCGAGCTTAAGGGAACTACCTGAAATAGAAAGAAAGTTATATGCGTGCCCGATGGCCTCTGCTACATGTCAACTTTCAATTATTCATATATGAGATTATGTAAGTAGTAGTTTCTATACTCAACTTTTGCCTTGACCTTGCTACTATTTCTTATAACATTTGGTGTCCTAGAAAAATATTACAGGAAATATGATTGCCAAAAAATTTTGATTGAAAAATAATCTTCAAATTGTCTTAAAGGAGAATATTATGGTGGAGAAAACTAATAACAAGTATTTCTGATCAATATGTTTCTGCTTTAACTGCAGAATAATGTGTAAAGTTTGAGAATATTGTATTTGTTTTTGGATGCCAAGTTTAATGAGAAAATTGACTAAGACTTTTTTTTTGGTTTTCAGATTTGACTCTATTGAGTCTTTCTTGGTGGTTAGCAAGGTGGAAGACAAGCTCTTAGGAAGGAATTTGCACTGAAGCATGTTTTTATATATTTTAGATATTTGTGTCAACATATAAAGGCAAAGATACATTTTTTATGAGCTTAACTGCAACACTGATTAGAAACACTATGGCTATAGAATGCTGAATTTCAGTGATTTATAATGTTGAGGGGTGCAAGTATTATTCCCTCTAACATTGAAACATGTGGATTACACTTGTCTACAAAGTAGTTTCAAATATACCAAAAATAAACACCAAAACAAAACAAAAAAACAAAAAATCCAATTCTTCTACATTAATAAGATGTCTCGGCCAACAAAAACTCAAAGAAAATCTCATTATTTTTCCTAGATTTGATGGAAGCAATTGAAGGCATAAAGTTTGAATGAAAATGGTGTGTGAGGGAGTTTGGAGTTCAGTAAGAGAAAGAGACTTTTACTGAACATTGTTGTTTGTATTCTTGGCTCAAGTCATCCTCACAAAAAAAAAGGTATCAAATTGTCGTAACCACTTATTATTATCCTTACTTATGCCATTTCCTACCAAGTAAATATATTAAATTTGGAGTGTTACAACATCCATATACTAGCTGAGCATACAACAACACATAGGCATATCAAACATGCATCCAAATCAACAAATATATGAACTTCAATAGGTACTATTTCTTAAACTCAATGTAAAGCAGGTAGCTATTCTAAAGAATCACAATTTAAACATTACTGAGCTACAAATACAAACAATAAACAGTAATTTGACTGTGTAATAGTAGCGGAAGTCTTTTTCCACTGTGTGAAAGCATTATATTGAATCTACTATACATCACATGTAATGTAATACTTTATTCCCATTATTGTTCATGAAAGGTTTTACAAGAATGCCATATAGTTTATCTTCTCGCTTCGTTTATTACCAAAATATCATAACAGCTGAACTGCTGCTATAGCAGGTATTTTTTCTCGCAATTTTTGTGTAACAGCAACACGCACAGTTATGACACCAGCAGCTGGACCTGTGATTCGGACCTTTACTATTGGCTCCTCAATGGCTACCAATTCAAGAGTTCCACCAGCTGCACCAACCAGGTATGGCCTTATTTCCTCTAATACCTGAGGCAGTTACTACATATTAAACTCATCAAACATTACAGATTAACAGACAAAAAACAGGTGCTCCTTAAGACAAGTGAACAGGTTCTGCAACTCACAATGGCAATAGTAACGAAACTAACAGATAATGATATTAATCTTGATGTAATAACGATTAGATAAGATAAAATAGAAAGACTATATCATATACCTTAATCCTATGCCTTGATCATAATGCAGAACATTCAAAGTTTAAACACATAATGGGAAAAACGTCTTTGTATTGACAGTTACAGTTAGTAGTCAACCTGAAATCCCATACCACCAAGTAAACAGTGTATCGACTTAAGCTAGAAATTTACTTTCTATTGTATAAACTAGCTATTTTTTGTGTGAGAAATGTATGGAATTTTTAGTTAACTTAGATAATAAACGAGTTCAAAGAAAGTTTTATGACAAAAGTGAGTAACTTTAACCCAAAGGGTTTGAACTTGACAAATGATCTGCCCTCTACGATGGTCATAAAATTAATCCAGTAAGTGCAGCCATTTCAGAAAGTGGAAATGAGATAAGGTCATTCTCTCCGAAAGCATATATAAATGTACGAGTAGCCATTTCAGAAAGTGGAAAATATGATAGAAATTTTCTCAACAGACAACAAAAATAATGAATATTCAAATATGAGGTATGGCACATGCAAAATAAGCAATTGAGTATATGCAATGCATAACCATAATACTACGCATAACTAACCTTTTCAACATTTTCATCATTTAGCTCAAGACCGGTCTCTTCGTCAGATATGGGTTCAACTGCGACTATTTCAGGGATCTTTTCCATTAATCGCCGTTCAATGCCCAATTTCATTGTCGTAACAGAACTCGGACACGATCCACAAGCACCTTGTAACTTCAAGCGTACAACATTGCCATCGATTTCATGTAGAGCAACATTTCCACCGTCTGAAATGAGATACGGACGAATTTCATCGAGCACAGTTTCTACATTTTCGGCGGTTAATGGCAATTCCACAGCTGGATTTGGAGTGGCAACAGCCTTTATAGCTGTACAAACATAATAATGAAGATCAGATTAGGGGTCCCAAGCCCCAATTTCCCAAACCAAACTGTTATATAAAAAGCCATCGTGGAGGGCAAAGGAGGTGTATGAAGTTGAAAAGGGGAAAACTAACCAAATGGACGTGTGGAATGAAACCGAACGCAAGGACGCAAAGAGTTACTGTTCCTCCTCCTCCTAAGAGGAACATGGTTACCGAAAAACCTTGTACCCTGCGATGATGAAACTATATTAAAATAAACATATATAAAAAAGAAAAAGAAAATAGAAAAACGAACCTTTTCGGAGGAAGAAGGAGAAGATGGAAGGGTTCTACAGTAAGATTGTGTGTTGAGCACCACACCTTGCATCGGTGTGTTGATGTTTTGACCTAACGAAGGTAATCAATCAATGTTCCAAATTGTTATTTCTTGTCTGTTTGTTTCTTTTCTTTCTTGTTCTCTCACCACCCAAACACCATCGCAATTCGCAGCAACTTCCGTTTCCCTTTCTTTTGGGCTTTTTCTTTTTTAAGCCCAACCTTTTTGGGCTTTACTTTACAGCTCAACGTTTTTCACACCCACTTATTCACTAATCCTTATGTACTACTTACAATCCTATACAAATTCAAATAAAATTCACTTCATCACAAGAGACACTTTTAATTTTGTCAACAAAAAATAAATCAAAATTTTAATCCCACATATACTTCTATTTAAGTCTGGATGCCAGTCTCTTGATCAATCTCTTGGCTTAAGTATGTGTTTCATCACAAAATCGTAAAAAAAAGGTGTATCCATGTTTCAAAATCTAGACAAACTCCGTGAGAGTAAATTTAAAGAAATTTTATTATTATTAATAAACTATACATTATTATCTATAATAAACTATACATATGAGTCATTCATTAATAAGATAAATTTGTTAAAGTAAATTGTTCTGGACAACTCAAATGGTTGTCGGACAAGCCATCTCTTCGAGCTCGTGATTTAGTCTAAGATCGAAAGGCCTTCTAAGGGCATCATTTGTCCATTTTGCACATGGCCGAACCCTTTACTCGACGAACGTCGAGATCAACGACTTATCTCGCTAAAAACCAAGTCCGTTATGCCTCCTCTGCTCGACATAACTTCTGTTTCCCTTTCTTTTAGGCTTTTTCTTTTTAAGCCCAACCTTTTTGGGCTTTACGTTAAAGCTCAACGTTTTTTTCACCGAGTTATTCACTAAACCTTATGTAGTACTTACAATCCTATAAAAATTCAAAAATGTCCTTCGCAACATTCGATAATTAAAATCCACTTCATCCAAAGAGACACTCTTAATTTTGTCAACAAAAAAATAAATCAAAATTTTAATCTCCATATATACTTCTAGTCAAGTCTGGATGTCAGTCTCTTGATCAATCTCATACATTGACTTAAGTATGTGTTTCATCACAAAATCGTAAAAAAAAGGTGTATCCATATTTCAAAATCTAGACAAACTCTATGAGAGTAAATTTAAAGAAATTTTATTATTATTAATAAACTATACATTATTATCCACAATAAACTGTACATATGAGTCATTCATTAATAAGAGAAAATTGTTAAATCATACATCAATGTTCTTAAAATACAAGTCATACAAAATTAAAAATCAAAATATCATTATTGTTATATTACAATGTACATTGTGCATTTGTTAAGATTGTCTATAGAGTGACTCTCTAAAAAATGTCTTCTTGAAACTCGTTCCTAGTTATGGTCTCTCTCTCAATAACAAATATATTGTGACATATCAGCAGTACATATACGTCACCTGACCTCGTTTGTTCCTTCTCTTTTATCTCATAATGAGATGACATTAGAAGATCTTTTTATGTATCTATGTCACGTAAGAATGAGACACTCTGTAAAATCATTTGATTTAACTATATACCACAATCCATAAACTAGGAGCTAACACACTACGTGGCTTGACCTCAAATAGACTAGGTCATGAGCCTCTGTAGGTCGGTCTGACCTATTCTCATCCTTACTACACATACTCTATGATATTCAAACCATGCATCATCACCAACAAAATCCACATGCAGGTGGTCATCATAATTATTCATGTTGGAAGAAAATATCGTGTGGCGTCCTCTAATATCATCTATCTCCTCTCGGGCTTTACCCTGATCAACTCTTAAATGGTTCACCACAAGGTCTAGTGCCTCAGACCCACTGATTTTATAGTGATCTAATATTTTTCTTATAATCACAAGATGTAGTAGACATTATACATCATCAAGTCTGATGGCCATCTCACTGACCTTAAGATGAAATGATGACTCTCTGTGTGCCATCTCTCAACAAATGCAGATAAAAACCATGATTAATATAACCATATCCAGTTATGCATAAATCCTTCCGGTCATATACTTACAAGACATCCTAAAATCATATGGTTCATCAGGTTGCTGAAGTTGTTCTACCTTCATGCTTTGGTTGATACATTTCAACATCTCATGGTATTGCAAAAATAAATACATTATTGTCAAATAATTTAAATTTTATAACACAAATTGTTTTGGACTGGGCCAACACTTGGCTCACAGTGGGGCAGACCCAATCCAGTACCTTCAAAGATCCCAAGGACCTCATCCCGATCATGTCCGTTGGGGACTTCTCCTATGTCTACGTTAGGGAAACATGGTAAATTGTCATCTAACCACCACCGTGCCCTTCGAGAATAATGAGACAACCCCCTTGTATCTCGGAGCTGCAGACTAGATAGGAGGCCACTTACTGGACTCCATACTCATGTAAACCCTGATAGTCTGCGTGATTGGATCCAAATATCCAGCCCAATACGTAGACCTTGGCTCAGCGCTGAGGACTATATATACCCTCTCACTCGAGAGGGTCAAGTATTAACTCTTTAACTCTTTTTGTACTTGCACTCTAATTGCTCTCATTCTTACTTTGGTATCGGAGTACCTTGCAGGTACACCCCCATTCACTCTTAATTACAACCGTTCACTTCCAGTTTGTGGCCAGGGACGATTTTTCTGATCAGGTACGACCACAAATGTTTAACAAAGATAGTTCAATTATTTATGTTACCTTTCCCTCCCACGCGTTCATAGCAGCATGATGTGCTTATAGAGGTAGTGGTGAAAGGTATGAGGGATCTTCCGGAATATTATAAAGCACACCATCATTAGGTTCATCATCTACAACATGTACTAGAGCATTAAGGGCTTCATATTGAGTCTGAGATATATGACCCCGAGAAGACGACCCATCAACATCAAGAGACGATTCTCCAACCGTAGGTCGAGAGGGTCTAGCTTTCCCTCTGTATATTGAGGTGTGTTAAATCACTCTACCATGACTTAATTTGTCTTGGTTGTCAGTCATATTTCCTAAAATCAAACATAAAAAACGCATATCATAATCAACAAAGCGAGAATAAATTATTAGCAAACCAAAATTCAAAATAGTTCATGAAATTGAGCATTCCAGATTTTGTTATTCAGACTAAGGTTTTGAATTTAATTTTCGAACTACACAGGAACAAAAACAAAAACACATACAGAGCATTATGAACCATATGTCTCAAATGTTCAAAATTATTATAAAATTTAATTAGGACAAATCAAATATAAGAATTTTATTGTATGTAACTTAATGTAGCATTATTATAACAATTCTAAGAAATGTATGCATCACAAAGGAAAAATGTAAGGAAATGAGAAACTTATTAAATATGATAAATGAATGTTCTTGAAGTAATTATAGTGGAGTAGAAGTTGAGAGATGTGCTAAACTTTTAAACTTTTGAATGTACTCAGAGTAGAAGTTGTGAGAAAAATCAAAAATCTTGAAAGTGAATTTTGTTTCAACCCATTTATATTTGAAGGACAAAGGAAAAGAGAAAGATAGATCGAATATTTTAAAAACTTAGTTTTCTTTTGATTCTAAGATGATTTGGAGTGAGTCTGAATTCCAAAATTTGAACTTTTTCAACCTTTGCCTTGACTTGATTTAGGATGGGTTTGTTGTATATTTGACATGTTGGAAGATATATTGGAATTCAAATTCTAAATATAACTTTAGATTTTGTCATACATGTGAGAAAGGCATGAGGGTGTAACGAGTACCCTTTCTCATCAACACTTTACCTCTCAACAATCACGTACGTATATAACCATTTAAAACACTAAGTACATACAAAGTTTCCCATGAGCTGGTTCATAAATTTTACATGGACATACAATAGATAGAGACATAACTTTTATATAAAACTTTACAACACAAAAACACACACATTCCAGAAATTAGTAATACAAATCCCAATCACACATGAATCAATTTAAAAAATGAATTAAAAAGGAGAAGCATAAAGAGGATTATTATGGTGATTAGTAGAAGAACTCTTTCTCTTGAAAAACAAAAATAAATCACCCACAAGAGGAACAATAGGCTTCTGCTTTGTAATCTTATTATTATTATTATTCCTCTTTTTCCCTCCAAAAATATGGTCATTTTCTCCAAGACTTATTATATGAGCAAGTGTTTGTGAATTTCCCATCCTTTTTCCATCTGCATTACTATTCTTATGAATATTCTTCTCTCTCTCAACAATATTCTCAAACCTCACAGTCTTTGAAGCTGCTTTTCCTGCAGCTTCAGCTTCAGCTTCAGCCAACTTTGACATGTTCTTGTGAAGCTCAGCATTCAATGTTGCCAATGCTACTTCTGTTTCACTTCCTCTTTCCTTTAAAATCTTCAGTTCTCTTTTTGTTTTCTCGAGCTCTTCCTCCAGCTTCTTCACTGTATCAAAAGGCTATTACTATTGTTGTTGATGTTTTCTCTTCTTTGAATGATAATGATTTGATAGGACTAATTGGTGATGGTGATGGCGACGAAGGCATTGATTTCCATGACGGTTCTCGCTTAATAGACACAGAAGGAGAATAATAAGGTGGGAGTAGTAGTAGTTTCTGAGAATGAGAATGGCTTTGGAGTTGGAGACGGAGATGGAGAGTATATTTCTCCGACAAGAATACGTTCGCCGAAGATGGCTACGGCTTCTTTGACAGAAGTGAAAGGACGAGAGGTGTCCACGGTCGTGCTATAATCAAATATAGGACTCTCCGACATAGGTTCATCATGTTCCATTCTTTTTGTTTTGTTTGTTGGTTGAATGATACGAGGATTATGATTTATGAGTACTAGTATTTGTTTGAGTTGAGAGGTTGGTGTTTTATTTGTTGGTTTCTTTGCTTCTACTTCAGAGTTAATATAGGTAGAGAGAGAGAGAGAGATATGTTTATAGAATAGACAATAGTGTAAGGAATATGGTAGGTTGTTATTTGAAGGCTAAGACATAACAAAAATTGGATTGTGTTGTTGTTCATGAAGATGACATGGTAACTGACGGTTAAATCAAGTGACAATATGTTTATGGATTTGTTTTATTTGTTTAAGATTGTGAATGTGTGAGAATGAGATGGTATATGAGGTGGATTACTAGAACATAATAATTTGTACCAAACATGATTTTGTTACAACCTATAAACACATCATGAAAGTGATGTTCCACTTGGTTATTACTACATAACTGAAATTTGATATGAGATGTCTTCTATCATTTGTCAAGCAAGAACAAGTTTGTTGGAAAGATGATTGACTTCATATCTTGAATTAATTGCCTCATAATGAAGAAGCTATAAATCGAATATACCATCATCATTTGAGAGTGTCTATGCAGGATATAACTACTCATTTCATTCGAAATATTATTAATCATTTTTTGGTGTAGATTTATTTAGGTAAATAATGCAAATAAAATTTGGACAAAATATATATTTTGATCTCTTAACTATATTATTGAATTTACATTTAGTCCTTTAATTTTCGTGCGTGTCTTATTGGCCCTTTCATATTTAAAATGTTTTATTTTAGACCTTTTTGTTTAATTAGAGACAGATTTTAAAAATTTTCTGTCACTAATTAGATAAAAATAATTAAAATGAAACTTTTTAAATGTTAAGAGACTAAATAAAAAAATTAAGAGACCAATATAAATAAAATAATATAGTTAAGAGATTAAAATAAATATTTTACCTAAAATTTATTATAAGAGGTACAAACACACAACTTTAGATTTACCAAACACTTATAGCAATTTAACTACTCTCTCAATTTACTATTATAAGCAACAACAAAAATAATTCTAGATAGGTGAATTCTTATGTACCCTCTTTAAAAAGTTGGATAATATAACTAAATTGAGTTGTCAAATTAAAAAATATTTAGAGTGTAGCTTTTAACTTTTAATTTTTCAGCTCATATTAACAAAAAAAACTAGATTTGATAACTATCATTTAACTTTTAATTTTTTTTTACTAGTTTTTAGCTTTTTTTCAAAAGCTATTTGAAGTAGCTTTTGAGTTTATAGCTTTTAACTTGTGACTTTTTCTTCCAGTTGTACCCTTATTATTTTAACAAAAATATATTGAAATCATCAATTTCTTAATTAAGAATGTCTTTTTATATCATTTTGTATTTATCAGTTAGTATAACAACTAATTTATCAAACACTTAAACTAATTTAGCAATTACCAGCTATCAGCTAACAACTACCAAGTACTAACTACCAGCTACAAATCATCAGCTATTAAATATCAGCTTCTCGCTACTATAACCGAAAGTATACATCCGATTTTAAACCAGAAGTGCATCTCCAATTATGTTTCTTACAATTTGAGGGGTGACACCAAATTTGACCTAGTTTGTACAAAAAGAGGTGTGAAACGAAAATATACTTTCGATTTTAGAAAAGATATTTTCGATTTTTCATAGAGTGTCCCACTCCATTATAGAGTGGATTAAAAAATTCTCTTTCACTTTTAGAAATATCGATATTTTCTGCGGAAGGAATACCTGCAGATTTTCCTGTGATTTTATTAAATATAATAAAATTTCCTGCGAAATTTAATTCAGCAGGAAATTCAGCAGGCATATCTGCGGATTTTTCTACGGATTTCAAATGTTAAATAAAAATTATTATACATACAATTTCCGCAGGTAATTCCACAGGAAATGTTCCTGCGGAATTTGCTGCAAATTTTAGTTTTTTCAAGATTTTTAATTTTTAATTTTTAATTGAGGAAAAGATATGTAAATTTTAATACATATAATTTATATAATTCTTCAACTTGTATTTTTTGATAAAATAAAATGTTTTTTTCAAAAAAATTTAACAAATTTAAATATTTTTTAAAAGTATTTGTAGAAACATTAATATTTTAAATCATTATTTTTACTATTTTTAATATGATTTAAATTTTGAACGGCACCATTTTTACAAGAAATATCTGCAGGTAAATCCGTAGAAAACTTTTTTAAAGATTTTGCTACGGATTATTTTGCAGGTTGTTATAGATATTTTAATTTTCATATAATAACTTTTTTCTCAAAAATATTTAACAAATTGTTTTGTAAAAATAATAGTTGTTTGTGTTTAAATTTATAAAAAAAATATTAATCTTTACTTTTTTTATTTTATTAATTATGTTGATGGTGTTTTATATTTAATTTTAATTTTTAATTTTAATTTTTCTATTTTATTAATTATTTGTTTACATTAATTTAAATCTTAATTTTAATAAAATAAAAGGTATGTAAATTTATAAATTTTTATTTTTCATCTTTAATTGTTTTATTTTTTAAATTATTTTTATGATGTTTTTTAATTAAATGTTAACATTAATAGGGATGAGGGACCAAAAGTGTTTAAAAACAAAATAGGAGGACGAAAATCGTAAAAACACTAAAATAGGGGGACCAAAACTGTAATTTAGTCCGATTATAACTATAAAATTTTGAAAAATAAAATAAAATATCCCTTGTATTTCCTATTATAAATCTTACTTAAAAAAAATACATCAATAGATTATTTGATAATAAAAAAATAGAAGTCCTTAAAAAAAACTATTGAAATTTGGGTTTGTATTTGCAACATATGAATTGTTTTTTAGCCCATTGAGAACAACAATGTGACACCCCAAATTAATTCAAGTATTAAATAATTAGGAATTTAATTATTAATTTAATTAAAGGCTTAATTAATAATATTTTTAGATTAAATGGATTAATTATTTAATTAATTAAAAGGAAGGTTGGGGGTGTAAGGTTGAATTGGAGGTGTGTGGAGTAAAAGGCTCTACTTAATCCTAATTTAGTTATTTCTAATATTTGGCAAATAAGAAGGGCATAAATAGAGGAATAAAGGAAAAAGTGGGAGGAAAGGAAATAAGGATTTCATACTACGTGAGAATTGGAAAAGAGAAGAGAAAAGAGGAGAAAAAAAGTCAATTCGTCGGAACTTCGAAGATTCATCGCGAGGTAAGGGGGATTGAATCTGATTTTTATGCCTTATGAGTTTTGATGATCATTAGAACGCATCAATCCGTTAGGAATCTCGAATTAGGATAATTAAATATGCCATAATGTCATAATCCGACGTAAAACCTTAATTGGGACTGTTATGAATAATTGATCTATGTATCATGAATATAGGTTAATTAGAAAACAAATTTTGTGATCAATTGGATGTAATAATGCAGTAAATAATTATGTTTTGTGATGACAAGAGATTTGGTGATGATTGGGTGTGATGAGGATTCGTATCAGAGGAAGAAATTGAGTTTTTGGTGAAAAATTAACTGTATGAGTCGACCCAAGTCTCCATGAATCGATGCAAGCAGTAGAATTTTGGAAAAACCAGAAGTAAAGAAAATGCATGCATCGACTCATAGAGCCATGCATCGATCCATAGGGGAATTTGGGAAGCTATGCATCGATGCAAGATGCGTATGCATCGATACATAGGCCAAAAATAGGGCTATGCATCGATGCAAGTTTCGTATGTGTCGACACATACTGAAACATTTTTGAAAAATTGCAGAATTTTGAAGTTATGCATCGATGCATAACTAATTGAGGTCGATGTAAGCTGATTTGAGATCGATGCATAGCCTTATGAATAGATGCATAATGTATGGGGTTAAAACATGGATTTTTCTGAAACGATTTCTATCATAACTGTTTAACCGTAACTCCGATTCAGGCATAGTTGGTATTGTTGGAAAGCTTAGAACGAGTACTATTTAATAATAATATTTTCAAAACCAGTAATTGAGACCTGGAGGAAATAATATGGTTTCCGTAGTGTGAATACATTGTAAATTCGTGGTTATCCGTTACGTGTAAAAACTGTATGTTAATTCTATGTATTGAAATTGATGTATATTCATGATTTCACTGCTGGCATGTGTTATTGTTGTTGTATTTGATCATGGATGGAATAATGTTGTATGTTCATACTATGTATTTGAATTGTTGCATGCTTCTGATGTGCATGCATAAGCATTGTTTATGGTTCATTCCCATTGTGCGGAATTGAGCTTGCAGGGCCAATAAACTTACCTATGGGCAGAGGTAGTGAGGCTAGATTCTTGACCCAGTGATGTATGGGCGAATCATTGGATTGACGTTGTAACGCCCGTTTTATTAAAAATTATATTATACTAATATTTTTGAATTATCGGTTGACGATTGTTTTGACAACGAAAATAATTATATTAATCGGTATATCTATTAATATATTTAGCGATGTTTGTTTGGTTCGGTAAAATATTATTAGGATCGATATTTAATTTCCCGGAATTAAATTAACAAATTAAGTTAATAATATAATTAGATGTCATATTTAGTGTATTAAGAATAGATTAGGGGTATATGAGCAATTTATTTAAGTTTGGCTAGTAAGACATACTACATATATATCATTTCCTCCACCTTTCCAAACATAACACCAAAACACAAAGTTGAGAGTTTGGAGAAAAGCTAGGGCTTGAGAAGAAGAAGAAGAGGAGAACAAGAAGAAAAGCAAGACTTGGTTGGAGAATCATCAAGAACACTTAAAGCTTGCTAGGTAAGGGTTTGATTCTCCATCTCATATTGTTAGGTTTGATATAAATAGTTTGGATTTGGGGGTAAATTTGATAGTTGATTTTATAAGAGTTTGTTGGTTGATTGTTGGAGTGGTTTAGAGAGGTTGAATTTGGAGTATGGTTTGTGGGTATATTAGGTGCTAACTTGTAAGAATTAAGAGTATTGAAATGGGAAGGAAAACCATGGTAGTAGAATGAGAAAAACCCAAAAAGATGAAGTTTTCACGCAGGCCTTTCAACACGAGCCGTGTTGGGGTAACACGGCCGTGTTTCCCTCTAGAATAGAAATTTTGGTGAGTGCAGGCCACACAACACGGGCAGTGTTGTACAACACGGGTGCCCGTGTTGTATCACTGTCTTGGGTGATTTTCTTTGCACGTTCTGATGTCCTTTCAACACGGGCAATGTTGCACAACACGGGTGCCCGTGTTGCTGCTCCTGTAGTCTTCAAAATTCTGAATTTTTCTTGTTTTCCTCTAAAACCCGAGTGTGTTCCGATTATCCGATTTTGACGTTGATGTATATAATTGATGCCGGTAATTAAGAATGACTTTCGCGACGATTTATTGATGTTTTTACTATTTTTCCGTTTTTGGAAACTGATGGATTAATTGACGATGATGTTTCGACGGTGTATATAATTATGAATACTTGTTGTTTATGCGATGCGATGACATGTTTATGTGATGTGAATAAATATGGCGAAGTAGACTTTATGTCAATTGTGATGAGCGATGATGATATGTTGTTGTGTGGTCTTTATTTATTGAGTCACATACATTTCATAAGCGAAGAGGGCTTTTATGCCAAGCGATGATGGCTTTTATGCCGAGCGAAGTTGGGCTTTATGCCAAGTGTCCCTAATTACGGACAAAGTGATGGGTACCACATGCATAACATAGTCGTGTCTCATGGAGTCCATTATGTTTATTTTGGAGTCGGTTATGTTTATGTTCGAGTTGTTTATCATTGAGTCCTTAATTGATGAATGATAATTGAATTGCGACGGTACATGGTATTTTTGTGTTGATGGGAATGTAATGATTATGTGATGAAGTTAATGTGTTAATTTATACACTAAATGCTAATTTAAAGTATGCAAGTTTAAATATACGTTGACATACTTTACTTAACTTATATCAATTATAATTCCAACTATCTATATTCCATCATTGTTTTTAATTATATGTTTTGGAATTATCTCACCCCTTTACTTGTTTCGTCGTTACCTATATATTGGTAACGTGCAGGTGATCCCCGAGGATGAGGAGGATTAGCTCGAGTCACTTTATTTTGCGTCGTTCTGCTCTGGTCGTAGTAACACTCGGGATTTGGGCGACGTCTTTATTTTGATAGGATAGTTTGTATATACTATCTTATTATGTTATAACCTTTTGTATTAATGACAACATGATGTTATGTATATTTTGTTAACATATCCGTTGTGCTGTGAATATTCATATGTACGTATGATGAATTATGTATGATTCGGTATATCCGATTTTTGATGTGCATTATAATGCTATTTGTTGGAAATGCGAAGATGTGATGCCTCAATTTTGTTAAAGGAAATTTTGAAACTCTGATTTTATTATATAATTACGCGGGGTAGAATTGGGGTGTTACAGACGTTGTTTCCGAAGTATAAGCGAAATAGGGTGTGAACTTGGTTCACGATTGGTACCACATGCATTGAGTCTGCATTGCATATGTATTTGGAATATGTTAGGATGATTTCCAGTGTTCGAATTGCATCTATTTGCTGCTGTATGTATAAATGAATGTGTAAATTGTGTTTTTGAAATTGTATGCTAATGCTATTAATGAGGGTGAATAATGAATTGATTGTTTTATTGTTCATGAGAAATGTATAATGCATCTTAATTTTGATGAAATCTCACCCTTACTTTAATGATTTCAGATTCGAAGTGATTAGCCGCTTGGGAATTGGTGAGGACAGCTGTTAGAGTTGTGCTACGTAGTTATTCCGTGTGTCAGTGTCATGCTCTGGTAGTTGTAACACTGGGGAACGATTGATTGGATTTTATGATTTAAAACTGGCTGTTTTGGTTATGTTTTTGGTTTATGTTTTAGAACGATTATTGATTTGTACTATTCCGGAGTTTATGTTATTTTCCGCTGCTTAGACATAATTCATTGGTTTAATTTAATACTTTCTTCAGTTATAAAGGCATGATTACTGTTCTGGATTGACCCATGCTCTAGGCCCAATAAGATTCTAGGCCCAATTGCCCTTGGGAAATGATCTGGAGTGTCCACGCGGGGGCCACGTGGCCAACGCTCTCTGACTGCCACGTGCCCCCCGATAATCTCAGACCCTTTTACTGGATCCCCTCAACCGTCACGTCTCCCAGGAACTTCGGAACAAACCCGGATTTCCCGGGCGACAATCTAGGGAGGAGGCCACGTGCTGGCCTCCATGCACACGCAAGCCCTAGCAATCCGCTAGTGGGCTTGGATTTCTGCCCACTAATCGGATCTTGGCCCAGCGCTGGGGGCTATAAATACCCTCTCACTTGAGAGGGTCAGGTATCTCATTCTCTACTCTTCTCTTACTTGCTTGCTCTCTCTGCCTCTACTTACTTTGGCATCGGAGTATCTTGCAGGTACCCCCCCCCCCTTCTCTTTCACTTTGGACCACCGTTGCAGATTGGGCCAAGACACCTTCTGGTCAGGTACGATCAATTACTGTTTTTAGTTATTTGAATTATTTAAATTGTGACGCCTCTTGTTATGTGATTAAAACTCTAATAAAATATATAAGTCGCAGGTAAATTAGAAGGGGTGTTACAATAGTGGTATCAGAGCATAGTCGGTCGTGTCTTAGAGTCTTTATCCCTTTTATTTGCGACTAGTGCAAGGTAACACTGTCGATACTGTGTGCTGATGTGATTGTTTTTTAATGTTACAGAACAATGGCCGGAACAGGTAACAGAAGAGACGACGCTGCTATTGCTGAAGCCTTGGGAATGCTAGCTGGTGTACTTGGGGGAAACCAGTTGGGAGGAGGTATTGGTGCTGATAGGAAATTGGGAAACTTTCAGAGGAACAATCCTCCATTGTTCAAAGGCACTCATGATCTAGAAGGTGCTCAGAAGTGGTTGAAGGAGATCGAATGGATCTTCAGAGTAATTGATTGTGCTGAAGAGTTGAAGGTGAGGTATGGTACTCACATGTTGGCAGAGGAAGCTGATGACTGGTGGGTTGCTACCAGAACTGAAATGGAAGAAGATGGCATTGCTTTGACTTGGGCTGTGTTCAGGAGAGCTTTTTTGAGGAGATACTTTCCTTAAGACATTCGGGGCAAGAAGGAGATTGAGTTTCTGGAGCTCAAGCAGGGCAACAAGTCTGTGAGTGAATATGCTTCAAAGTTTACTGAGCTGGCGAAGTACTATGCTCATTATACTAACGATGCAGATGGAGAATTTTCCAAATGTATCAAATTTGAGAATGGTCTTCGTGATGAGATCAAGAAGGGTATCAGGTATCAGCGCATCAGGAGGTTTTCTGATTTGGTAGACTGTAGTAGGATTCTAGAAGAGGATCTTGCTAGTACTAAGGTGAATGCTCAAGGATATGTTGATCGTAAAGGAAAGAAACAGATGGATCGTGGTAAGCCCTATGATAAGAATAATCAGAAATCCGATGGTTGGAAAAATCCTAGTGGGGGAGAATCTGGTTCTTCTATTAAGTGTTACAGGTGTGGTGAAATGGAGCATAGAGCTAATGAATGCAAGAATGATGCAAAGAAGTGCAACAACTGTGGGAGGTTTGGTCATGTAGCTACTGAATGCAGAGCCAGAAATATAACTAGTTACAACTGTGGCGAAGAGGGTCATACTCGTCCGCAGTGTACTAAGCCAAAGAAAGAGCAAGCTGGTGGAAAAGTGTTCGCTTTGTCAGGATCCGAGACTAAGCTAGATGGTCGATTGATTAAAGGTACATGTTTTATTAATGGCATACCCTTAATTGCGATTATTGATACTGGAGCGACACATTCTTTTATTGCTTTGAATTGTGCTAAAAAATTGAATTTGGAATTTTCTAATATGGATGGAAGTATGGTCATTGACACTCCTGCGTCGGGTTCAGTGACTACTTCATATATTTGTAGGAATTGTCCTATTGTAATTTTTGGCAGAGGTTTCGGTATGGATTTAGTGTGCCTACCATTAGAACAACTTGACATCATCCTTGGAATGAACTGGTTGGTATTCAACCAGGTTCATATAAATTTTTTTGAGAAGACGATCATATTTTCTGAAGAAGCTAAAGTTGAAGATGTAACTATGTCAGTTAAGCAGATGAATTCAGCCGTTAAAGATGGTGCTGTAGTGTTTATGTTGTATTCTTCGACGGAGGTGAAAGGAAAAGCTAAGAGTGGTGAATTACCCGTTGTGAATGAATTTCCAGAAGTGTTTCCGGAAGATGTTAGTGAATTGCCACCTGAGAGAGAAGTGGAGTTTACTATAGATTTAATTCCTGGAACTAGTCCGGCGTTGATGGCGCCTTATCGCATGTCGGCATCTGAATTGTCTGAGTTAAAGAAGCAGTTGGAGGAATTACTTGAGAAGAAGTTTATTCGGCCTAGTGTTTCGCCGTGGGGTGCTCCTGTGTTGTGGGTTAAGAAGAAGGAAGGTACAATGAGACTGTGTGTTGATTATAGGCAGTTGAACAAAGTGACAACCAAGAATCGGTATCCATTGTCGAGGATTGATGATTTGATGGATCAGTTAGTTGGAGCTTGTGTATTTAGTAAGATTGATCTGAGGTCTGGATATCATCAGATTCGTGTGAAGACGAAAGATATTCAGAAAACTTCATTTAGAACGAGGTATGGACATTATGAGTATTCTGTTATTCCGTTTGGAGTTACTAATGCACCTGGTGTTTTCATGGAGAATATGAACCGAATATTTCATCCATATCTCGATAAATTTGTGGTAGTATTTATTGATGACATTCTGATCTATTCAAAGAATGATGAAGAGCATGCAGGACATCTTAGAATTGTGTTGGAATTGTTGAAAGAGAAGAAGCTGTATGCGAAGTTGTCTAAGTGTGAATTCCGGTTGAGTGAAGTAAGTTTTCTTGGTCATGTGATTTCCAAGAATGGCATTGTTGTTGATCCTAAAAAGGTAGAAGCGGTATCTCAGTGGGAAGCGCCGAAGAATGCTTCTGAAATACGTAGTTTTGTTGGTCTTGCAGGTTACTACAGAAAGTTCATTGAAGGATTTTCGAAGTTAGCTTTGCCATTGACTAAGTTGACAAGAAAGGGTCAGATGTTTGTTTGGGATTCTGATTGTGAGAAAGGATTCCAAGAGTTGAAGAAGAGGTTGACTAGTGCTCCGATTATGATTTTGTCGAATTCGGAAGAATCTTTTGTTGTGTATTGTGATGCATCCTTGATGGGTTTAGGTGGTGTTTTGATGCAAGATAAGAAGGTTGTGGCTTATGCTTCAAGACAATTGAAAGTTCATGAAAGGATTAGTTTTTGTTTTGAAATTGTGGAGGCATTATCTATGTTCATGCATAAATTTCCCAGCCGAGATATAAGGCCGGAGGGGGATTTGTAGGCATCCGGGATGAATCTCGGATGAGGTATGAGACACTTACCCGGCATAGTTCCCTAATTGGGGAGATCGGTCAGCCCGAGATATGACCCGACGTCTATCCGGCTAGGATTGGTCTCCGTTACGCTATTTATGGGTCGGTTACAAACGTTACGAATCATTAAGTAGCGGTTTCAAGTATTAAATGGGCGGTTACGTCATTATGATCATTAGTGGCATCTGCGCTATAAAAGAGGCCTCAGGGCCATGGGAAGAGGATCATTCTCTCATTACCTCTCTCAGCCACACGCTCAAGAGGGGTCAAATACTATATCTCTAAGGGCTCCCAACTGCGGGGTAAGCTAGACCCATAGCTTGGAGGCCATTCATCCTTGTATGAGCCTCCGAATCCCTTAAGATCTTACATGAGGTTTTTCCTGCAAGAACATTGGCGCCCACCGTGGGGCCCCGGTAAAACTTTCCCGGGCCTCAAGATTCATTCTAATTCTAGTTCCGTAGGAGCATCAGTCACGGCGTATCTTAGATATATCCAGATCACAAATGTTTAACATGGAATTGGACATATGTTAACAAAGCCTCCAAAAGATAAGCTATTGTGGTTTCTCTTTTTGATAACTGTGCAAACTAATATTGTTTTGCAGTTAAGCTTTTAACTATCTCGGCATTCTCGACATGCACACTCCGATCCGAGCACAAGCTTACTTCCATCAAAAGAGCGTCGGTGATGACCATGTTGTTGTATCCTTACCGATGACGACAGAAAGATCGTCTCGGATTCCATAGGGGACTCGGAATCTTCTTAGGGTCACGTGAAGCAAAGATTGCGTAGTTTAACAAATGGTGATGGTGGTATCATTGCTTCTCGGCCAGCCTCAAGGAGATAGCTTCGACGAGACCGTGTATGATAAGTTGGAGGAGGAGGAAAACGTTTATGTTCCGAAGCAGGAGCGTCCAATAGTATCTCTAGCAATTCGTCTCTTTCGTCAAAACGCTTTTATGTTTCAATTAATTATTCATTTATATCTTTATGAGTAAATTAAATGTGCATTATGATTGTAATTTGGGACGGCTGGAGGAACAACGTTCTTCTAACTAATGCGTTACTCTCATTTAATACCCTAAAGGTTTTTTTTCAACAAAGTGTTTATGATATTTAATATGTGTGTTGGTGATGTCACAGTGGAGACACAATCAAAGGGTCGGGGGAGATGGAGTTTGAGTTCCCGTCACCATCAGGCGATGAACGTTCTTCGATCCTGGCCGACATTTCATACCAAACACAACCTCAAGTGACTAAAGTAGTTCCCGTGGAAAACATGCAATGGCTCCGATCAAGAGGGCTGACAAAAGCAAGAACAAATCAAGCCCATCCTACTCAGATCACCATCGACGACAAGAGTATGGAACAAAAGGCTGGGATAAAAGATAAGTTCTCCAGTGTAGTCATAAGAGTCAAATTTCGTCAAGATGGGTCTGTGTCTCCCAACCAGATGCGGTTGCATGTTCGCCCCGGTCAAGTCTCGATTCAACTGATGATGCTTGGCCGACGACTCGAGTACAATTCTCGGAAAAGAAGGTCATCATAGCATCAACATTTCGTCTAAGACGACTCCGGTTTGTGCCGAAGATATCTTGATTGGAGAAAATGAAGCATTGTCGGTGGGACAACGAGACCAACATCGTTGTAAAGGCTGATATAAAGCAGATCCGAGTCGCAGGCCAAACCGGAGTAGGAGTTGACGAACAAACATAGGCAATAGCTCACGGATTGAAAGTTCTCGTTGAAGACATCGAAGCCACCGTCAGAACTTATGCGTTGTCGCCAACAACTGAGAGATTTCGACAGGGGGCAACAGCTGATTGCTCGGGCCATATATATCTGGGTCAACAAGTGTTCATACAATTCATGTGGTCGTTCAGATAAGTCTATTGTTCCTTTAAACACTTCTCAACTTTGTTTTAAGTTAGGTTCCATTTATAACTCAAGAAATGATAAGAAATTGGGGCTATGCTTTTATTAAGAAAGCTGTTATTTTGTGATGTGAGCTATACCTTATAGACTTAAAATTGGATTTCCTGCTACGGAGGAGATCAAGAATCTGTGGAGGCATATCTCACGGATATGCAGCCTTTTGTGAAGAACTAGTGATTTTGTGTATAGTCATTCGATTTCCGACGTTCATTATCATAGTGGCAACGGAATAATTCAGGGAAACGTAATGCCTTCGGTGACCACAAACGGGGTCGGCGAGACCAACATCGCAGGGAAAGCGGGTCCATTTCTGAAGATGATACAGAGATATCTAGTGAAGTCGGCAAGCAAGGATAAAATCAGAATTACGACATCGTCACTGGAAAGATAAGTAATCCTTATATTTGTCATTTTCTAAGTGACAACCAACCGGTGTGTTCTAATTAAAATGGTTATAATGTTAACTATTGCTGTTAATCTCTCTGGTGGTAGTTGTGTTGTTAATTTCTCTTACGGTAACAACTTGATTTATCAGTCAAGATGAAATCGTAGTATCACGCCGAAACAATCCTCCAGCAGGTATCCCTGCACAGATCAATGGTGATTGTCCGAGCTGGTAGTCGTAGCCGTCACAATGCGGAAGTTTGTGATAAACACAAGCTTGTGTCTGAAAGTTTAGTTTGGAGAATGGAAAGGCGGCTACGCGTATAAACACTAATGCAGATGACGGGATGACGTCGGAGATTCCTGATTGTGAGGCTCTGAACCCATTGGCGACGTACTGCTAAGCTCGGTCTATGATCGTCTTTCAGTCACGGAAAGGCTCTGTTCCCATGAGGAATACTCCTTGGTCAACCTCGCGAGGCTCGAACCCATTGGCGACGCATCGCTAAGCTCGGTCTATGATCGCTTTCACCACGGAAAGGCTCGCTCCCATGAGGAATACTCCTTGGTCAACCTCGCTGAGGCTCGAACCCATTGGCGACGCATCGCTAGGCTCGGTCTATGATCGCCTTCACCACGGAAAGGCTCGCCCATGAGGAATACTCCTTGGTCAACCTCGCTTGAGGCTCGAACCCATTGGCGACGATCGCTAAGCTCGGTCTATGATCGCCTTTCACCACGGAAGGCTCTCTCCCATGAGGAATACTCCTTGGTCAACCTCGCTGAGGCTCGAACCCATTGGCGACGCATCGCTAAGCTCGGTCTATGATCGCCTTTCACCACAAAAGGCTCTGCTCCCATGAGGAATACTCCTTGGTCAACCTCGCTTGAGGCTCGAACCCATTACGACGATCGCTAAGCTCGGTCTATGATCGCCTTTCACCACGGAAAGGCTCGCTACGCTGAACAACCTTCGTGTCAACCTCGGTTGGGCTCAACCTCCGGATCATCCCTATAGAGGCTCGAACTCTCGGTCAACCTCGTTGGGCTCAATCCGTCTCGGTCATCCCTATAGAGGCTCAACCTTCCGGACAACCTCGGTTGGGCTCAATCCATCTCGGATCATCCCTATGGAGGTTCAACCTTAAAGGCTTTGTTCTTACTCGAACAACCTCCTGGTCACCCTCACGGACTATGATTCCGCCTCGATCAACTCCTAGTAACGGTTACACCTATAATTTTCGGCAAGTCACAGAGCATCGGTCTTATCTCGGATCAACTCCTAGTGGCGTTGAAGCCTCGTGAGCTACCAAGAGCTCGATTCGCCCTCGGATTAACTCTTAGTGGCATTGAAACCCCTGGATTCGCACACGTAGCTATGGTCCTAACTCGGATCAACTTAGTGGCGTTGAACCTCTAAAATTCACCGCAGGGGCTCAGATCTAACGCCAGCGGTAAAATTGAAGTGGTGTCATGAACAATTGTTATGTGCTTGAAAAGCCAATATAGCCCGCTTGATACATCATGCGACTGGGATGGTCTAGTTAAGCTAAGTCTTACTACCAATAGCCCGACAAAGTTCTCGAGCCCACGGACTAAAACGAGCGTTATGCTTGGGCTAAACCGAGTATCGATTCAATGACGAGGATATGAATATATTGGCGTAGAACAAATTGTTACGCTCATCCAAGCCATCGTAGTTGTTTGCTACGCCCTATGGCTTGGGGATAGTAGCATAACATAAAATCGCTCACGAGCAACCTTAAAAGCTCGTCTGCATATGTAAGGCGAAGGACCTTAATTGATTCCGTCAAAACATTTTCACCAAAGCCTTGACTCAAGATACTCGGGGGCTAGTCTCTCTATATATCTTACTGCTCCGAGCCGAGATGTGAGGTCGAAAGAAATTTTTTATCCCGACCATGCGTCCTGGGATCCGGCCCGGGCTAAAAACGAGCGTTACGCTGGAGTGTCGATTCCAGCGACGTCCGTAACATTTAAAAACCTCAAAAAGCGAATAACGGTAAACCACTGCGTGCAAATTCACACTAAAGCACAGGTTGGTATTGGAGGTCCGGCCTGGGTCAAATGTTATGTTTCTATTAAATCGAGCATAAGGCTTCAAGGTCTAGAAACCATATGCTCGGGGGGCTTATGTTCATGCATAAATTTCCCAGCCGAGATATAAGGCCGGAGGGGGATTTGTAGGCATCCGGGATGAATCTCGGATGAGGTATGAGACACTTACCCGGCATAGTTCCCGGAATTGGGATAGGAGATCGGGTCAGCCCCGAGATATGACCCGGACGTCTATCCGGGCTAGGAGGGTTGGATTGGTCTCCGTTACGCTATTTATGGGTCGGTTACGAACGTTACGAATCATTAAGTAGCGGTTTCAAGTATTAAATGGGCGGTTACGTCATTATGATCATTAGTGGCATCTGCGCTATAAAAGAGGCCTCAGGGCCATGGGAAGAGGATCATTCTCTCATTACCTCTCACCACACGCCAAGAGGGTCAAATACTATATCTCTAAGGGCTCCCAACTGCGGGGTAAGCTAGACCCATAGCTTGGAGGCCATTCATCCTTGTATGAGCCTCCAAATCCCTTAAGATCTTACATGAGGTTTTTCCTGCAAGAACAATCTATATGGTTCTTGATTTGAGGTATTCAATGATCATAAGAGTCTGAAATATCTCTTCGATCAGAAAGAGTTGAATATGAGGCAGAGAAGGTGGTTAGAATTTCTCAAATATTATGATTTTGGTTTGAATTACCATCCTGGTAAGGCAAACGTTGTTGCAGATGCATTGAGTAGGAAGTCCTTGCATATGTCTATGTTGATGGTTCGTGAATTGGAATTGGTTGAGCAGTTCAAAGATTTGAGTTTGGTATGTGAAACTACTTCTGATAGTGTAAAATTGGGAATGTTGAAGTTGAGTAGTGGTATTCTTGAGGAAATTCAGACTGGACAGAAATCTGATGTTGTTTTGGTGGATAAGTTGACATTGATTAACCAAGGTCAAGGAGGTGAATTCCGAATTGACGAGAATGGTGTTATGAGATTTGGTGATAGAGTTTGTGTTCCAGATATTGCAGAGCTTCGGAAGAGTATTTTGGAAGAAGGGCATCGTAGTGGATTAAGTATTCATCCCAGTGCTACTAAGATGTATCATAACTTGAAAAAGTTATTTTGGTGGCCTGGAATGAAAAAGGAAATTGCTGAGTTTGTTTATGCTTGTTTGGTTTGTCAGAAGTCAAAGATTGAACATCAGAAACCGCAAGGATTGATGGAACCGTTGTTTGTTCCGGAGTGGAAATGGGATGGCATTTCTATGGATTTTGTATCTGGTTTACCTAGGACAGCAAAGAATTGCGATTCTATTTGGGTTATTGTTGATCGGTTGACAAAATCTGCACACTTTATTCCGATAAGAATGGATTATCCTATGGAGAGGTTGGCAGAATTGTATGTTGAGAAGATTGTAAGTTTGCATGGTATTCCTTCTAGTATTGTGTTGGATAGAGATCCGAGGTTTACGTCTAAGTTTTTGGACGGGGCTGCAAGAAGCGTTAGGTACTAAGTTGAGATTGAGTTTCGCTTATCATCCGCAGACAGATGGTCAGACAAAGAGAACGATTCAATCGTTAGAGGATTTGTTGAGAGCTTGCGTGTTGGAGAAAGGTGGAGCTTGGGATAGCTACCTACCGTTGATTGAGTTTACCTACAACAATAGTTTTCATTCGAGTATTGGTATGGCTCTGTTTGAAGCATTGTATGGTAGGAGGTGTCGGACACCGTTGTGTTGATACGAATTTGGAGAAAGTACTGTGATTGGACCAGAAATTGTCCAACAGACTTCAGAAAAGATCAAGATGATTCAGGAGAAGATGAGAGCTTCTCAGAGTCGTTAGAAAAGCTATCATGATAAGAGGAGGAAAGATCTTGAGTTTAGTGAAGGAGATCATGTGTTTATGCGAGTTACTCTGATGACTGGTATTGGTCGAGCCTTGAAGTCAAAGAAGTTGACTCCGCGTTTTATTGCTCCGTATCAGATTACCAGGAAGGTTGGAAAAGTTGCTTACCAAATTGCTTTACCGCCGTCGCTTGCAAATTTGCATGATGTCTTCCATGTATCGCAGTTGAGGAAGTACATTCCTGATCCGTCTCATGAGATCCAGGTAGATGATATACAGGTGCGAGATAATCTGACTGTTGAAGCATTACTTGTGAGAATTGAGGATCGGAAAGTGAAGCAATTGCGTGGTAAAGAGATAGCATTGGTGAAAGTAGCTTGGGGAGGACCAGCAGGTGGAAATGTAACTTGGGAACTGGAGAGCCAGATGAAGGACTAGTATCCCGAACTTTTCGTCTAAGGTATGTTTTCGAGGACGAAAACTCTTTTTAGTAGGGGAGAGTTGTGACACCCCAAATTAATTCAAGTATTAAATAATTAGGTATTTAATTATTAATTTAATTAAAGACTTAATTAATAATATTTTTGGATTAAATGGATTAATTACTTAATTAATTAAAAGGAAGGTTGGGGGTGTAAGGTTGAATTGGAGGTGTGTGGAGTAAAAGGCTCTACTTAATCCTACTTTAGTTATGTCTATTATTTGGCAAATAAGAAGGGAATAAATAGAGGAATAAAGGAAAAAGTGGGAGGAAAGGAAATAAGGATTTCATACTACGTGAGAATTGGAAAAGAGAAGAGAAAAGAGGAGGAAAAAAAGCCAATTCGTCGGAACTTCGAAGATTCATCGTGAGGTAAGGGGGGATTGAATCTGATTTTTATGCCTTATGGGTTATGATGATCATTAGAACGAATCAATCCGTTAGGAATCTCGAATTAGGATAATTAAATATACCCTAATGTCATAATCCGACGTAAAACCGTAATTGGGATTGTTATGAGTAATTGATCTATGTATGATGAATATAGGTTAATTAGAAAACAAATTCTGTGATCAATTGGATGTAATAATGCAGTAAATAATTCTGTTTTGTGATGACAAGAGATTTGGTGATGATTGGGTGTGATGAGGATTCGTATCAGTGGAAGAAATTGAGTTTTTGGTGAAACATTAACTGTATGAGTCGACCCAAGTCTCCATGAATCGATGCAAGCAGTAGAATTTTGGAAAAACCAGAAGTAAAGAAAATGCATGCATCGACTCATAGAGCCATGCATCGATCCATAGGGGAATTTGGGAAGCTATGCATCGATGCAAGATGCATATGCATCGATACATAGGCCAAAAACAGGGCTATGCATCAATGCAAGTTTCGTATGTGTCGACACATACTGAAACATTTTTGAAAAATAACAGAATTTTGAATTTATGCATCGATGCATAACTAATTGAGGTCGATGCAAGATAATTTGAGGTCGATGCATAGCCTTATGCATCGATGCATACTGTATGGGGTTAAAACATGGATTTTTCTGAAATGATTTCTATCATAACTTTTTAACCGTAACTTCGATTCAGGCATAGTTGGTATCGTTGGAAAGCTTAGGACGAGTACTATCTAATAATATTTTCAAAACTAGTAATTGAGACCTGGAGGAAATAATATGGTTTCCGTAGTGTGAATACATTGTAAATTCGTGGTTATCCGTTACGTGTAAAAACTGTATGTTAATTCTATGTATTGAAATTGATGTATATTCATGATTTCACTGCTGGCATGTGTTATTGTTGTTGTATTTGATCATGGATGGAATAATGATGTATGTTCATACTATGTATTTGAATTGTTGCATGCTTCTGATGTGCATGAATAAGCATTGTTTATGGTTCATTCCCATTGTGCGGAATTGAGCTTGCTGGGCCAATAAACTTACCGGGCAGAGATAGTGAGGCTAGATTCTTGACCCGATGATGTATGGGCGAATCATTAGATTGACGCTATTTCCGAAGTGTAATCGGAACAGGGTGTGAACTTGGTTCACGATTGGTACCACATGCATTGAGTCTGCATTGCATATGTATTTGGAATATGTTAGGATGATTTCCAGTGTTCGAATTGCATCTATTTGCTGCTGTATGTATAAATGAATGTGTAAATTGTGTTTTTGAAATTGTATGCTAATGCTATTAATGAGGGTGAATAATGAATTGATTGTTTTATTGTTCATGAGAAATGTATAATGCATCTTAATTTTGATGAAATCTCACCCTTACTTTAATGATTTGATTCAAGTGATTAGCTTGGGAATTGGAGTTGGAAACGAGTTATTCCGTGTCGGTCATGCTCGTAGTTGTAAATCGGGAACGATTGATTGGATTTTATGATTTAAAACTGGCTGTTTTGGTTATGTTTTTGGTTTATGTTTTAGAACGATTATTGATTTGTACTATTCCGGAGTTTATGTTATTTTCCGCTGCTTAGACATAATTCATTGGTTTAATTTAATACTTTCTTCAGTTATAAAGGCATGATTATGGATTGACCCATGCTCTAGGCCCAATAAGATTCTAGGCCCAATTGCGAATGAACGATGGGGCCACGTGGCCACGCGCCACGTGCCCCGATAATCTCGCACCGATTTCCTCACCGTCACGCCTCCCTTGAACAAAAATTTTCCGGCGACAATCTAGGAGGAGGCCACGTGGTTTCTATGCACACGCTCTAGCAATCCGCTAGTGGGCTTGGACGCCACTAATCGGATCTTGGCCCCTGGGTTAAAACCCTCTCACGAGAGGGTATCTCATTCTCTACTCTCTCTTACTTGCTTGCTCTCTCTACTTACTTTGGCATCGGAGTATCTTGCAGGCTTTCTTTCACTTTGGCCAAGACATTTCGGTGATCGATGGCGCCTGTGGGAATCTTGCTTTCTCCTCTCATTCATTGACCAAAGCAAACCAAAACGCTTGTCATGGCCAACCCGCAACCAACATGCAAAGTCCCTCACGACGATCCGCCAAGCATAACGCGGAGATCCTCGAGATGGGCAACCTGCCTCCTCCTCGATTGGATCTTATCGAGGAGATGAGCATAGGGTTGAATCAAATTGCCGTCGGGCAACTGAACCCGTAGTCTTTCAAGAAGTGCTGCCACCTCCCGACGTCGATCCCACGGTCACAGCCCTCTTCGCGGCCATCAACAACACCAATCTCCTGCTCTTCACCCAGGGAGAATGCCTCCACATTCTCGAAGCTTCCCGCCGATCACCGCGGAGACGTCGACGACCAGACTCGTGGTCACCATCACCACGACGACATCGCTCTCGAACTCCCCCGCGGAGAAACAAGAGGGATGAGCCCCACGCCTCCTAAGGGGGGGGACCCGTGACCGAGCGAGACAGAGCAACCTGTGGAACAACCTCAATCACCTCCCGCGAACGGGAGCCAATGAAACAAGAGAGGAACCAAGAGTAGCGACCAAATCTAACGCTCGCGGCGAGGGAGGCCCCGGTTCCCTCGTCCGCAAGCATGCCCCAATTCCTCGGGAATGGAGAAACCGCCTGGGGCTATGATGGGGGACCCCATCGACCACATCGACGGCAAGTTATGCTCCAATACCTCAACGTTGGAGGACCGATCAAATGCGTTTTCGGAAAACAACAATGGATTGGTATAAGAGCTTGCCCGGGATCCATACACTGGAGGGCAAAGCCAGGAGCATATTCGCAGTATCCGAAGACCGAGGCCTCCCGAGGCCATCATTTCGCCGGCGTCTTTAGGAAGTTACAAGTTTGGAGGACCATGATTTTCGGTGAGGGGCTAGGGGGAGGAAAGTGTGAAAGCCCCCACCTTTGATGCTCTCTCGACAAGGCTTATATCACGACGGAGAAGGAGGCCGCCAACCGCGGACTCGAGGAGTCGAGGCGGCCGGGATAACCGACGCAGGGTGGCGGTCCCGACGTCCGATGAAAACGGCGGGATGCTCAGTGAGGCACTTCATCGACCACAGCGAATCCTAGAGTGATCGGCTAAGTTCAAGGACGGAGGAGTCGACGCCAAACCCACTCCCGCAAAATACGGTAAATATTGAATACCGCAGATCGGTTGAAGATTGCGGACGCGATCGAGACACTAATCAAAGGCGGAAGACTCGGACAATACAAGAAGCCTGAAGGATCACGAAGTGACCGAGATACCAAAGATGCCGAGGACGAGGGCCGACCACAAGGGGACTCTGGCCCCTACCAGATAGCATACTCGGTGACCAGGCCCGAAGATTTTCAGAGCCCTATATTCACCCACAGCCCGTGGGAAGAATTCCCCTCGGCCATGGTCATCTCCGGCGGTGGCGACGCCCAACTTTCCATTAACTCGGCCAAGAGAAAGTTCGACGAGCTGATCGACAAGGCCCCAGTCAACGAGGTCTCGCTCGAACAGTTCCGCGGCAAATTTGAACCGATCACTTTCTACTTGGAGGAACTTCCCGGAGGAGCACCAAACGCCCATATTCCCCTCCTTATCAAAGCAAGAATGGCCAACTTCGAAGTCCACAGGATCCTGGTCGACGAAGGCAGCTCGGTCGACGTCATGTACACTCACCTATTCCGAACACTCCAGCTCGACGAATCTCACCTATCACCATACGTGGGGTCCGACCTTCAAGGGTTCAACGGCTCCACATCCCGACCCTGGGGGTACGTCGAGCTCCTCGTCACCTTCGGCGAGGACGTTGCTTCGCGACAGGTCAAAGTTCGCTCGTGATCGATCGCCACTCTCTACAACGCCATTCGCGCAAATACCGCGTAACTCACGCAGCTTCCTTCGACCGTCCATCCAAGCTCAAGTTTTACACCAAACGGGACGCCGCTACCATCTCGCGCGACATCAAAGCCGCGAGGAGGTGCCACAACGCGGGCCGAGGATGACCTTGGTCGACCCAAAAGCGGCCGCCATCAGCAAGAAGGAAGGGCCGGACAGCGCCCAGGTCGAACTCCCCAAAACCGCAGAGGATCAGAGCCCCAACGTCAGCATAGTGGACCTCGACACCAGATTCGCAAAGGACGAAGTCGACGGGCAAGCGGGGGACGCGGATCCACTCCGCCCAATTCCTGACGGCGAGTTCGAGCTCGTCCCCCTCGGAGGAGACCCCAACAAATGCGTCAAGATCGGCGCCGACCTCCCTGACCTGGCAAAGAAGCAACTCAGAGCTTGCCTTCGGGAGAATGCAGATCTCTTCGCATGGAGCGCATGGGAAATGCCCGGACTCGACCTCGAGGCCGCCATAGATCCATAAATTCCAGGCCATAGTACAACATAGGCGTAAGCTGTAACACCCCTTCTAATTACCCGCGTTTTATAGAAATAATTATCAGAGTTTTATCCACAATTAAGAGGCGTCACAATTTTATATCATAAAATTGACCAAACAGTTGTCATGCTTTCACTGAAGAATAAATCATGAAATAAATCATACTCAAAGTTATGTTTAACAGCGGAAATGAAACATAACAAAATCCTGACTACATCATTCAATAGTTATTCCAGGATATTTAAATCAAGACATGATTTCAAAACTAATTAAAAATATCCATTAAAGGATTCAAACAACCGTTTCCCCAGTGTTACATCTACCAGAGCACGACACTGACACGCGGACTAATTAACTGACTCGACTCTAGAGCTATCCTCACCAACTCCAAGCAGCTAATCACTTCGGATCTGAAATTGTTAAAGTAAGGGTGAGATTTCAATTCAATATAACATGCGTTATACGTTTTTAAAATGCAACAGAATAATCGGATACGTTAATCCACTAACCAACACAAATCATAACCGATTCACAAGGCATTCACACAATGAACATGTATATAACAAACGATGGAAATTGCAACACTGGAATCCATCCTAGCATGTTACAATCCCATATGCAATGCAAACTCTATGCATGTGGTACCAAAACGTGAACCAAGTCACACACACCGCTCCGTTTACATGTGGAAAGACAGTGTCAATTCATGATTCGCCCAGAACACTGAGTCAAGAATCCAATCCATGATCCGCCCATAACCACCGGGTCAAGAATCTAGCCTCACTATCTCTGAACCAGGTAAGTCTATTGGCTCGCCACTTCACTTTCGCACAATGGGAATGAACCAATTTAACAAATGCTCATGCATGCATCATAAAAGCATGCAACATCAATTCAACGGAATATGATAACAACATAATTCCACATAAATGCCAATACCAATCTATCACATGATAACAACATAATCATGAATTAAATTATCACAAATCATCACATGAACGTCAATCTCCATTCAACTTGTCAAACAATCTAAACCAATTCACAGATCATGATATCAATATAAATCACATCATGTCAATTCACCAATGCATCTCATTTAATCAAAATGAATATCAAAATACAGCATTGTAATCATTAATATCTCATCCGGTGACTCATACCATTCGTAATAGTTCCCCGTTATCCTTACCTACTCACTCTTTTCAAAAATCGGGAGCTCAACCATTTTTAAAATAATTTTAGAAAAATAATATTTTTCTCTTTTCAAAAGGTAGTATTTGAAATTTAAGAAATAATGCCGAAAACGACACTCGAATCAGAGTTACGGTTTAGAAAATATGAATTTTTGAAGTTTTAGAAATTTTGGAAAAATACACATGGAACCCGGTTCCTACCTATACAGGAACCGGTTCCTGAAAGTTGAAAATTCTCGCTCCTTGATTTTTGAATGGGAACCCGGTTCCTACCTATACAGGAACCGGTTCCTGAGTGTAAAAATCCCAGTTTTGCCAATTTAACACTGGGAACTCGGTTCCTCCCCACAGGGAACCGGTTCCCACGTCCTATAACAGTGTTTTCTGCAACTTTTGACAGCATTTTGTATCCTTTATCATTTCCAAACTTACTAATACGAATTGGGACATTAGGAACACCATTTCATCATCATTTCACACCATTATAACATCAAACAACATGGTTTATTCATCCATATCCATTATTTGACATACTAATGATCCTAATTCCAACACCGACACAAAATAGGGTTTATTTCCGTAACCTATAATCATCAAAATTCAAACTTTCTAACACACCCAATTATCCCTTTGATTCCCAAAACCCATAAAGCATATTAACCGAACGAAATCACCCTTTACCTCGCGATGATCTTCGATTTCTCTCGGCGTCGGCTTTTCCTCTCTTCTCTTCTCTTTTCCAATTCTACGTATAATAGCTTTTCTCCAAAAGACCTATTTTTCCTTTCTTTTCCTTTTTATATTCCTTTTAATGTTCCTTGATTAATCCAAATAAAATGAAATAATAATAATTAGTAAAGTAGAGTAATTTACTCCTCATACTCACTAATTACTCTGCACACCTCCAATCCTTTCTTTATTAAATGACCCACTTAATCCAAGTAAAATTAATACTTAAGACTTTAATTAATTAAATAATTAAATTCTCACTTATTTAATATTTGAATTAAATCGGGGTGTCACATAAGCAGTCTCCCGAGAAGGCGGAGGCTGCCGAAAAAGCTGTAAAAGACCTCATAGAGGCAAATTTTATTTCCGAGGCCAAGTATTCAACTTGGTTGTCAAACGTTGTACTCGTTAAAAAATCTAATGGAAAATGGCGTATGTGCGTTGACTACACTGATCTCAATCGGGCATGTCCCAAAGATGCTTTTCCTTTACCTAACATTGATAGACTGGTCGACAACTCGGCCGGCTATAAACTGCTTTCTTTTTTGGATGCTTACTCAGGTTACAACCAGATCCCCATGGACATGGCCGACAGGACCTGCACGGCCTTCATGACGGAGTCGGGGAACTATTACTACAACGTAATGCCCTTCAGAATGAAGAACGCCGGAGCGACCTACCAACGAATGATGAACAAGGTGTTTCAAAACGAGATCGGTGACATACTCGAGGTGTACATGGACGACATGATCGTGAAATCCCAAGTCGAGGACAACCACGCTTCACGTCTGAAGAAAGTCTTCGACCAAGCCCGGAAGCACATAATGCGCTTCAACCCAGAGAAGTGCACGTTCGAAGTCAAGGCCGGCAAGTTCCTCGGTTTCTATCTTACAGAACGAGGGATTGAGGCCAACCCCGACAAATGTCGAGCATTCTCCGAACTGCCCACGCCCAGGTCCAAGAAGTCCATTCAAGTCTTGAACGACATGCTAACCTCGTTATCCCGGTTCGTAGCGAGGTCGGCACAACATGCACTCCCATTTTTCAAACTATTGAGGAAGGGGCCGACCTTCGAATGGAACGAGGAATGCGAGCAAGCCCTCCTGCACCTCAAACGGGCACTTTCTCAACCACCAGTTCTCTCACGACCACAACTCGGGGAAACGCTATATTTGTACTTAGCCGTGTCCAATGAAGCAGTAAGCGCAGTACTCATACGTGAAACCGATGACGGGCAAAAACCCGTCTACTTCACGAGCAAAGCCCTTCAAGGGCCGGAAACTAGATATCAGCAAATCGAAAAAGTCGCAATCGCCCTCGTCATCGCCGCGAGGAGATTGCGATACTATTTCCTCGCACACGTCATCGTCGTGCGCACAGAGCAGCCCATAAAGCAGCTCCTCACCCGTCCGGATATGGCCGAACGAATGCTGAGGTGGTCCCTCGAGCTTTCTGAGTTCGACATTCAGTATGAGGGACGAAAAGCCTTGAAAGCACAAGCGCTCGCTCGCCGACTTCCTCGCTTCCTCGCCGAAATGACCGCTCACGAACAGGAGCCCCAGGCGAGCAACAGATGGACCCTGCACGTCGACGGAGCTTCAAGTTCGACGGGGAGCGGTGCCGGCGTCCTCCTCGAAAATGAAGAAGGCATCGTCATCGAGCATTCTTTAACTCTGGCCTTCCCAACATCCAACAATCAGGCAGAGTATGAAGCACTGCTCGCAGGGCTGCGGTTGGCCGAGGACATAGGCGCTCAGGACATCCAAATATTCACCGACTCCCAACTCGTCGCATCGCAAGTCCTTGGAGATTACCAGGCTAAAAACAACAGCCTCATCGAATACCTTCACCTTGTAAAGGAAAAACTAAAGGGCTTCGACCACGCAGAAATTAAGCACGTCCCCCGTGAACAGAACACCCGGGCAGACATCTTATCCAAGCTCGCGAGCACAAAGAAGAAGGGAGGAAATCGGTCGGTAATACAGGAAACACTCGCCCAACCGAGCATCGAAAGGTCCACGACGACACTCGACATCAATGCGATCGGTGATGCAGACTGTTGGATGACCCCCGTGTTCAACTACCTCACTCACGGGGAGTTGCCCACTGACAAGTTGGAAGCCGCCGCCACCAAACGCCGTGCATGTAATTACGTCGTCCTCGAGCAGCGTTTGTATCGGCGAGGCTTCTCCATTCCCCTCCTCAAGTGCGTCGAGGAGTCCAGGGTGGCCGGCATCCTTCATGAAATCCACGAAGGAATTAACGCCCAACACCTGGGAGGACGGTCTCTTGCCCGCAAAGCATTGCGCGCCGGCTACTATTGGCCAACCATGCAATGGGACGCCAAAGAACACGTCAAAAAATACGACAAGTGCCAACGCCACGCCGACATGCACATCGCACCTCCTCACGAGCTCACGACGCTCACCTCCCCGTAGCCCTTCAGCTGGTGGGGAATGGATATACTCGGTCCTTTCACACAAGGCTCTTACCAAAACAAGTACCTCATAGTGGCCGTAGACTACTTCACGAAATGGATAGAGGCCGAGACACTTGCCAAAATCACCTCCTTCAACATCCTTCGTTTTTACAAACGAAACGTCCTTGCCCGCTTCGGTATCCCGCAGGCCCTCGTCACAGACAATGGGACACAGTTCACCGATCAACACTTCCGCAATTTCGTAGCACGGCTGGGCACCAAGCACCACTTCACATCTGTCGAGCATCCCCAGACCAACGGCCAGGCAGAGGCCGCAAACAGGGTCTTGTTACGAGGAATCAGGCAGAGACTCGGGGAAGCCAAGAACAGGTGGGTGGAAGAACTGCACAGCGTGCTATGGGCTTACCGAACAACTCCTCATTCAACCACGGGAGAATCCCCGTTTCGGTTAACATACGGAATAGAGGCGGTCATACCCGTCGAGATCAGAGAACCGTCAAGACGTACCGAATTTCCCCTAGAGGAGGAAACAAACGACGAGGCACTGCGCGAAGAGTTAGATTTGGTCGACGAGATCCGTGAAGGCGCAGCTCTACGAGAAGCGCGTTTGAAGCAGCAGATCACGCTGCGCCACGACCAGAAGGTCGTCAAGCGCGAATTCGAAGTCGGCAGCCTGGTCCTCCGCAGGAATCAAAAAGAATCTCGAGAAGGAAAGCTGGCCGCCAACTGGGAAGGGCCATATCGCGTCCGAGCGAAGACGGGCACATGAGCTTATTACCTCGAAAATCTAAACGGAGTACAACTCCCTCGACCTTGGAATGCTACAAAGCTCAAATAGTACTATAGCTGAGCTAGAACGACCACGTGCTCAACGCCTTGTGGCCCTCAAACCCCTCCACGGAGATTTAGCTCAGCCTTGGGTCGCAGAATGGTGCTCGTACGCGCCCCAAGCCACTCGCATACGGGGACCTACTCGACTACAGTAAGTAGGGACCCCATTCGATGCGGAACCCTCGATCGAGGTCCGCGGGTCTTTCTTGCACCTTTGGCAGGATGTCCGGCTCGCGACGGACGGTCCACGCCCCGAGTATGTGGTCTCTTAACACGACCACGTCCTCGCCTGGGGGCCTCAAGCCCCCAAACCTAGCATACAAGCCAGGGACGACAAGGTCGAGCAATTGTATATAAGGTCGAGCATTTGTATAACAATAAGCAATCAAAGCGATTATCAAAACATGCATACATAAAATGGCCGAAGACGACCAGCAAAATATTCATGGGCACTAGGCCCGAATTACAAATATCCAAAAGGGCGGGCACCAGCCCAGTGTACGAATATTAAAAACAAGGGGCACGCAGGCCAGAGATAACAGGCTCGCAGGCCCAAACAAATCCAAACAAGTAAAAATCATTCATCAGGAGCCACGACCTCCCCATCGACCACGCAGTGAAAGGGGCTGATCCCGGAAGTCACTAGCTCCATCCCGGGGTTCACCACCTGCACCTGTTGGACAACCCGATCAAAGCCGAAGGACAGCGCCTCCACGGTGTCCTCCTCGAGGATCCTCACCCGGGCAATCAAATCCGCCCGAGATAGAAACGCCTATTCTTCGACAGACTCATCCTCAGCAGGAGCCGTTCGCTCCCTCAACAACTTGACCTCGGCCGCCAGCTGGTCCTTCTCTACGACCAACGGCTCATACTTTTCCTTCATCTCCCTCAGCTCCACCGCCATTGACTCCTACCGGGCATCCAGACCCCGGAGCTTCTGCAATTCGTTCCATTGTGCCATATTGTCCAGCTCCAGGGCAGCAGCCCGATCGTTGGCTTTGGAGGTTTGAGCGTGGGCGTTGGCCATCTCGTCGTTGAGAGTCAACGAGGTCTCGAGCAGCCGGATGACCGCGGACACATCAGCATTCAGGCCCTCTCCCCGCACCTTCGGGTCGAGCCTCAAGATCATCTTCCTCTCCGCCGCCTGGACCACCGGAGGTTTCCCCTCAAAAAGTTGCCTCTGAGCAAAACACGGAGGCAACACGAAGGCGTCCCCGGTTGCTACCGAAGTCCCTGGCTCTCCTTGCTCGGTCCACTCAGCTCTCCGCCTCTTGAGTGGCTGGTCGGGGGATGAAGCTGGGGAAGGGGTGTTGACAACGGGCTGAGAATTCTCACGTGCCTGCCGTTGAAGGTCAACAACTCGATCCTTGGCGGTCACGCGGGGACCCTTGGGTCGAAGCTTGAGCATGCGTTCCTCCATGGCCGCCATTTTATCTGCAAAACAAACGAAGAGAAAGCGTTAACACACATCAATATACGGGAAACTCCCCTTATACAATTCCGGACAAATACATAAGAGCCTCAGCGCGTCCTCGTCGGACTCGCAGTCGAGGAGGGCCTTGGTATTGATATATCGTCGGGCTATCTCGATTTCCCTACTAGAGTCGAGGAGCACGTTCCCTTCCCGGTTGACACAGATGGCCGGCCTAAAGCTCTTCACAAAATTCTCCAACCTCTCGTAGGAGAGTTGGTCGTCCCTCTCCATCTTCTCGGGCTTCACGGAGTAGAAATCCGGCCCCCGCTCATAGTGTTTCTTGTCCCATTCAAAGGGAAACTTCGCCCATATCCTCTCCACCTCCTTCCCATCCTCGTTGACCACCACGGTCCGCTCGAACAGGGTATCCTCAGCCTCCCTCGTGACGGGTTTTATCACATAGAACCGTTTCTTGAAATCCCGGACAGAGTCTAGGTACGGCCTAAAGAGTTTTCCCGACTGTTTGAACGAGACCCAGGCGCACTTATCGCCGACCATTTGTCGCTGTAGATGGAAGATACAGAAGAAGAGGGGAAGAGTGGCCCCTATGTTCAGGTAACGGCACACAATTTCGAATGCCCGCATGAAGGCCAGGGCATTCGGATGGAGTTGTGAGGGGGCGAGATCCAGCCATGTGAAGACCCCCGTCTGAAAACCAGTGAAGGGCAGGCGGAAGCCCGCTTCCCGGAATGCGAACTCGTACATGGGGAATCTTGTCGAGGAGTACGACGAGCAGATCCTCCTCCCGGACCCAGGGATCTGCACGACCCAGGAAGATTCGAATCCCTCGTCCAAATCTTCTATCTCATTGAACGCGTTGGAGGAGTCAGTGGAGAAATCTGAACGAAAGTCCCGTGGCTCGGGCGCGACCTAGGAGAGGTCCGCCGCCAATCTTATTCGGCGAGGTCCGCTTGTCCCCTCGCCGCCGCCGCAAATCTGATCCCCGACACCTGAAAAGCAGCGAAAGAAAAGTGAATTCGAGGATATCAAATCCACCCCTCCACCACGACTCAAGTGACACGACGAGGGGCCCGGAAGCACGAGCAGCAACGAGCAGGTATGGCTCTCTCTCGAGGACCTCGCGCGGATTACTCCCCTCCAACGTACTCAAACTTATCAACCAATCATTAAAAATTCCCCGTAATGTGCAACGATCTCCCCGCGAGATTCACGTTTTTGGTCGTGGTGCTCAAGTTTCTGCCCGTACTACTCCAACTTCTACCCGTCCCATCCTAATTTCTGCCCGTAGTATTCAACTCTCTCCCCGCTATATGCAAGAATCTCCCCGCAGTATTCAACTCTCTCCCCGCTAAATGAAAGAATCTCCCCGCGATATTCAATCTCCTCCCCGCGATATTCATACAAAATAAACCCTAAATTCATCCTAAAACATGAATTGAAATGAGATTATCAAAGAATTAGGTATGTTTACCTGTTTATGGAGTCGAAGACATGTTGAGAGTTTGAGATAGAAAGCTGTGGAAGATTCTGCGTTCAAGAGCTTTTTGGCTGGAAAATCAGAGGAGAATAAACAAATGAAACCCTAAAAGGTCCTTTTTATAGCCAAACTTCATGGGCATACGAAAGGTCACACCTTTTAGGCGCCAAAAGTCTCATTTCAAGATGACAAGTGGCGTCAAGTTGACACGACGCTTGACCTAGGGGCTGATCCCCGAGGGCCGGGCAATATGGCAAAGCTAGTCTCACTCCCCGACATTACCACGCGGATCTCCCCGAGTATAACAATCCGAAATATGCTCGCTGGCTACTGTCTGCGGCTTTTGCTCTACCGGCGAAGGCCATACGAATGTCGGGGATCTACCCAGTTCAAAGTCATTACTCTACTAGAGTAAAGACTTGGGGGGCTCCTGTTCTGGACTGGCCCATGCTCTAGGCCCAATAAGATTCTAGGCCCAATTGCCCTTGGGAAATGATCTGGAGTGTCCACGCGGGGGCCACGTGGCCAACGCTCTCTGACTGCCACGTGCCCCCCGATAATCTCGGACCCTTTTACTGGATCCCCTCAACCGTCACGTCTCCCAGGAACTTCGGAACAAACCCGGATTTCCCGGGCGACAATCTAGGGAGGAGGCCACGTCGGCCTCCATGCACACGAAGTTTCTAGCAATCCGCTAGTGGGCTTGGATTTACCACTAATCGGATCCTTGTGGGCTATAAATACCTCTCACTTGAGAGGTCGTATCTCATTCTCTACTCTTCTCCTACTTGCTCTCTCTCTCTGCCTCTACTTACTTTGGCATCAGAGTATCTTGCAGGTACCCCCTTCTCTTTCACTTTGGACCACCGTTGCAGATTGGGCCAAGACACCTTCTGGTCAGGTACGATCAATTACTGTTTTTAGTTATTTGAATTATTTAAATTGTGACGCCTCTTGTTATGTGATTAAAACTCTGATAAAATATATAAATCGCGGGTAAATTAGAAGGGGTGTTACAAACAACACTTGAAAAACTCTCACTCCAACTCTTGTTATATGTTTTTTAATCTTTTTAATAGACTAACTTGAGTTTTGTGTTTTTTTGGTGAGAAATTAAAATGAAGATTTTCTATTAAAATATAGTATCAAATAATTTTGTTGTTGACATATAAAAATCAGTTACCAAAGGTTTTTGAAAGAAGAGAGAAATTAGAAAAATTATGTATCTATTTCTTTAGCACACAACAACGCAGTAGTGATGGCTATTTCATCATCATCATCACTATCGCTCTCTCTTCCATTTCAATTCCGTTTCTCTCTCAAAACCCAAACTCGCTGTAACTTCCATTTTCATTCACAGTTTCAATAACTTTTCAGCAACTTGGTTTTGCTTAGATTTTCATTCATGAGACAAAAGCCAAAGGCAACTGAAGTCTGAAACACAACGTTATGAATCGCCTCTCAATCGGAATCGCTTTTGCCTCTATAAACCCAAACGCAATGTTCTAAACTCTCGCAATCAAAACCACCGTTTGAACTTTCCAACCCTAGCTTATACTTTTCCCCCTTTTAACTCAGGTAAATTCAATTTTGATCTTCCTTATTTCGGTTTGAAGTTGAATAATTGCTTAGATTTTGAATTTTGATCTTTCGGTTTGGACTTTGATTCAAATTCAGCTCGTTTTATGTTTGGATTTTTCGGTTCAGGTTTTCACGTTTGGATCTTTCGATTCAGGTTTTGATTTATGCTTCGTTTTGATGTTCTATTTGTGGTGTAGATATATTTTTATTTATAAACAAATTATATTAGTTGAAGTACCTATTATATCAATCTAAATAATGGTCAATTTTCCATCCACAATATTGATTCTTTTGTTTACTTTCATTAATTAAAGGTTACATTGCACCTGGAAAGAAGCTTAATAAAAATTTAAAAATACTTGAAATTGTGGAATTTTAAATCTCTTCTAAACAAACCCAAAAAAAATAATTGAACTTTGAATTTGTGCCGAAGTCTTTACTAGTGAGTTCAGCGGCAATCGATTGTGTTATAATCGTTGTTGCAAAACTTGCTCAGAAGTTCGACAAAAATACAAAATCAATATTTTTTTTAATTTGTTTAGAGGAGTTTTCAACAGGATGAAATACAACAAAAAAGATGGACATACAACTTAGTATAAACCGTTTATTAATACTTAAAAAATGGATAAATGGCGATTATAAAACCTAGAAGAGCACCCAAGATTACTTCAGCTATGGAGTCACCAAGGTCTTCTATCGTGGGCTCCTCATTAATATCCAGATTCCCCTGATGCATTTGAACGAGAAACAAACGAATTGTAACCTATAAAATCAACAAAATTTTTAGGTCAAAATAGATATTGATTAAAAACGAACTTTTATCAACATGAGCAATACCTTAAGTAGATCTGAAAATCTTCTAAGTCGAATCGCCCAGTACATGACAATAACACCAAATCCCAAAGACAACGTAAAAAGTGAATCAACAACGCCACAAGAGATACCAACTGAAGAGATAATAGTACAACATAACGCCGATTGAGTTGAGGGAATTCCTTGACAATTATATATCATCTTAAAATCTAATTCCCTTTCCCTAAGGAGTTTCCAAAATAATTTTCCCGATTGTACTATAATCAAAACCAATATAACAGAAACAAAGGTTGGGTTTGATGATAGTGCGTCAAGAATGATCTTGGGAGATGGGTGATTATGGATATCCCATGGAATCGGAAATAACGGCATAGGACTTAGAAAATATAAACTGAATATGGATGACACTGTATTAGCAATTACCATGACATAAAGAAACCAAGACCCTAAACAGTATATAACTGAAACCATACAACCCATAACAGCGCCAACTACTATTTGAGCGAGAGTATCCCCAACGCCAACATCCAGACCTTGAATCAATCTAAGCACTGAAAAAGCATTGACCATCTGTAAAAGACACAAAATATTCTGGTGAGTAACACAACCTATAAAGCATAGACATCCTAAACACCATATTATACACTGATACGCAAGATCAATCTGACTTTTTAGAGACTCAAAACAAATAATAAAAATGAATTCTTAGAAAAAAAATTGAATTATTAATTAAAATTAAATTATAAATAATACTGACATTTCTAATTTTTTAATATATCACTATAAACTTGAGAAAATGAATTACCACCAAAAATTCTAAACAATGCTTCTAATATCCTTTTACTGACACGTGTCCATTTTTTAGGTTAATTTTGTCATTGTATAATCATAGACATACATATTAAAATAACAATTGAATCACTTTACTATCATATCTACAATACTCCTACAATATTAATTTTATATTAGTGTCACATGTTAACCTCTTATTTTTTAGTATGTCATTTTCTGATTTTTATTATTCCATTTTTATTGTCACTTTAAATTTAAAGTTTTTTGATTAGTATTTTAAATTAAAATTTTTGTTATATTAATTTTATTTTAATGAATGTAAATACATAAAGATAAAATTTTGTGATAAAATAGTTACTTAAAGTATTCCTAGACGAAAATAGAATTATTTAAAGTTGGACTTTTTTAAAAGTATCTTCAAGAAAAAAAAAAAAAAATACTACACTAAAAATAATTTTTATATTTTATTTGTATTCAAATTAGTTTTTCTTTTAAACAAACCATTTCAAAAGCCATTGAAATTTACAATTTAGTCCTAAAATAAATTTGTATCAGTGTTAGTTAATAATTATTAAATTAAATACATGAAAAATCACAGATTTTTCTTTGATAAGTATAAAAATACTTAAAATCAAATAGAATATTAATCAAATATATTATCTATTTTATTTTGTTAATATTAAATATTAAAAACATTTATCTAAATTTTTTGTTATCCTGTGCTGTTATTATGAAAACCACTAATAATAATATATGAACCTATCAAAGTAACGAGCAATTGGGATAGTGAAAGCGGTTGCACAAATTTGGCGATAAACATTTATCATTAATGGCAAGTTCGTATCTTAATCCAAATATCATATTCAAATAGAAATGAACAAGCAAATAGACATACCTGTTGTGTGTGGTGATCCGAAAACCTTCTTAGCTGAAGTGAATTAGATATGGCAATTATGGTATACGCCAAACAAAGGGGAAAGAGTGAGTCGTGAATGCCATGAGTGATGCCAATGGACGTGGTAATAGAACAACACAGTGTCGAAAGAGTTGAAGGCAAGACCATACCCCATACCCTCTCCCTAGCTAATTTCATAAAAGCTTGAGCCACAATAAACGATAACAGAAGACAAACAAATGTTGGGTTTGCAAACAAACTAGTAACAGTGGTCCAAAAAGAAGAAGAATTGGGAGAGGTTAGAGAAGTCATGAATTTGAAAAAGTTGAGGTCAAGAAGATGAAATGAAGTATAGTGAAGTATTCAGACTCATCATCGCGTTGTTCTATATAGATGTAAAAGTTTCTTTTTGAGGTACTGTTCAACTCAAATTCAAGTGCACATGTGTCTTTAAAACTAGTATTTTTACCCCGTGCGCGATGCATGTGTTTAGACGGAATTTTATTTTAATTTTGACGCCTAAACGTATATTCCGTTTTAATATATTAAAGATTATTTTTCGTACTCATAAATAAATGAATAACTAAATATCTATTTTTTTTTTTGACATAATGACAAAGAATAATCAAATTGAAGACACAAGGATTGTTAGGACCTAACAAGAATCAAACTCAAGAAGGAGTGTTAGTTCTTAACATGAATAGAACTCACGAAGATGAGTATATTTTCAAGATCCAAGTCTCAACTGTTAGACGTGTTTGCGGTTTGGTTTAATCGGTTTTAATGCAAAAATTCATCAGATCCAAAGATAAATTTACACTATGTTTAGTTCGGTTTTAGATGATATATTAAAAAAATTCAATCTAATCCGATCCAATTTTATGCGGTTTAATTTAGATCGGTTTTAGATATCCAAATTACACATTATATTTTTATTAATATTAAAAAACTACTAATAAATCATATATTTGATATAATATATAATGTATAGTGTATTAAAAGTTAATATTATAAAATAAAAGTGATCGATTATGATTGAAATAATAACAATAAATAAATTATACCAAACTAATAAATATTATTAAAAAAGTATCATCATTTAATAATAAATTCACCTCAGATAACATATTAATAAAAAATAAACAAATATAAATATATATGTACGTGGTTTGGTTCAGTTTGATTTAGATCGATTTTAAAAAATTAATTCAAAATTCGATTCAAACCAATCGATTTTCATAAAATAATATTCAAATACATTCAACAAATTTTAATATTTTTACGATTTTTAATTTTTATTTAGATTGATTTGGATTTAAAGATTCCTATCGATCGATAGATTAACTTTAGAATTATAATATAATATAAACAATATAAGGTTTGAAATTGAAAACAATAAGGATTAACTCATAATAGTATTGTTCAAATATCATAAATGTAACTAATGCATTAACATTTTATGATCATCTCTTAAGTATAAGAGTAATAATAATTTGTTTTCACATGAAGTGGAAAAAAGTCAGTCAATTTATGTGTCTGTCTGAGAAGAATAAATGAACAGAAAAAAGAAAGGGCTGGCTGTTTCCATCATAGTGGTAAATTACAAAAACAACGATTTGTGTGATGAATATCTTGTAGTGTGCCCATCTGTACAGGAAAAGTTATAATATGTTAAAACTGAATTAGGCCTAATTTCAATTTTAAATATTAAAATAAGAGTGTAACTATTTTCAACGGTGACGGATCTTGGTAGGGGCCCAGGGAAGCACCTTAAGTGAGTGGGGTACTGGGACTGGGGTTCACTTGCACGCATAAAATTTTATTATATCGTATAATTTATTTAAAAATAACAATATTATTTGATATTTATCAATTGATTTAAAATTTAAAATTATTTTACATTTTATTTTATTAATTATTACTAAAGTTAGAATTAGAATTAAAATGACTAATAGATCTTTGTTTTGGGATTGATGACTAAAAGTAATTTAATCACTAGACTAACATAAAAATTCTTCTACATGAGAAATATTATTGATTTACATAACTATAGTTATATATTATATAGTTTATTTTCTGTGCTTTAGTTTCAATAACTTTTGAGCAACTTGGTTTTGCTTAGATTTTGATTCATGAGACAATTGAAGTCTGAAACACAACGTTAAAAAGATTATTGCCAACTGCAAGGTAATCTTTTCGTTGTAAACCCATACTCTAGCGCAATTTTATAATGCTTTTATTATAAACTCGTACTTTATGCAATAATCTGACCGGTCGTCGGCTTGGCTGGTCGTCGGCTTGGCTATGCTACAAGGTCTATGGCAACTGATTCCACTAGAAATCACAATTACTTGAATAAAAATATAATCATTTAGAAATCATTTAGCTGTAATTGTTCTATGGATATTAGCACGAGATATATAAGAAAGAAAGAATGCATTGAAGTGGCTGCAACACATTGAAATTTTAAAGAATTTTAAAATTTCATGGAATTTAAATGTTTTATTTGAATTCTCTTTATTTTTAAAATTTATTGATTGGATGAAATATTTGAATTGCTTCATTTTCAAAATATAACGATAATTTTACAAAATCTGAAAAATTATTAATAAATAATTTAACTTTTAAATTACGGAGCAATCACAAATTCTTTACTTTTTTATGTAATTAAAAATTTCTTAAATTTGGCTTGAATAAAATGCTTCATAAAATTTACATGCATCATTTTAATAATTCTCTATTTTTTTATTCAAACAATAAATTTTGATCAAATCATTTTAAATTATCTCAAAATATTACTTTCCTTCGTTAAAATATTTCATCCAAACACACTCTAATAATTTTGGAGGCATTTTTTTTACTAACATCTCAAAATTGATTAAGCAGTTGTATCAAATTGGAGGCATTTTTTTAAGTAACAACTCAAAATTGATTACTTAAAACAATCTATGGAATAATAGAAGATTTGCTTAGACAATTGTTACCAATTTAATTTTGTTGTTGCGGAAAATGAGGGCCACTTTGTATGAACAAAATCACATGAAACTCTTGATATTTTTTCATCAAGTCTTCCATTAAACTCTTGGGAATTCCATGGTTTGTGAGCTGAGCATCGATAGACAGATATTAGTTGACATTAAATTCTTGTTTTTCCATGATGGTGTTCGTTTAATGTTAAATTATTACCCCAACATAGTTCAAATTACATAGTGTATTAGTTGTTTGATAGAAGCACATAACATGTTTATATATGTAGGTGAATTATGTTGAGTTTGTATATACATGGAAAGTGGTGGTGAGATGATGATGGTGGTTTAAAAATTGAGAGAGAAGGTGATGTAGAAAATCTGCATAGTTATGAAATCCCACATTGAAAAATATTCTCCAACTAAAGGGTTTATATATCTCTTTCGTACAAAACATTTCAATATACGAATTTATGGACTATTTGGACACAAATTGAGTAAATGAGCTTCTTTGAAAAAAATGCCACAGGTCCTTAAAAACATATTTTACTAATTTAAAATAAAAATATTAACTGTATAAAAATATTATATATAAACATAACTTATTACTTTACATCCCTTCCCTACATCTTCCTTTTATAGGAGACGAATCACAAAAAAAATACTTAAAGGGGGGAAATCAAAACTCGCTCTATTGGCAGGGGAAATCGTATATTTAATCCATATATAAATAGTCATCAAACAGAATCACAAAAAAAATACTTAAAGGGGGGAAATCAAAACTCGCTCTATTGGCAGGGGAAATCGTATATTTAATCCATATATAAATAGTCATCAAACAGAATTACGAGGCAAATGTCATTTTTGAGGCAAGTATCAATATCAAGTGATTTAAATATCTCCCGTTTAATGTAACATACCATCAAGTCATTGAACCACACATCATTGATCTTATTGCGTAATTTAGACTTGATAATCTTCATTGTTAGATTTTCCCTCATAAAATAGGCATCAAAGATACTGTAGTTGCCATGACATCCGTATACCATGTTCATAGTGTGTCCTTCGCGATTAGGTAGTGGATTTGCTTGAACATTTAGGTCGACGTCTCTGAATGATAATAGTCCACTCCTAACCAGTTTCTGTCTTTCTGAACTCCAGTCTTCAATGGGAAACAATTCTCTATGTTGTGGCCGAGAGCTCCTTATTGAAAAGCATAACGAACATCAACTTTATACCAATATGGAATATCTTTCGGGACAACAAATGGTTCTTTTGTATGAACTAGATTCTTTTGCAACAACGCAAGTAGTAACTCAATATATGTCATTGGGATCGGGTCAAAACGTGTCACAGTTCTCACCTTGTTCTGTTGGTTGTTCTATATTGATTGATGATTATTGTTGTAAGCATGTTGTTGAGGCTGTTGTGTTCTTTGTTATTAAGGGATTTGTGGTTGGTAAACTGGAACCACATATGCTGGATTAATGATAGGAGTGATAACTTCAATATGTTGCTGTTGTTACCTTCTTCCCAGTCTTCTAGACAAAACTACATTGATGTCTTGTTCCTTCTTCTTGGAAAACTACTTCCAAATATTTTGACCCCATTTGACGAACTCAATTCTTTGGTTAAACGTCCTTCATGAACACCTTCCTCGAGTCGAATTCTCATATTCACCATTTCAATGAAATTGTTTGGCGCACTCGCAATCATCCTTTTGTAATAAGAGAGGCCCAAGGTGTTCAAAAATATTTTTGTCATGTCTTTCTCTTTCATGAGCTTTTGCAATTGAAGACTTATTTTCTATCCACTATCTGTAATGTCTACACTGAATACTATGATTTTCTTTATTTCTATGAGTAGCTAAACCCCCTAATGCTAGGGGGTGATCCTGATTTTGATCTGTAATGAATAAGATTATACTTTTGCAATGACAATTTGGTTTGCTTCATATTGATTTGTTCTCTTACTGTTTGATCGCTCTTTCTGTCGGACAAACGGAAATTGATTTTATGTGACACAATTAAGCCAGACAAGCTATTGTTCATGATTTGTTTGAGAACATATTCAAGTAGATATTACCTAGGACTAGGAATATCCTTTAATAGTCGAAATATTCTTGATATTGAAATGCTTAATGTCAACCATAATTTTCTATGGACATAGTAATTAGGTTGAAGGATTAAAGAACTATTACCTGAGGACTTAGGAATAATAACTCTTGAGAATCGATAGTCAATATTTCAAACCAGTTGTTGCAAGGTATGATCAGATTCGTTGCATGATCGAATCATTCACTATCCCTAGCATACTACTCATATCGAAGCTGATATTGCATTGAGTTTGTTAGAAAACTAAAATTGCATTGATTAGGTTAAGAAATCCTTAATTGATTTCTTTTGATTTGTATTTCATATCTTTTTTGTTATAAATACATTGAGTGTGAGTTCTATTTTCTCTTAGTCAGCTCCTAGAATATAGCGATCAAATTGTTTAGTTCTAGGAATAGTTGAAGTTAGTTGGGATAGGGGAATCAACTTTTCCAAATAAGTACAATTTTGTTGTCTAATTTGAATTTGTTAGGAAAAGAAAACTGCATTGATTATGCTTAGAAATTTTGTAACTGATTTTTTATGATTTATATGTCATATATTTTTTGTTATGAATACATTGAGCGTGATTTCTATTTTCTGTTCGTTAGTTCCTAGAATATAGGGATCAAATTGCTTGATTCTAAGAACAGATGAAGTTAGTTGGAAAAGGGGAATCTACTATGCACAATAGTTACCAGCCTTTAATAGAATATGATGTATAAAATTAATTGTATTGATATTGTCCTTTCTTGCAGCCCATTGATGCAGTCTTCCGAGTTGTCAAAGTATCTGGAAGAAATGTATGTTGAGGCTGCTCAATACAATAAACCTACATACTATCCAGTTACTATGATATGTAATGTAATTGATGAAGGCTCTTTTGGAGATAAAACTCTTGATAATATATAATCAGGCATTACGACTTACCTTGGATAGGGAAAATGCCAAGTTAATCACCCTGGTATATCTTTTGAGACCGAAGAGGGTTGGGAATGACAAGTATTTTATTGAAGCAATTAAACTTGGTGAATTATTTTTGTGTAAACTTATTAGTCAATTTTTTGTTGTGTATTGCATGTTTAAATACATTGTTAATTTTAATATTATCTCTTAGTATGTTTTTGTATTGTGTACAATTCAGAAATGCAACGATATGGTGATGCCATACGGGAAAGAAAATGATACCATGTTTCGACCTTTTCCTTTTGACTTGAAGACCTATGTTGAAAATTGTAAGAAACAATATGGTGTTATTCCTCGCCCACATTGAATATCTGCCTACTACGGCGGTCTCGTTAGTTCCTTTTCTTTTCATCCAAATTATTATATTTAATTCAAATAGTTTTTAAAAATGATTTTCTGTATGTTAAAATTATTATGTCAAAGATAGTATATTTGGTTCTTCATAATCTTAATCTTCAAACAAATAACATTCTTGCAAGTAGATATTTTAATAATCTAGTTATTATACTATTTACTTATAGTGTATTTGGAATCACGGATTGAGACAAAATAAACACGCGTTTGGAAGAAGCTACAACTAGTAGCTTTTTATTTTCACGTTGAAAAACAATTGCCACCGTGATTTTATATATTGGAAACGTGTAACTAAACACACTATAAGACTGTTGACAAGAGGATTAGAGGGATAAAGTGAACTCATATTTTGCATTGGTTGAAGAAAAAGATTATTGGGTATTACTGTTACATTAGTGAGAGTCCCTTATATACACAGTTAGTTTACCATAGTAAACAACTAATTACAATTGTGTAATTAACTAAACTAAACTAACTTTAGTCAAGTGGATAAAGACATTTTAATTAAATTTACCTACAAAATTAGATAGAATCTAAACATCTCAGCATATAGATAGCATGTTAAATCTTTTTTATACAATTCAACATGAATCCTTAAATGATGACAACTGACATGTGTTTCCCAAGCAAGTCCCTATTATCCATTGTCTGTGCCTTATATGTCACATTTTCCAATTCTTTCTTCAATTCTTTCTGAAATCATCAGAACTCAGAAGATAACCCTTAGAAAAATTGCAAGTCAATAATGTATTAGCCATTAATTAAGATGTAGTCACTTTTTTAATATCATAAAAAAAGCATTTTAATTGTATGATCATTAAAGTGATAATTAGAAATTAATTTTGTTTTGATTTTGACGAATGACATTATATGTCAGAGGTTTTTCAAAAGTACGGTACGAACAATATTTTTTCCAACAAATTGACAAACCCCTGTGGTAGTGGTGGTAAGCACCACAAAATATAATTTAAATTTGTTTAAGTATTTTTGAAAAAAGGTATAAAATTAAATATGATACTGTTTTTAACTGTTTCAGAATTTTAAATGATGTAACTGATAATATGGCTGTTATCACTACGATTGAAGGTACAACTTTTCTTTCCTTTTGTTTTTACCTTTTTTTTATTATTGAGTATTTTTATTAAATTGAGAAAAAAACACCAAAAACAAATTATAGTCTTTACTCTACACCCAATGTAGTTATATGTTTCAAATATGACAAAATATCAATAATATGTATAAAAGTAAATTGATTTATTTTTTGTTATTAAGATGTTAAATATTAAAATTGAAAGATTCAATACACTTTTTGAATGACATTTTAGAGACTACAAAAATTATAATGTTATATAATATAATAATTAATTAGAGAGAATAATTGCCAGGTTTTAAGCTTTGAGATAAAAAGCTATATTAAAAAGTAATAGAAACAATATGGTGTTTCTCCTCGTCTTCACTATATTTCTACCTACGAGAACAAGTTAGTACTTCTTTTCATCGTAATTATACTGATTAATTGAAATAGTTTTTTAAATTGATTTTCTGTATTTTAAAATCATGTCAAAGATAGAAAAATTTATTCTTTAGAATCTTCATCTTCTACTAGTAGGTTAGCCACAAATATACACTTCTCATTCATTTTCTTATAATATACCTTATATAAGTGACCTTAATTATAGAAGTAAATGACCATTAATCATTGAGAGAGAACAATATAGATTTAAAATTAGGTAATACTATATATATATATATATATATATATATATATATATATATATATATATATATATATATATATATATATATATATATATATATATATATATATATATATATATATATATATATATATATATATATATATATGCCCGGCATGAAGAAATAAATAAAGGTGACATGACTATAAAGCTGTTAGAGCATTAATTCGGTGTTTTTGTTTTTAGTACGACGATCACAACATTATACTGTTTTAGTACGACGATCACAACATTATACTGTGTTAGGCATACAATGACTTGCGAGAGAAAAAACAACTTATTATAAATCAAACCTAAATTTAACATACAATTGTCCCTCAACAGGCAGACAATGACTTGCGAGAGAAAAAACAACTTATTATAAATCAAATCTAAATTTAACATACAATTGTCCCTACAAAATATGATACTCATTAAATTAATTGAAGTCATGAACAAGTACTATCTAAATCGTATTTCTTAAACCTAGTCTTAACTTTCATAATAGTTTAAATATCATTTTCAAAAGTATTTGAGTAAAAATAGAGTTTTGTTGTGGTTTGACTAATGGTACAGGAAAATTTTATCCTATACCCCTACAGTTGTTCCGATACCCCTGTAATTTTTTTAATATTCCAATTTTATCCTTTTATTTTTTTTTATTTTTATATGAATTTTTTTTTCACTTTTTTCTGAGAGCGTATGGAAAAGCCAAGGGAACAGAAATTTAACAAACCGGATAACCCAAAATGGATACATCCGGTACGTTTTTTTTCAAGAATCGGATAACATGGCACAGCTAAATCTGGAATGCATTTTTCTCCGAAAAATCAAGCCATAAGTTATCCGGTTAACAATATTAACAAACCGGATAACCTTGAGCTGTGTATTCCGGTTTGTATGATTTTGCCAACCGGATAATCGGTTTGTATGATTTTGCCAACCGGATAACCTTGAGCTGGTAGAGGAATCAGATTATGTATACTGGAGCAGGAAAAAAGATGATTCAGAAGTTGTGAGGGATATTTTCTGGGTTGGCAAAATCATACAAACCGGAATACACAACTCAAGGTTATCCGGTTTGTTAATATTGTTAACTGGATAACTTATGGCTTGGTTTTTCGGGAAAAAATGCATTCCGGATTTAGTTGTGCCATGTTATCCGGTTCTGAAAAAAAATGTACCGGATGTATCCATTTTGGGTTATCCGGTTTGTTAAATTTCTTTTCCCTTGGCTTTTCCGTACGCTTCAGAAAAGAGTGAAAATAAAAAAAAAATCATATAAAAAAAAGGATAAAATTGGAATATTAAAAAAATTGCAGGGGTATCAGAACAATTGTAGGGGTATAGGGTGAAATTTTCATGGTACAGAACCATTTTTCAAAGGTCCTCTAGCATCATTATCTTTTTCAATAGACTAAAAGGCCCTTATAGTAGTGACGGATAAGCACCATAAAATTTAAATTCAAGTGATTTTTAATTTTTTTGAATAAAAAGTATAAAATTGCATACCATATTGTTTTAATATATTTCAGAATCCTACCGAAAATATCAGATAGTATTGTGGCCATCTATATTATTAATGGTATGACTTATTTATTCCTTTTGTATTTCTCTTTTATTATTGAGAATTTTTGTTAAATTAAAAAATGTACACCAAAATCAAATTTTATATTTATGCGCGTGCGCGCGCATATAGATATATATATCACAGGATATTCACATCGATCACTCCTATTCTCATTGATCACTCCTATTCTCATTGTTGTTTTGCCTCCATTCAGAGGTGATCGGCTGTAATCACATGTTCAGTGAAGGTGTTTGAGACACCTTTATTTTGTCTGCTTTGTCGAAGTATCTGGAAGAAATGTACGTTGAGGCAACTCAATACAATGAAACTACATACTATCCAATTACTATGATATATAATGGAATTGATGACGGCTCTTTTGGAGATAATACTCTTGATAAGATATATTCGGGCATTACGGCTTACCTTGGAAAGGGAAAATGCCAAGTTAATCTCCTTGGTATATCTTTTAAGACCGAAGAAGGTTGGGAATGACAGATATATAATCTCCTTTACAAGTTCATCACATATATTATATTGAAGCAATTAACGTTGGTGAATCATTTTTGTGTAAATTTATTAGTCAATTTTTTGTTGTGTATTGCATGTTTAAGTATATTATTAATTTTAATATTATCTCTAAGTATGTTTTTTTATGGTGTACAATTTAGACATGCAACGAGATGGTGATGCCGTACGGGAAAGGATATGATACCATGTTTTGACCTTCTTCTTTTTGACTTGAAGATCTATATTGAAAATTGTAATTCAGTGTTTCTCCTCGCCCTCATTGGATTTCTACCTACTATGGTGGCTTCGTTAGTACCTTTTCTTTTCATCCCAATTATGTTATGTAAATCGAATAATTTTTTAAATTGATTTTATGTATGTTAAAATTATTATGTGAAATTTGGTTATTCATAATATTATTCTTCAAACTAGCAACATTCTTGCTAGTAGATATTTTAATAATCTAGCTGTTGTAGCATCATTTACGCATGTGTTTGACTAGAAATGCTAACTTTTGCTAGACGCGCGTTTAAAGCATTTTCTGCCGTGAAAACAAACATATGCTAAGACATTTTTATAATCTTTACCTAAAAATTAGGTAGAATCTGAACATCAAAGCATATAGATAGCATGCTAAATCCTTTTTATACTATTCAATATGAATCTTTCAATGATGACAACTGACATGTATTGAATCTTTCAATGATGACAACAGACATGTATTTCCCAAATTAGTGCCCTATTATCCATTGTCTTATATGTCACGTTTTCTAATTTTTTTCTCTAATTATCAGAACTCAAAAGACAACCCTTAGAAAAATTGCAAATCAATAGTGTATTAGCCATTAATTAACATGCAGTCACATTTTTAATATCAGAAAAAAAAAAGACATTTTAATTGTATGATGAATAAAGTGATAATAAGAAACTAATTTTGTGTTGGTTTTGTCTAATGAAAGACCACTATAGTAGTAGTGGGTAAGAATTACAAAATATAAATTAATTTTATCTTTAAATACTTTTGAAAAAAAAATACAAAATTAAATATTATATTGCTTTTATCTGTTTTAGAATTTTAAAGGATGTATCAGATAATATTGTTGTTGTCACTATGATCCAAGGACTTTCTCTCCTTTTGTTTTTTCCTCTTTTATTGTAGATCATTTTTATTAAATTGAAAAAAAGACACCAAAAACAAATTATAGTCTATACTCTATACCCAATAAGATACCAATAATATGTACAAAAATCAATTGATTTAATTTTTGTTATTAAGATGTTAAAGATTAAAATCATTTACTTTTTGAATGACATTTTAGTGACTAATGATTATGTTATATAATATAATAATTAAATTAGAGAGAATAATATTTTAAATATTAAATTAATAATTTATTTTATACATATAAGTTTGTATGACAAACATTCTTTTTTCAGGATCCCATTGCTTGTATCTTTTGCCTTCACGACAAACTGATCCAGACTTGCTTACAAAACAACGAGATAAATAAGTCAATATTATAAATGAGTGGATTCTTGAGTATAATATTCATCATATGGTGTGCATTCTCGAGTCTTATAGTCTGAGAAATAATATGTTGTTTCACGTCGTCTGTATTGTATTTCTTGTGGCCATGTATGCTTCTTTGTTCTCTCATAAGATCTTAACAAAAATTATTTTAAAATTTTAATATAAAATTTTAACTTTTCATTTATGTTATTTAAACTCCACATTTAACCTTCACATTTAAACATAAAAAATTAATAACTACCTAACATTAATTTTTAATAACATTAACGAAAATGCATTTAAAATAAAAAATAAATAGTTTATTAAATAATATTTATATAATAATATAATACTAATAAATATTAAACATATAATAATTTAAAGAAACATTATGATGGAAATATAAAATATGACATGGAAGTATGTAAGATCTACATTTTCAGTTAAGAAACATATCATACAAAATAAGCTCACCTAGTGGTAGTGCCCTTTTGTTCATTCAAGGGGGAATAACGTATTAAAGCCAAAAGACTAAATTCAAGTAGATCAATTTTTTATATTCTCGGGGAATTTAACATAAGATATCAATTTTTTCTATTCTCTTTACCCAATGTAGTCATATGTTTCAAGTATGATAACATATCAATAATATGTATAAAAATCAATTGATTTAACTAATGCAAGTACGTATAATTTTATTGTCTAATTTGAGTTTGTTAGAAAACTAAAATTGCATTGATTAGGTTGAGAAATCCTTAATTGATTTCTTCTGATTTGTATTTCATATCTTTTTTTGTTATGAATACATTGAGCGTGAGTTCTATTTTCTATTATTCAGCTCCTAGAATATACAGATCAAATTGCTTAGTTCTAGGAACAGTTAAAGTTAGTTGGGATAGGGGAATCAACTCTTCTAAATACGTACAATTTTGTTTTCTAATTTGAATTTGTTAGGAAACGAAAACTGCATTGATTATGCTTAGAAATTTTGTAACTCATTTTTTATGATTTATATGTCATATATTTTTTGTTATGAATACATTGAGTGTGAGTACTCTTTTCTGTTCGTCAGTTCCTAAAATATAGGGATCAGGTTGCTTGATTCTAAGAACAGATGAAGTTAGTTGGAAAAGGGGAATCTACTATGCACAATAGTTACCAACCTTTAATAGAATATGATGTTGTCGCACCCCAAAATTTCCCCTTCGTTTTACCCTATTATTTTCAAGCAGAGATGCTCATTTATTGTGGTTTCAGAGAAATTCCTACTGGGAAATTTTTCATGAAAAAAAAGTGGTTGGAAAGTTTTATCTTGTTACCGATTCAATTCAAATTCAAGAGGTTTCGAACGGCTTCGGACTATTGGTGCAAAAGGTTGTTTGGATTTATTTGTCCGAAAAAATGGTTATTTGTTTTAGAACTTGAATTCAAAAATAATTATTTATTTGAGAATTTAAATTTTAAAAGAAATTCTTTTTTTTTTACTTGGGTCATTTAAATTCGGCGGAGGAAAACGCCGTTCTTGGTGTATGAATTTGCTAGCCGGAAATAATTACAAGAGATTATTCAATTTATATTGGATGTTTCAAGCAAAAATGCAAAATTGGAATTTTAAGATTCAATGTTGAAAAAAGAGAGTTTCTTATTATCATTTCTTTAGAATTCGGTTACAATTTCGAATTACAAAGTTACAAAAATACAGAAGAATGTCCTAATTCTACATTGTTGCTACAAGTCCTAAAATTTGTCCGAGTTAATTGTTGTCTCCTCTGAGTTTTGCTTCACATCCGGGATGCCTTCTCATTTGTTGCTATGCCATTCTCCGCGTCGTCACATGAAACACAAGAAAAAGAATGATTAGTAGCTATATTTGAATATCAAAGTAAAATCAAGGAAAAGTATCGTGTTTTTGAACTCATCATTAGGTGTTTCTGGCGGGAATCAGGTTTTAATGCTAATCCTCATAATCTTGTTCAAGATTAATCATCGGTGAAAAAGGGCTTATTCGCAAATCGCGAGTTAACTCGGTTCACAAACAAGCCTAACTTAGACCATTCATCATAGTTAATATAATCCAACAGTCCAATTAATCCCAACATGTATAATCAAAGGCAATAGGCAGCAATGTAATCAAAGGCAACAACCCAATTAATCCCAACTAGCATAATCAAGGCAACAGGAAGAATAATCCAAGGCAACAGGGTCAAGGTCAACATAGCAGCATCAGCAAGAAAGACAAAATGTCTTGGTTATCAGCAAAGAAATAAGCCAGCAGTAGCAGAGATGAAAGAAGTAAAATAAACCATACAAGCAATGCACAGCAGCAGCAACATAGAAGAGGAAAAGGATGATTTCAAAGTGATATTTTTCACCAAAGGTGAAAAGGGGAAAAACAGAAAAAAGCCAGCACTAATGATGAAAGTCCCTGAGCAAAACCAAAACAAGAAGTATAGTATCTGATATATCAGTTTTGAAGATATAAAAAACAGAAAACAAGCATCAGTTTAGAAGCAAAAAAATAACCAAGAGCAGTATCTAATATATCAGTTTTGGTCAGCCAACAAGAACCATGGGGCAATATCTGTTCATGAGTTTTTAACAAGCAAAAATCTATCAGTTTTTACAGGGAGTTTTTTTTCAACAAACCAGAAAACAAGAGCAAGTGTAGCATTATGTTCTATTGATACAAAACTAAAAAAACAGAGAAGTGTAGCATCATGTTCTATCGATAGAAACCAGAAAAAAGCCAAACCACAAAGTATCTGTTCTGATTGGTTTTAACAAGCCAAAGAACAAAAAAAAACTCATCTGTCCTAAGAAACCAGCATCAGTTACAAACCAAAAAAAAAGAGGCCAAGCAAGTAGTATCTGTTCTATTCCCAAACCCAACAGTTATAGGCACGATAAACCAGCCCTAAATCACTCTATCATCATCTTCCTAATGCCAGAAACCCTTCAGAGTTTGTGTTCAGTTTCAGAAATCATGTTCTGAGTACAGAGAAAAGAGAAGGTTCAGAACGATCTCACCCGAGTGTATCCCGGAAGCCTTTCCTCGCCCGAATCGTCTCGGTCGGATTCGTACCCAGTAGGAATAGTGAGGGTAACTAGGGTTTCAAAACCCCTTTTGTTTTCGCCCAAATTTATCATTCATCTGCAAAAATAACATGAATGTCAAATTAAACAGGTTCAGAAACATGTAGAAAATTGAAATATTGGGATTATGGGACACGCCGCCGCCGAAACCGCCATGAGGCGATTCCCGGCGCGACCGTTTTGGTTTCTGATGAGAAACAACGAGAGATGGTGAGAGCATCGGTGTGAGAACGAGAAAGATAGGATTCCATGGGATTTCTGGGTAAGAAGTTGAGAACATGCAAGAACAACGAGAGAGAGAGAGAGAGAGAGAGAGAGAGAGAGAGAGAGAGAACGCGAACGTGAGAACGAGAGAGACAGAGTTCTTCTTTTTTTTTTCTTTCTTTTTTGCCCATTTGGGTAATTCTTTTATAATTTGTTGTTTTAAATTTATTTTCTTTTCTTAAAATAAAAACAAATTTAATTTCTTTTTTTTATATTTTAGGCCTGGTGGTGACAAGTGTCACCACCTTGTTTTTTTAAAAAAAAAAATCTTTTTTTCTTTCTTTTATTTATTTTCCTTTCTTTTTATTTAATTTATTTGAAAAAAATATTGATGTTAAATAAAAGAAATTGTAATTGGTACAATAATATCACTATCTTGGACCGTCGGAGTATTTTGGAAGGGGATCCGTCGCATTCAGTTCACTAGCGCGCGTTGAAGTCTTACGGACCAGTCAAAGATCAGATGGATTTCTCTTCGTGGAATCACTGCAATACAGGCTATTTCTAATCTTTTACCTATTTCAATTAATTTATTTTTTATCATGGATAACATTTTTTTTGCGATGTACTAAATGATTATTGGTTCTGATAGTTTTTGTTTGATGATTTATCGATTAAACTATTAGTCGATTTTTCATCAAACAGAAAAAATCATTTCTAATAATTATTTAAATTTCCGATTGTATTGTATGATATTTGTCTGTTTATTTACTCTTTTAGCAGTTATTCACCATTGTATACTCTACACACAATTTAAAATTAAAATCAATCTGATTCCGCTTTGATTGACTCATATGTCAATTTCTTAAAGGGTCTCATAGTTGAGGATGGGCATGGCCATCCTCACGAGGTTGATTAAAGCCCTTGTTGCTTTAATCGATCATAACCCGAAATAACATTGGTCTATATACCAATTCTCCATGCACCAGGGTCTCATGGTTGGGGATAGGAGCACCTATCCTCACGAGGTTAATTGAGTCCATATACTTGATTAACCATAACCCGCTTCCATTCCATCTCAGCACGCGTATCAGAATGCTTTTATAATTTAAAGTTCTAAACCTCGATCCAACGTCGAGTTTCTTTTCAAAAATACTTTCATAAATAAATATTCTACTTCTCCCTCCTCCTAAACATATGGTAGTCAGTCCAGTATCGACCCTCGACCGTATGTTTCGTGTCTTAATTGAATTTAATTAACGTGAACCTTGTTTCACCTCACCTTTTCTTAACCAAACTTTTGGGTAGAAAAAGATGATTCGGATGTTTCTGTCCATTCATCCGAGTAATTGGGATGTTAGCCGTTGAACGCTTATGGTCCAATACTCGTCTCCCGCATAAAAATAAAATAACTTATTCAAACTCTTTTATCGCTCATATGCGATCATTAAACTCTTTTCCGACAAAGAGTGTGCAATAGTCCTTTCAAATACGAACGAGGACTTAAGCTTTTCAAACAAACAAAACAAGTCCTAGTTCAAAGTATTTGAAATATCTAAACGCACGATTTTTCCTATAAAATCAATACAACCCATTAAAACCTTTTTGAGAGGAACTACGGAGTTTTGATTTTCCCATTGCACAAGAGAATACGTAGGCACACAGTTCTGAAACCGTGCCAAACTCAAAATAATAATAAACAAATTCCGTTTCTTTTATCTTTCGATTATAACTTAGATGTTAGTGTTTTAAGTTGGCATTAATTTTGGTAAAACTAGACTTTAGCAATGTCATGATAGATGTCATGACATTCAGAGATTGAAGATAAATCCTACCTGCTAAGGATGTTAAAAGACACTCGAATCGAAGCTAAAGTCGTGGAAATTTAAAAAATCGATGTCATAACAAATGTTATGACATTCTGTGACATTCTGCAGAATCTTTTTTTCCCGAGATTTTTCGAAGTTTGTTGAGTGCTAAATATTGTTTTTCGTTATTAGAAAGCATGCTCACGTGGTTGCTAGGTTAATCTTAATTAAACCTAAATTGGTTGTTGAAAAGACCATGTTTTTAGGATTAAATTAAGTGAACCCTAGCTATCTTTATGGAAAAAACCAAGTTTCGGATCGCTTCTAAAATTCAACCACCCTATCTTGGATTATATTGAAGAGATAACAGCTTGTTATTTGTGTACTGTTAGGATTAGTAATAGTTGGTATTTGTAATTCTAGTATCTCTTGTGAGCCAAGCAGCTATCAATTGAATAGTGCATTGGACTAGGATTTGTTTGTAAGGGTAGTTTATCACTCAAAGCTTTCAATCAAGATAGTTTATTGAAGTGTGTCTTCACAATTCAATTATTCAATAGGTTGATATCACTGCTGTGATTGAGGGGGAGTGAGTGAGTACTCAGATCTAAGTAGGACTTAGGTTGAAGTTGCATTGGGTTGGTTTTAAGTGAAGGAGATAAACTGGTTGGTTTATTCCTGAATTAATTCTACTAATAGTGAATTTCCTCCTGGTAGCCCCGATGTAGGTGTAGTTAGACCCGGGTAAACAACTTATTGTGTTCTTTATCGTTATTTATATTTACCGTAAATTGTTATGACTTTCGATAGTGTGTCATAACATTCTGTGACATCACGGATCTGCCAGAATTTCAATTGGCATCGAGCGGGCACCCCTGTTATTTCGGTGAGATCTAGGGATAATAGTTTCTGGCGTAATGGATAAGGAAGGAGGATTTGGAGGTAGACCACCTATTCTGGATGGGTCTAATTATGAGTACTGGAAACCTCGTATGGTTGCCTTCTTAAGATCAGTGGACATTAAGGCTTGGAGAGCTGCTGACAAAGGATGGAAACATCCCACCAAGCTTGAGAAAGATGGGACTACTGTCTTGAAACCTGAGGAAGAATGGAGCAAAGAGGAAGAGGAGCTAGCACTGGGGAACTCTAAAGCATTGAATGCATTATTCAATGGTATTGACAGAAATATCTTCAGACTTGTTCATCAGTGTGAGCTTGCCAAGAATGTTTGGGACACTCTCAAAACTACACATGAGGGAACATCCAAGGTAAAGATGTCAAGACTTCAGATGCTCACTACCAAATTTGAGAATTTAAAGATGAAAGAGGATGAGACTATTCATGAGTTTCACATGAATGTCTTGGAGATTGCCAACACCTCAGGAGCACTTGGTGAAAAGATGTCAGAAGAGAAGCTGGTGAGGAAGATTCTCAGATCCTTGCCTAAGAGATTTGCAATGAAAGTCACTGCAATAGAGGAAGCTCAAGACATCAGCACCTTGAAGGTTGAAGAACTTATTGGATCCCTTATGACTTTTGAGATGGGAATCAGTGAAACTGTTGACAACAAAAACAAGAGCATAGCACTTGTATCCAATACTGAAGAGGGATGCAAGGTGGAAGATGAAGAGAAGATATCTGAAGCTATAGCCATGCTTGGAAGACAGTTCAACAAACTGATCAGGAGAATTGATCCAAAGTCAAGGTCAAATGTCAAGGACATTGCATCTGACATCAGCAGATCTTATGACTCTAGCAGAAGATCCAAGTCAGAAGAAAAAGGAAGTCAAGGCAGTAAAATCCAATGTCATGAATGTGAATGATTTGTACATATTAGAGCTGAATGTCCCACCTTTCTAAAGAAACAAAAGAAAGGAATGACTGTCACTTGGTCTGATGGTGATTCAGGAAGTGAATCTGAGGAAGAAGGTGCCAAACTTGTCACTGCTCTCTCTGGAGTGTACAATTCTGATATGGATTCTAGTGATGAGGAAGTGATATTTGAAGAACTTGCTGAAACCTACAGGAAGTTGTGTATAAAAAATGGTGAAGTTTGTCAGCAGAATGAGGAACAGAAAAAGCTGATTGAGAAGTTGGTCGAGAATGTGAAGTCGAGGTCGAGAAAAGGAAAACACAACCACTATAAATCACCTTAATAGTGAGATTGTAATGCTGGACTCCAAACTTGATCAGATGTCTAAATTTGTCAAAATGTTGACATCTGGTACTGATAAGTTGGAAGAAATTCTTCAGCTTGGACAAAATGCAGGAAATAAGCATGGTCTAGGATATGGTGAAAAGAACTCCTTGGTGACATTAAGAAGAAGAGACATGGGAAACCAATGTCAAAACAGTTGTCACAACACAAAACAAGAAATGTATCTGGCTCAGGGTATGTGGCTGCAAAGAGATCTGTTAATAACCAGGAAAGGAATAAACCTGGTAACTCTGTGGCAAAGAAGAGGTCATACCACAAAACAGGGAATAGGTCTGCCTCAGGATATGTGGAGACTAAGAAGTTTGTCAATAATGTAAGGAAGAATGACCTAATAAACCAATGTCAAAACAGATGTCACAACATTGGGTGCAACATCAAAATCATAGAAACATGAACAAAAAGTTTCAAAGATGGAGATGTCATTATTGTGGAAGGTTTGGTCACATAAAATCTTTTTGCTACAGGTTACATGGATATCCTAATCAAGGGTCTTATATGAAGCCTAAAACCAACAGGGTATCATACTCTCAACAAGGAAGAAGAAGACTGCTTCGGTAGCTAACACTTCTCTTAGTGTGTCTACCAAGAAAGATTGGTACTTTGACGGGTGTTCCAAGCACATGACTGGAGACAGGAATCTTCTCAATGATGTTAAGCATCATTCTACCAGCTTTGTTACTTTTGGAGATGGAGCTAAAGGAGAAATCCAAGGTGTTGGAAACTCAAACTGGCCTGGAGTTCCAAACCTAAATGGAGTCCTGTTAGTAAAAGGCCTGAATGCAAATCTCATTAGCATAAGTCAGCTATGTGATATGGGATTCACAGTCAACTTCACTAAGGGTAAATGTCTTGTAATCAATGATGAACAAGTAGTGATTATGAGAGGAGTCAGATCAAAGGACAACTGCTACATGTGGAATCGAGAACACCACTGTCCTCTATGAGTTCTCTGCATACGTGAAGAGGAAGTAAAGTTGTGGCAGCAAGTATCTGGTCATCCACATCTCAAAGGAATGAGAAGGATAGGTTCCATAGAGGGAGTCAGAAGGATACCAAGATTTTTCATGGACAAAGGGAGAATCTGTGGTAAGTATAAAGTTGGACAGGAAATCAGAATGTCACACTCAATGTCTAGACATCTGACCATCTTTAAAGTACTTAAGCAAAGTACTAGGATCTGGCATGAAAGAATAACCAAGTATCTTATTGTCAAAGGATACAGGAGAGGAGTATTAGGTGAAACTCTCTTTGTCAGAGGAGAAAAGATCATGGTGGCATCCATCTATGTTAATAATATAGTATCTGGAGGAATGTCAGACACATTGATGAAAGGCTCAACACTTCTTTCTCAGAGCAAGTATGCAAGGAATTATGTCAAGAAGCTTGGACTGAATAATGGCAGCCATACTAGAACTCTTACCCCTCCACATTTGAAGTTGTCCAAGAAAACCAGTGGAGAAAGTGTTGATCAAAACTTGGGTAAAAGCCATGTTGATGGATGTTCCTTCTTGAGAAACAATTTCATGTTTTGGATCAGCAAGAAGCAAAACTGTTTAACTTTATACAATATTAAAGTTGAATACATAGCAGCTGGGAGAAACTGCTTTAAGATGATCTGGATGAAGCAGATGATGACTAGGTACAATGTCATACAAGATGTCATGACATTGTCCTGTAACGTCTGTACTAAAGTTTTTAAGGCGAGTCAATTTAAGAATTTGAGGGAAAAATTGGGTACTTATCAACATGAGGAGTTGTAGCAATTAACTGTGCCTACAACAAGGGATGAAAGGGACTTTTTATTTCAATTATTTTTAAGAGGGTTAATTGGGTATTTTCATCCTTATTTCAAAAGGTCCAAGAATAGGAAGAGACATCCTCATATAATAGTTTCTTCTTTTGAAAGTAGTACCACCCTTTCTTCTTCCGAAAGAAACTCTGAAACTTTCTGCTATTCTCACTTTCATGCTCTCAAAAACCATCAGCGAAAAATGTCTTCATCTTCCTCATCATCTCAAGAAACAGGATCTTCATCTCCATCCATGGCTGAAGTCAGGGCAAATAATGAAGCCATGCAAGCTGAAGCACTGAGGGTTACACCATTGCGTGCAATAGCTACTGACCCAGAAAAGGTCAAGAAATTGCGCACAAGGAATGCAAGAAGGACTCAAGCATCTCCCTCGGGTAAGACTTCTGTACCATCCTCTTCTGTTCCCCCAGAAATAGTGAACACAGAGGAGTCTAGGGCTGTGCATATAGTCATTTCTAGATTAGTAACCAGCATCCTAAATGAGAATCGGACTGTACCTGGAATCTCAAACCCTCTAAATTATAAATCTGCTAGCCCTAGTTCAGCAGTCGATCCAGATGTCACTAAGAATGTTGAGACATCTGGTGATCATGATGCTTCCCCTGTCAAGAATGATGTTGATGCTTCAATTAAAAATCCTGAAAACCCTGCTGATAAGGAAGATGTGATCTCTGACAGTATTCTTGAGGAGTCCCCAGCAAAATGTGGCTCTGATAAAGCCCCTACTGACTATATTTCTGATAGTATTCTTGAAGAATCACCAGCAAAGTATGCCTCTGGTAAAGTCCCTGATGACTACATATCTGACAGCATTTTGGAAGAGTCACCAATTCAAGAATCTACTCATTTAACTGAACCTCCAGTCATTGATTTAGATGAGATGTTTTCAGACAATGATCTTATTGCCAATGTCAATCCAAGCATTGCAAAAGAATGATGAAAAGGAAGGGGAAACAGGCAGTCTCACAGAGCCCCGTCAAAGAGAAGGATGCTGAAGATGTGTGCAAGACTGAGAAGTATCACAAGGTTGGACCCTCTACAAGGAGAAGTAGAGTAAAAAGTATTGGTAGTGGCTCTAGACCAAAGAGAACACCAATTATGAAAAAGAGGAAAGAACCTGAACCCTCAGAGTCAGATCAAGACTCTGATTTTAATGTTGAAGAGGATGTCACAGACATTCATCCCAGAAAGAAGCAAACTCTTGAAAAACTGCTCAAGGTGCCTGATGTGGCCATTGATAACATTTCTTTCTATCATCCTGAAAATGCTGGAAGATGGAAGTATATTTGCTTAAAGAGGGTGGCTCTGGAAAGAGAGTTAAACAAGAGTGCTCTTGTATGCAAGGAAATTGTTGACCTGATTAAGGAGGCAGGGCTGAAGAAAACAGTGATGAGTTTCTCAAACTGTTATGAAGTCTTGGTGAAAGAGTTTATAGTCAATCTGTCCAATGGCTGTGGGGATAGGAACTCTGCTGACTACCAGACTGTATATGTGAGGGGAAGGAAAGTTCGGTTTTCTCCAAATGTGATCAACAACTTCCTGGGTAGATTTGCCATTACTCAGCCAGAGCTGGAGGAAACTGACAACACCATCTGTCAAACCATCACTGCCAAACAAGTAAGGCAATGGCCTCTAAAAGGAAAACTCTCAGCAAGCAAGTTGAGTGTAAAATTTGCCATCCTGCATAAGATTGGTGCTGCTAACTGGGTTCCAACCAATCACAAATCCACCATCTCTAATGGACTGGGAAGATTTATATATGCAGTAGGCACTCAGGCTACATTTGACTATGGATCCTATATTTTTGAGCAGACCCTCAGGCATGCTGAAAGCTATGCTATCAAAGGACTCATAGCCTTTCCCTCCCTGCTGTGTGGAATAATCACTGACCAATTCCCTGATATTCTAGCTGAAAGAGATGTAGTCTGCAAAAGAGCCCCTGCTCTTGGGTTCCACTACAAACTATTTCAAGGCAGACATGTTCCAGACATTGTCATGACATCTGGTGAGACATCCAATGTCAAGGCCACCTCTCAAAAGGCAACTGTTCTAGCAGTGCTAAGAGCTACCTGCAAAGAGCTTGAAGCAAGGAAACAATTCCTGGAAGAGCTGATCTCTCAACTAGAGAAAAACACAGAGGTTGAGGATGAAGGGATAGCTGCTGATGAGGCTGTTGGTGATGCTGAAAATGGGGATGTACAGATGACAGCTGCTGGTAAAGAAGATTCTGAAGATGGTTCCTTCCATAGTGCTTCTTCTGGAGAAGAAAGCACTTGAGCTGTTGCTTCTTGCCCCTGTTGCTTCTGTCTTTGTTCTGTCAATTTGTTCTTGTTCCTGTTATGTTTTTTTTAATGATTGTGTATTCTGGATGATTGTAATCCTTTATTGACAGATTTCTAATGCCTTGACAAAAATGTACCCCTAAACAATGCTGGTACTTATTTATATGTTAATTGTTTGGGGCAATTGTATTGTTTCCTTTGGCCCTTTATGGCTAAAAAGGGGGAGAAGAACTACTGTGTGACAGTATTAAATTTTGTATGTGGGAAATTGTGGGAATTGTGGGATTTCTGTATGGGTAGAATTTATCTTATCTCTAGGTTCTAGTTTCTTTAAGCTTAGAACTAGTTTGTCTTCTGCTGCATAGGTACTCTGATAGGTTAAGTAGTTTTAGCCAAAAATGTGCCAAAGGGGGAGTTTGTTAGTGTTTTAAGTTGGCATTAATTTTGGTAAAACTAGGCTTTAGAAATGTCATGATAGATGTCATGACATTCGAGATCAAGATAAATCCCACCGCTAAGAATGTTAAAAACATTTCAATCGAAGTTAAAGTGCTAGAAATTCAGAAAGCCGATGTCATAACAAATGTTATGACATTCAGGTGACATTCTGCGAATCTTTTTTCCCGAGATTTTTCGAAGTTTGTTGAGCTAAATATTGTTTTTTTATTAGAAAGCATGCTCACGTGGTTGCTAGGTTAATCTTAATTAAACCTAAATTGGTTGTTGAAAAGACCATGTTTTTAGGATTAAATTAAGTGAACCCTAGCTATCTTTATGGAAGCCCAAACTGAAGTTTGGATCGCTTCTATAAAAGGAATTCAACCTTACAACTGCGCCTTGGATTATATTGAAGAGATAGCAGCTTGTTATTTGTGTACTGTTAGGATTAGTAACAGTTGGTATTTGTAATTCTAGTATCTCTTGTGAGCCAAGCAACTATCAATTGAATAGTGCATTGGACTAGGATTTGTTTGTAAGGGTAGTTTATCACTCAAAGCTTTAAAGCACGAGTGTTTGTCTCTTGATTGAAAGCTTTGAAGCAAGATCAAGATAGTTTATTGAAGTGTGTCTTCACAATTCAATTATTCAATAGGTTGATATCACTGTTGTGATTGAGGGGGAGTTAGTGGGTACTCAGATCTAAGTAGGACTTAGGTTGAAGTTGCATTGGGTTGGTTTTAAGTGAAGGAGATAAACTGGTTGGTTTATTCCTGAATTAATTCTACTGATAGTGAATTTCCTCCCTGGCTTGGTAGCCCCCAGATGTAGGTGTAGTTAGACACTGAACTGGGTAAACAACTTATTATGTTCTTTACTATTATTTATATTTACTGTGTAAATTGTTAACAGACGGTCAGATAGTGTGTCATAACATTCTCTGTGACATAACGTATCTGCTGCCAGGAATTTCATTAGAGATTAGCGAATATACACACACACTTAGAATTAAACGGGTCCCATCGAGTACGATGGATGTAAGAGGTGCTAATACCTTCCTCTTACATAACCGACTCCCGATTCCATTTTTTCGGTCGTAGACCGCCTTATCCGCGTTTGTGGGGTTTTATCTATATTTTCCCATTCTTTTTAGAACAAATAAAATTAGGTGGCGATTTCACTAGTTTTCGAAAATTAAACGATTTTTGAAAATCGAGTTGCTTCAGTTGGCGACTTCACTGGGGAAATATTGACTAAGTGTGTCAACCCTAGTTTAGCTCTTCGTACGTGTGTTTATTTTCGCTTTCTTTATATCACTCTATTTTTATGTTTAATTTAGTCATTTATTTCCTATCTCTTTAATTATTACCTTGTTGATATATTATTGTTGTGTGGGAATATTGGATGGGATTATAGGGAAAGCCCACTACCAAGGCTATAGAACACATAAATTAGAGTGGTTGCGTAGTATTGATTTGCTAGACGAAAATGTCTTGTAAGTTGGTGCGAAGACCACACCTAGGGGAGGTTCTTTCGAAGACATTATTGTCGATTGCAAGTTACTTTTGCATTGACGATAGTGTTGTTAGAAGGGATTTTCCCCCTAGTTTTGACCTTTAAGGAAACCTAACCTTTAGACTTTAAGAATGCTCAAATGAGGCGTTCTTGGATATATCATCTAATCACAAATTTATTTGCGGTGAAAATGATACACCCAAGTTGGGATCAATGATTTTGAGCACCCCGTTCAAATCCCAGTATTGAGGGTTACGTTGTTAGATCGATAGACCTGCTTTGTCTATTCAGATAACACGTAACTCTCCCTCAAACCAAATTCTCTTAAAAAAAATATTGTAGCGTTGCAAGTATCTTTTGCGATGCACAAGAATTTGTGTTTGTTGTATCAAAAACTCTAAGAGCCATCCAGGGGGGGGAATTGTTGGGTAGATGTCAAAAATATACCCGGCCGCTCTAAAAAAAAAACTTTAACATGCTAATTCTGCATCATATTACATCGCATCCGCATGCATGAATTAATCATCAACATTATTTGTTCCGATTTTGTAGGAATCCTAAGGACTTGGTTCGCATAAGCAAACAGTTAACAAATGGATGACAAAAGGCATACCAATCCGATCAAGGTCAAGATGCCAAAGTTGGAGGTTCTGTTACGTTTGAAGGAAAAGGTCAAGAAGGCTGATATGACCACTTTCACCAGAAGATATGGTCACATTCTGAAGCTGTTGGATACTAATGTTGATGTACGAGCTATGGTTGCTTTGTACCAATATTATGACTCTCCGCTCCGATGTTTCACTTTTCAAGACTTTCAACTGACTCCGACCATTGAAGAGTTCGATATTTTGCTAGGATGGCCTTTGAAAGATGGCATCCGCTTCACCAGTTTGGGAGAAAGAGTAACATGTGACAGGTTAGCTGAAGTGTTGTATCTTCCGGTCAGAGAAGTTGCGCCCTTGTGCAAGGCTAAAGGGATTCCCCGAAAGGCATTAGAGAACAAGGCTAAAGAATTGGAAGAATTGGGTAATACAAATGCTTTTTATGTTGTTCTTGCTTTGCTCATCTTTGGGATTGTTATGTTTCCGAGTGGGGAAGAAGAGTTCTTGGAAGAGTATGCTGTTAATGTGTTTGTCTCCAGAAAGAATCCTGTTCCAGCTCTTGTGGCAGATGTGCTTTATCACCTTCATATAAGGCATGAGAAGAAGAGAGGTGTGGTTCTCTGTTGTAATCTTGGTTTTTGTCTCACTTACCGACCAGAGGCCCATGGTACGATGTTTTGAAAGATTTGTCATGGGCTCAGACGTTGGCTTGCCTCACTTCAGATGCTGTAGTTTGGTACTTACCAAATTGGAATGTGGGAGACATTATTACTAACTGTGGAGATTTTCATAATGTCCCGTTGATGGGATCTCAAGGCTGTATTAATTACAACCCTAGGTTGGCGTTAAGGCAGTTGGGTTATCCTTTGGAAACTGAGCCTAATGATGCAGTGTTGGAGGAGCTCTTCTTGGAAGACTTTGGGAGAGAAAATCCTCAGTTGTTAAGACAGATCAGAAGCGCTTGGACTTGAATCCATAGGAAAGGAAGAGAGTTGGGGAAAAGAGATTGTGTGGCCAAAGAACCCTATAAGAAGTGGGTGATGGGTAGGGTCAAAGAAGTCAAACTTCTGTATGCTCTGGTGGTTTCCGTCAAGGCTCCAGAACTTGAAGCCACTCATATTCCTATTGAGGAGTTCAACAAGCTTAAGCTCACCATTACTGAAAGGAGAGCTGAAGAGGGGCGACAACAAGCAACCCTTACTCGTGTTGCTCGAGAAAGGGATGATTTGATGCAAAGTCTCAAGGAAAGAGATGATGAGCTTCTGAAAAGCCAAGAGCAGGTAGAGAAGGAAAGAAAAGCAAAGTTCTGTGTGAAAGATAATCTAGATGCAGCAAATTTTTAGCTGAGTGAATTTAACCGTAAGTTAGCCAGGGCTGAACAACAAAGGGGGCATGCTTACGCAGATGAAGAGCGAGCCATCAAAGCAAAGTTAGATCTAAAAACAACTCTTACCACTCAGATCCAAGAGTTGAAAGCTGCACTAAGAAACATCGAATCCAGTTAAGTATTGCATGTTTAAATATATTGTTAATTTTAATATTATCTCTTAGTATGTTTTTGTATTGTGTACAATTCAGAAATGCAACGATATGGTGATGCCATACGGGAAAGAAAATGATACCATGTTTCGACCTTTTCCTTTTGACTTGAAGACCTATGTTGAAAATTGTAAGAAACAATATGGTGTTATTCCTCGCCCACATTGAATATCTGCCTACTACGGCGGTCTCGTTAGTTCCTTTTCTTTTCATCCAAATTATTATATTTAATTCAAATAGTTTTTAAAAATGATTTTCTGTATGTTAAAATTATTATGTCAAAGATAGTATATTTGGTTCTTCATAATCTTAATCTTCAAACAAATAACATTCTTGCAAGTAGATATTTTAATAATCTAGTTATTATACTATTTACTTATAGTGTATTTGGAATCACGGATTGAGACAAAATAAACACGCGTTTGAAAGAAGCTACAACTAGTAGCTTTTTATTTTCACGTTGAAAAACAATTGCCACCGTGATTTTATATATTGGAAACGTGTAACTAAACACACTATAAGACTGTTGACAAGAGGATTAGAGGGATAAAGTGAACTCATATTTTGCATTGGTTGAAGAAAAAGATTATTGGGTATTACTGTTACATTAGTGAGAGTCCCTTATATACACAGTTAGTTTACCATAGTAAACAACTAATTACAATTGTGTAATTAACTAAACTAAACTAACTTTAGTCAAGTGGATAAAGACATTTTAATTAAATTTACCTACAAAATTAGATAGAATCTAAACATCTCAGCATATAGATAGCATGTTAAATCTTTTTTATACAATTCAACATGAATCCTTAAATGATGACAACTGACATGTGTTTCCCAAGCAAGTCCCTATTATCCATTGTCTGTGCCTTATATGTCACATTTTCCAATTCTTTCTTCAATTCTTTCTGAAATCATCAGAACTCAGAAGATAACCCTTAGAAAAATTGCAAGTCAATAATGTATTAGCCATTAATTAAGATGTAGTCACTTTTTTAATATCATAAAAAAAGCATTTTAATTGTATGATCATTAAAGTGATAATTAGAAATTAATTTTGTTTTGATTTTGACGAATGACATTATATGTCAGAGGTTTTTCAAAAGTACGGTACGAACAATATTTTTTCCAACAAATTGACAAACCCCTGTGGTAGTGGTGGTAAGCACCACAAAATATAATTTAAATTTGTTTAAGTATTTTTGAAAAAAGGTATAAAATTAAATATGATACTGTTTTTAACTGTTTCAGAATTTTAAATGATGTAACTGATAATATGGCTGTTATCACTACGATTGAAGGTACAACTTTTCTTTCCTTTTGTTTTTACCTTTTTTTTATTATTGAGTATTTTTATTAAATTGAGAAAAAAACACCAAAAACAAATTATAGTCTTTACTCTACACCCAATGTAGTTATATGTTTCAAATATGACAAAATATCAATAATATGTATAAAAGTAAATTGATTTATTTTTTGTTATTAAGATGTTAAATATTAAAATTGAAAGATTCAATACACTTTTTGAATGACATTTTAGAGACTACAAAAATTATAATGTTATATAATATAATAATTAATTAGAGAGAATAATTGCCAGGTTTTAAGCTTTGAGATAAAAAGCTATATTAAAAAGTAATAGAAACAATATGGTGTTTCTCCTCGTCTTCACTATATTTCTACCTACGAGAACAAGTTAGTACTTCTTTTCATCGTAATTATACTGATTAATTGAAATAGTTTTTTAAATTGATTTTCTGTATTTTAAAATCATGTCAAAGATAGAAAAATTTATTCTTTAGAATCTTCATCTTCTACTAGTAGGTTAGCCACAAATATACACTTCTCATTCATTTTCTTATAATATACCTTATATAAGTGACCTTAATTATAGAAGTAAATGACCATTAATCATTGAGAGAGAGAACAATATAGATTTAAAATTAGGTAATACTAATATATATATATATATATATATATATATATATATATATATATATATATATATATATATATATATATATATATATATATATATATATATATATATATATATATATATATGCCCGGCATGAAGAAATAAATGTTTGGTTAATAGTTTAAAACACATGACTATAAAGGTGTTAGAGCATTAGTTCGGTGTTTTTAGTAAGACGATCGAAACATTATAATCAACAGGCAGACAATGACTTGCGAGAGAAAAAACAACTTATTATAAATCAAATCTAAATTTAACATACAATTGTCCCTAAAAAATATGTAAATCGTATTTCTTAAACCTAGTCTTAACTTTCATAATAGTTTAAATATCATTTTCAAAAGTATTTGAGTAAAAATAGAGTTTTGTTGTGATTTGACTAATGGTACTGGAAAATTTTACCCTATACCCCTACAGTTGTTTCGATACCCCTGCAATTTTTTTAATATTCTAATTTTATCTTTTTACTTTTTTTATTTTTATATTAATTTTTTTTTCACTTTTTTCTGAGAGCGTACAGAAAAGTCAAGGGAACAGAAATTTGACAAACTGGATAACCCAAAATGGATACATCCGGTACGTTTTTTTTCAGGAACCGGATAAGATGGCACAGCTAAATCCGGAATGCATTTTTCTCCGAAAAACCAAACCATAAGTTATCCGGTTAACAATATTAAAAAACCGGATAACCTTGAGCTGTGTATTCCGGTTTGTATGATTTTGCCAATCGGATAACCTTGAGCTGGTAGAGGAATCAGATTATGTATCTTGGAGCGAGAAAAAGATGATTCGAAGTTGTGAGGATATTTTCGGGTTGGCAAAATCATACAAACGGAATACACACTCAAGGTTATCCGTTTGTTAATATTGTTAACGGATAACTTATGGCTTGGTTTTCCGGAAAAATGCATTCGGATTTAGTGCTATGTTATCTTTCTGAAAATGTGGATGTATCCATTTTGGGTTATCCGGTTTGTTAAATTTCTTTTCCCTTGGCTTTTCCGTACGCTTCAGAAAAAAGTGAAAATAAAAAAAAAATCATATAAAAAAAAGGATAAAATTGGAATATTAAAAAAATTGCAGGGGTATCGGAACAACTGTAGGGGTATAGGGTGAAATTTTCATGGTACAGAACCATTTTTCAAAGGTCCTCTAGCATCATTATCTTTTTCAATAGACTAAAAGGCCCTTATAGTAGTGACGGATAAGCACCATAAAATTTAAATTCAAGTGATTTTTAAATTTTTTGAATAAAAAGTATAAAATTGCATACCATATTGTTTTAATATATTTCAGAATCCTACCGGAAATATCAGATAGTATTGTGGCCATCTATATGATTAATGGTATGACTTATTTATTCCTTTTGTATTTCTCTTTTATTATTGAGAATTTTTGTTAAATTAAAAAATGTACACCAAAATCAAATTTTATATTTATGCGCGTGCGCGCGCATAGCCTCCCAAGCAAGTGGCCCCCACCATTTTCCACGTAGTTGGTGAGACGCACGTCTCACATTGGACCTATTCATGAGGCGTCCGCCTCCTACTCTTCAGCCGGTTATTTCTCACACACGATGACCACTTATTTTGGGACGAGATTGAAAAGGCAGTTACTTTATGGATCTATAAATACAAGTTCCAGTTTCAGAATTAGGGTCGGCATTTTTTACCGAACAACCGCTATTTCTTATTTCGCATTTTTATTCCAGTTTTGTACTTTGAATTTATTTTATTTCAGTTTTCACTGATCTAACCTTACGTTAGATCCAGTGCTTTTTATTCCTTGTCGTATTTTATTTTCCCTTTCAATTCAAGAAGTCAAGAACAAGATTATTTCCAGTATTCTTATTTCCAGGTTTTATATATTTATTTTATTTTATTTTATTTATTGCTGCCTGATATTATTTATTTAATTGTGGAAATGTTTAAATATATTGAACCATATTATTTATGCATGTCTGAATTAATTAATATGTCTGGCTAAATTGTTTTGATATTGGTATGTAAATTAATCGAACCAAAGGAATCTGAAAATAAATTGACATAATGTTACGTTGTTAAAAAATATTCTTTCTGATTTAGATATCTAATTTAATTTATTAAAAGGTTTAGAAACCAACAGAGCGAAAGTTTGAGGTTAATAAACTGGATTAAGGTTAGAAACCAACAGAGCGACAGTTTGAGGTTTAGAAACAGATAGTGGATACTAGGTATTAATTTTAAAGGCTATGACATTTTAAAAGAGATTAAACTTTATTTATTTTCAAAAGTGTTTTTAAATTCGGTGGATAGCGAGAGCATACGTTAGATTTAATTGCATGATCCGATTCAACAGGCGAGTTTGAGATAGGATCTTTAGATGAATATTGTTTTTGAAATAGGATTTTTATTCAACTTGAGTAACACGTCGGTGGAAATTGGATCCCCTTAGGTTAGACAATTACATACTAATATCTATTTATTTATTATATTTTCCTTAACAAAAATCTTAAAGAATTAGCCTTAGTATCCGTAACTTAGGATAGCAATAGATCGATTTATAGTCTCTGTGGGTTCGATATCTTTTAAAACTACGCGATAGGACTGTGCACTTGTAGTCTGCTGATTAATTTAGACGATAAAGTCGCGATCAAGTTTTTGGCGCCGTTGCCGGGGACTATTTAAGTCGATATTGTAACTCTGGTGTTACACTGTATAGACTAAGGCATTTTTATTTTATTTACCATGTATGACCCAAATTTTTCCTATGCCCATTATCAGTATTATGAGGAACCACAAGAATCCCATAGATCCGACCTTGAAATACTGATGGAAAACTTTAATGCTTCACAAACCTATTCCTACCCAAACTACCTCCAAAACTACCAATCCCCATATTTTGAGGAACCACAAGAAACTTATAATTTCAACCAAACTTTTCCTCAACCCAATTCTTCCTACAATTATCACACCCAATATTTTGAAGAATCACCAAAACCATATAAATCTGATCTCGAAATATTAATGGAAGATTTTAATGAATCATGTAGGATGATAGAACGCGATGGGGAAACACAAAAAGAGACTTTAACTTACTTTCAACACTCTGAAGAATCGCAAGATTTTAATTTTGAAACATCAATAGAGGATTCAGATGAGATGATAACTAACTCTAGGTTAGAGTCTATGATTGAGCACTTTGTAGAGGCACAAATTATCCAAAATGAAGCACAAACTATCCAAAATGAAGAAGTGCGAATACAAAGTTTTCAAATTAATGAAACCCTTAGCCAACTAACCAATATGGTTGAATCCCTCGCGTCTCACACCATTGGCTTAGAGACTAAAATCTCCCAACTCAAACAAAACCTTCTAGGACCTCTATCCGGGGAAGATGTGGATGTTGAAACAACCATTATGGAAAAACTATTTGGAAATCTAAAAACTTGCATTAATTAATTAAAGAATATTGTAATACAATTGCAAAATAAAAAAACCTGAAAATAAAGCAGTATCCTATATCCTTCTTCCACAGATCGGAGAGTCGGACTTCGGAAAATTCGAAAAACAAAACTAAATCTGAAGCTTGAAATAAATATATCCTAAACTAGAATAATAATTTCCTGATGTTGGAAATTATTATTTGGGAAGTGAATTAAAACAAAGGAAATTCGAAAAGCATGAAAAGAATGTAAACGGTTACAAATGGTTCTCAATCCGGCAGAGCTTCTGCACAATTAAAATCTAAAAATGCTCATCCGTTTGATGTTGAAATCTCAGGTATTTATAGATGAGTGAATCTGTAGTTGGTTCCTAAAACTTCTCACACGTAGCTTGCCTTCCACTTCTCCATGAATATAGGAATGTGGGTAGTTGAGGTTGGAATGTGCAAACGTGGGAGTGAATCCAGGAGAGAAATAAGGAGTTTTGAAACTCCTTCAGTTCCACTTTGCCACGATCTGTATTTTGAAATAACTGGTATGCGCATTACGGTCGTGGTGAGACGTTACGAGCAGGGTTGGTGTTGGCTCCGTGTTACGGTCGTCATGGGTGTGTTACGGTCGTAACACTCTTCAGGATGGCTTACGGTCGTGGCACATTGTATTACGACCGTCCACACAAAGTTTGTAATCTTTGATGATTTATCTTTTTCTTCTATTCTTTTGATGCTTTCTTGCATTGTTTCATATTTTCTTCTGTTTTGAGCTAAGTTGTGAATACCTGCAAAAAGTAATGACAATCTCGAAATATTCGGGAGTTAATCGGGTCAAAATAATACAAAACGGGTTAATTTCATGTAAAATAAACGATATGATTTCGTGTTATCAAATTCCCCCATACTTAAACCTTTGCTTGTCCTCAAGCAAAATAATCAATTTAAAAATATCGGACAAGTATTATAAACGCACATAACTAGTATACCTTTCGTTTTCAAATTGTTACAAGAGATCCTAAGTTAGTTCGGCCAAGAAAATCGAATGAAACAGCAACGATACGCTAATGACACAAGCAACAAGCTAGTCGACGACTATCCGTTTTAAACAAAAAACGCCTAATCATACCGTTATAATTCAACTCAAGGTTTCTCGTTCCTATTTCACCCGGTTTCGTTCTTGCGCAATCACATTAAGCCCATTATCTTCACACGCACGTAGTGGAATAGCCGGTTAGTGGTTCTGATCAAAACACAACGGTTTCTGGCACAATTATGTGGCAACCTCTTTTATCCGATTGTAAGATGCGGGGGATCGGACCGTAGTCTGCCCTACCAAGTTCAGTACCAGATGCTTCTGAACCACCTAAACAATGGATTCTTACGTTACTTAATAAAAGCTTCTGCATCCGTTGGATTAAACGATCGGGTGAGAATCGCCCAATTTAATTGGTGCCTTGGCTATTTCCTTAAATCATGTAACATTTTTCTAAATAATTAACCGAGATCATCCACTTATATTCATCGGCTTTCCACGTGGCTTGTGCTAAGACTGGTGCCGACTGCTAGAATAAACTACTAGGGGCTAATTTAAGACTTAAAACTGAAAGTATCGGTATAACGGAAATAGAGACGATTCGCGTAAGTAGGGAGTCGAAGGTGTCATAATCGTATAGTTCTCGTTGGATCGCTCTCGGCCTTCTAACTAAGATTTCAGTTAAAGTAGGTAACTAACGGTTATGCGAATATAAAAGGCGAAAATTTTTTGGTATGGCTAAATAACACGGGAGAAAATGAAATAACGAAATATAACTGAATTAGAAATGAAATTACTCGTTCTGAAATTTAAAATGCAGTACTCCTCCCACACTATATCAAACATTGTCTCAATGTTATGATATAACGGCGAGGTTAAATTAAAAATACAACGGAAAACAAGGAAAACAACAAGAAAAGGAAAAACTACTGGCGACCACGGCGGCTTCGGGTTCTGGACCTTCTGGAAGGAGTAGCTTCAGAGTCAGTGCTCTGTGGTCCGAAAGATGAAACATCCATCCTCAGAGCGTTCAGCTCGCTTATCACTTCATCAAGCCTTTCATTCGTCGAGCGCTGACCACTTAAGATTTGAGCATTTTGCGCGACTAAGGCGTCGAAGCGCTCCTGATGCACCCTCTCGGCTCTGGCAGATATAAGATTTTGATGGTGGATAGCTCGGAGGATCTCGTCAAGAGACGGAGGTGGAGGAGCAGAGGACGACTCAGGTATGTCAGGCACGGGAATAGCTCTATCCAGTTCTTCCTGCATCTCATCAGCGGGGCCGACATGAGGTTCTTCTTGAGCAGCAGCAGGGCCTTCAGGGTCTTCAAGGTTGAAAAGCCAGTTGGCTCGGTTCTGAGGGTCGATACGATCCCTGCAAGGCAAAACAATATTAGTGTAAACGCGGTTTTGGATCACTGGATGGAACTTTCCATCGTCCCGCTCGTAGATGAGGTGGGCTGATTTGCAATGGTCAAGAGTGAGCAGGAACGGAGGTCGGGATGGTAGATGACCAAGGGTGTCACCATGGTTTAGTGCTAAAGCCAGAGAAGTGACAAGCCCTCCAAAATAGAAAGGTTTGCCACCTCTGGTGCAGATGGAGTGGATATGGGCCAGGAGGAAAGGTGCGGCATTGATTTTCTGACCCGAGAATGTGCAATGCATGAAGAACAGCTCCCTGGAGTTTAACTTGTGGTTACTGTCTCTTGCGAAGATTGTGTTGCCTAGAATGCGGTGGAAATAGCGTATGGCTGGGTTGTGGATTTGGGTGGCGTTGAGATGATCGTAGGAGTGAGCTCGGTTATTGGTGAGACGATGCCAAAGGTCGAAAGATGCTTCTCCAAAGTTGTCGGGTACACGGAGATGGGAACCTTCCTCAGTGCAGAAATCAAGCAATTGTCCGAACGCGTTCTGAGAGAACTCGTATTCGGTACCAAATATGCGAAACTTCACGACACCAGAAAGTTGGTTAGTGGAACCAGGCAGAGTGAATGAGAGGATAATGCGGGTAATGTGAATATATAGAGTGAAAAGAGATGGTGGGAAGTTTGAAAGTGGAGAGGGATTGATGGTGGGTTGAATGGAGTTAATGGGTGGTTAATGGAGGGAGTGAGATGGTTGATAAGTTACGGAAGAAGAAGAAGACAGGTTGAGGAAAGAAGAAAAGAGAACGTTCTGCAAACAGGGTTACTGATGTAGCTGTCATACCCCAAAATTTGCCCTCCATCTTCTCAAGACATTCCATACATCCATGCTCAAGGATTCCTCAAGGTTGATCAGACAAACCTTCTCCTAACACAATCAACCCAAACTAGGGTTTGGTATTTCTCAAGTCAAGATGGGTTTCCAACATCTCCAATGTTCATCATGCCTCCTCATATGCTTCAAAGATTCTCCATGTCAAGTTTCAAGCCTCACAAGTCAAGATTGCTCAGACAATTGCTCAGATGGTTGAAAATCGGTGTATTGGACAAAAAGTCAACTGTGGTCAACATACAGTCAAAACTTCTGATTTTTGGTCAACATCCTCATTTTGAAGTTATATTCATCATTTGGTCAAGGGTTGATCATGATTCATCAAGAAAACTCAAGATTTGCACAAAAGTCAAACTTTCCAAATTAGGGTTTCTAGGTGAAAAGTCAACTGAACTTTGACTGATCATAACTTTCTCATACTTTCTCAGAAATTTTTCCACCACCTCTTGTTTTGAAGGAAATTCAATTCCCTACAACTTCATGTCTCACAAGAATGTCCAAAAAATGCTTCATTTGAGAGGTATGGCTCAAAACATTCTGGTCATTTTCAAAGTCAACAAAAGTCAACTTTTGTTTTGAAGATATATTGAGAATGGTAACCCCAATTGAGATGAGACAAAAAGCATTGGTTAGAGGACTCTTAGAGATTTCCAAAAAGTCCAAGAAAACTCAAAATGTGGAAAATTGAGCAAGATACACTATTCGGAAGTTGGGCAATTTTGGACAATTGCACAAAAGGACATTTTGGTCAAATTGCAAAATTTTCCAAATGGGCCTATAATCTTTTGATCCAAACTTGTTCATGATGTTATTCTTGACCCATAAATGCTTGGCATTGGTAATTTTCTATTTTGTGATTTATATTTGAATTTTATAACATTTAATTCAAAAATAAATTATGAAAAATATGAAAATTAAGTTATTTTTCAATTAAGTTGGATTTATATCTCTTAATGTCCAAGAAAGCCCAAGATGCTTGCCTAATTCGTGATTCATGCACATGGAAAGAAAAAATCAAGTTTTAAGAAAAATTTGATTTGTTTTTATTGGAAAATATTTGCATAATCAATAAGCAATCTTTTTTCATTCCTTTTGCCATCCAATTTTCCTCTATAAATACCAAGCAATGCATACAAGCCAGAAGACGGAAACCCTAACCTAAAAACAAACCCAAACTCTTGCAAAATTTTTCAAGATTCTTGAAAAATCGTGTTCTTGTTTCCAGCCCTTTTCAGTCCAAACAAACCATCCCATTGGCTTCAGGAGGTAAGTTTATGTAAGTACACACTCTTGCCATGGTTTAAAACACGTGGAATCGAGCCCTATACATGCATATACAGTCAAACTTTTCTGATTTTTGTATTTTTATTATCTGCTTGTTTCCATGGATTCTAATGCTTTTATCATGATCATGAGATGCCAAGGGATCGATCTGGGCCATCGCTGCTGAGCTTGAACGTCAAAATCGTGAGATGCCATGTTTAGGGCTTTTCGGACTGTTGAGTTTCGAATCAATAGATGCAGGTGTTTTCAATCGAAACTAAGACCACCAATGGATTCGTAGGGTCCGATTTAGGGGGATAAGGTCCTTCTTTTCTGTTTGTTTCGCGTGTTTTGCAGGATCCAAGAACCTCCTCGCCGGAGAAGGAATAGGAGCTCGGCGTCGGGGACTTTCTTTGACCGGCAGCGAGCAGGCGTGGCATATTCGTGCATTCTGATTCACTCTCGCAGTCAACATGGACCCCACGCGTAGCTGACTGTGTTTTGAACCTGCCGAGGACACGTAATCACATATATTGAATTGATTTTGGTTTTTCTAACACCAAATGCATGATGGTGTAGTGGTAGAGGCGCTGGCCATTCATAGATACTCTCCATGGTCCCTTGTTCGAACCTTGCCAGGACCAGATTTGCATTTTCTTTTACAAACTCATATTTTCTCACTATTTTCATATTTTCTAATTCTTTTAATATTTTTGCATTGTTTTAATTTCTTTTCAACATTTTATTTATGCATTAAAAAATTACCAAAAACATTTATTCTTTTTGCATTCATATTCTGAAAATCTTTATTTAATTTATAAAATTAAAAAATACATTTTTGCATGCATATTTATTTTTATTCATAATTTTGCATTTAATTCACTTTTAATTGCATTTTAATTATTAAATCTTTTCCAAAAAATCCCAAAAAATTATTTTAGCATGTTTACATTATTTCCAGCATGTATTAATTTTCTCATATTAAAATTTGCATTTTTCTAACACTTTTTCTCTTGTTCGATTCATATTGCATTTTCCGATTCCTCGTTTGTTTCACAGGTCAATCCGATTCAGACGATTCTTCTGTTTTTATTTTATTTTTTCAATAATGTAACTGCATATGGGTTGTAATAGCTTAATTTAGGACTTTTACTTTTCGCACTCCTAATTATGTATCTGCCCCAAAGCCTTGTAATAGCGTAGGTTTTACTTTCCGCACCTTTACATTTCCGCTTTTACTTTCCGCACTTTATTTTCCGCACCTCTATCAATTGCTAGTAATTAGGCGTGTATGGCAAGATAATAATCAACATAGCTCACTAACTTCTCAAGATAAAATATCCGAATTCGACACACTTCTTTCACACACGCACCCCTTAGGGTAATTCTTTCTCGATGCCTTTCGATTTCAAACAATGGTCATGTCCCTCGAACGTAGAGGTATCCTAGCACCGTTGCCTTCAAAACAAATCATCATAGTCCCTTCGATACAAAGATCATAAGACCCACGATGTCGCCTCCGAATACATGATCTTGACCCTCGATTGTTGCCTACGAAAAATGATGATAGTCCCTTCGAATGTGCTAGGATACTTCCTACAAGTTGCCTTCTATGACCATCCGATGTCCCTTCGATTGTCCCGCTTACATCCAACGAATGGAGCTACCTACTAACTAATGGTACGTCTAGCGCTATTCTAAAGGAACTAGAAGTACAAAAACGACCAATTCTGAGTGGGTAAATAAGTCTTTTAGTTGCTCGCTCTACCAAATGCTTTTCACACCACACACTTTTTTTCAAAGTTCAAACTCTTTTCCAAACAAAACATTTCCGAACACTTTGTATACACTCCTACATGAGTCATTACAAAGTCAAAGCGAAATGCCTTTTTCAAAATATTTTCTTCAAACACACAGAAAGCAATTAAAAAGTAATCTAGAGAGCAACTAAGAGCCCGTAGATAACTACGGATGGAAAGGGGTGCTAATACCTTCCCTTTTCATAACCATTCTCCCGAACTCAGAATCTAACGAAGGTCTTTTTCTGTTACTTTTACCTTCCTTAATTGGATAAAAATAAAAGTCGGTGGCGACTCTTGCTATCCGCACATTTGGATACACAAAATCCTACAAAGTTCACCGTATTACGATAGCCGTGTTACGGTCGTAACTAGTCGAGCGTAATGTGAAGGCGTGTTACGGGGAAATGATGACGATCGTAAGAGCTACAATTTTGCAAATTTAAGCGAGCGAACATACTTGCACAAAGTAACATTTTATATATTAAGCGAACATCTCGGATACTCTAACATAATCATAACACTAATCCATTCAACATATATATTCCAATATAGATAATTAATTCGCAATAGAGCAGAAAACCATAAAACATTGTAAGCATAATAATGATTTGAAGATTCAAAATTGAAAACAATTGTATTACTCCAAATTAAGTAGCTTGTTCTTTTTGACAGGAGGTAAATTGACTTGTAAATTGAAATGCGGTAATTTAACCAAGAATTGAAACTACCTAGAAACAAAACGGAATGGGAAAATTCTAAAAACTAAGAATTGAAAAACCGAAAACTAAAAGACTAAAACTAAGAACTGCTTCATCCAATTTTTTCCTTTAATATCTCTAAAGCTTGGGTGATGTTATAGAATTGCTCCACTGTGATGTCAGTCAAACCAATAAGATCCAAGCGCATAGTCTTCAATTCATTCTTTATTCCATCAATGTCCGTTTTATAAGCATCCAAAGTGGTCAGAATGGTGTTTAAATGTGTAGTGTTTTCTCCTTGGTTTATGTCAGGGCCTACTTGTGCTTCAGTCATATTTGTAAAGTCATGGTAACCAGGAGGAGTTTCAGGATCTGTTTCGTTTTCAGACATGAAATTATCAGCAACAAAATATGATTGTGGTGTTTCTGGTGTCTCTGGGTGGTCAGGTGGATTCAATTCATACAACCAATTATCACGGTTATGGACACTAACTCGGGCATGGTTCGGAAGGGTAAAAAGAGTAACAACTTCGTTTCTTATCAGGTAATCATAAGGTGCAGGGCCTAAATTTCCTATTATCATGTTGTTGAAGCAGAAATCAATATTCATAGGCCTAATTGATCCAAATGGTGCACAGTTATTAAGTTGGTAACGAAGTCCAAGAGCATTTGCAATCATTGTAACCAATCCTCCCACACTGACAGGAACATTAGGGTCCTCACTAATGCGGGTAAAGGTCTTCATCAGGAGTGGGACAGCATTAACAGGGCGTCCTGTGTTTAAACAATAAAGCAGAGATAGTTCATCCTTGGATACAGCATTTTGGTTTTGTTCTTTTCCAAGCAGTGTGGGCAAGAATCCTATGGAAATAACGGATGGTGGGTTATGTATTTCATTGTTATCCATGCTTTTGGGTCGGGGTGTTTAGGTTAAAGTACCCGAAATAGTCCACTCAAAATCCAATAAATCGACCTCGGGGTAGTAAAAGCTAAGGGTCCTTTGGGAATCCTAATAAAGCTAAGTCCCTATGGTTATAGGTGAACTCAATACCAAAAAGTCAAGGCAATAATTCCTTTGCGGGCTCCGACACCATGTTCGGGGATGTAAACTAAGGAACTCAAGAATTCAAGGGTGAGTTCTCGGTAAGTGATAAACCTATTTTTTAGGTGTGCTCTCTCCCATCCTAGCGGTTAAACATGTAGTAAACAACATCGGTGATGCCTAAAGTGTCCATAGTGGGTTCATCATGTCTGAGGTTAAGCGATGGCTCTTTGAGACAAAGCCTCAAATATTCTCCTTTGGTTTCTACCTCTAAAGGTGGTTTCCATAAAGTTACGTGGGGATCCATAGTAAAAGTAAATCGGGAAACATAGTAGAGGAGAAAGTAAAGAAAAGACTTTCAAAATCTAGCAAGTAAAATTGTTTTGAAATCAGCAGTTTTATAAAAGTTTAAAAAGATGAAAAGTACTTATATAGCAACCAAAACAAATAAAATAAACAAAATAGCAAACAAAATAGTAAGCAGAATAGCAAACAAAAACAAATAAAATGGGTTGCCTCCCATGAAGTTTTAACGTCATAAGCTGAAATGCCTAGTGAAAGATTAGTCGGAGAAATAGGTGGTAATTTGAGTTTAAGCTTATTCGTATAATCTCTATTATCGATACGATGATCTGTTTTAATCGCTGCCCGTTTACAATAAGCGGGCACTATTTCTATCCTTAATTTCTACCGCTCGCTAGGAAATACTTTTGTAATTTCGAAAGGACGGACCATCTAGATTTAAGTTTTCAGGAAAAGTCTAAGTCTAGAATTGAATAAAAATACGACATCTCCCACACTAAATTCTTTCGAGATAAGCTGATCGTGCCATTTTTAGTGCGTTCTTTGTAGATTTTAGCGTTTTCATAAGCGTCTAGTCTTAATTCTTCCGGTTCATGTAAATCGAGGATTCGTTTCTCTTTGTAGTTAATATTGAGTGTCTTGATCGCCCAATAAGCTTTATGCTCTAATTCTACTGGGAGGTGACAGGATTTGCCGTAGACAAGTTTGAACGGTGTAGTTCCGATAGGAGTCTTGTAGGCTGTCCTATAAGCCCATAAAGCTTCGTTAAGCTTGGATGACCAATATTTTCGAGAAATAGCGACAGTTTTTTCTAATATTTGTTTAATCTCTCTGTTCGAAACTTTGACTTGTCCGCTAGTTTGCGGATGATAAGGTGTTGCTACGCGGTGTTTTACTCCATATTTAGATAGTAATTTATCAAATATCTTAGAAATAAAATGAGATCCACCGTCACTAATAACAAGTCGAGGAACACCAAAACGCGGAAAAATTATATTCTTGAAAAGCTTTATTACCACTCGTGTGTCATTTGTAGGAGAAGCTATTGCCTCGATCCATTTTGAAACGTAATCGACAGCGACGAGTATAAACTTGTTTCCAAAAGAAGATGGGAAAGGTCCCATAAAATCGATTCCCCAAACATCAAAGACTTCAACTTCTAGTATTCCTTTCTGAGGCATTTCATCGCGTGCGGAGATATTAGGTGCGTTGGCATCGATCACGATTTTAACGGCGATGTGGACATCCTTCCACGAGTTAGGCGAAAAAAGCTTGGAGGATTTTGGCACACGTTTTAGAGGTGCTAGCATGTCCGCCATAAGGAGATGAATGACAATGGAAATGACGTCTTCTATTTCTTCGGGTATACAAGCGGAAAATTCCATCAGTCCTCGTTTGAATAAAAGTGGTTCGTCCCAATAATAACTCTTGAGATCACGGAAGAATTTCTTCTTCTATTGGTAAGTTAAGTCGGTGGATGCGCACGGCTAAATAATTAACGATGTCGGCATACCAAGGCAATCCTATGGTCATGTCAATGGCTTCCATGACTTCCTTAGCCGCTTATGTAAATCCAATTGAGCTAGGTCGCTTATCATATGTGCTATCGATGTTCATACGGAAAATCGTTAATTGGCACTTGTTCGGGTTTTATACCTTCCAAGCGGGATAAATGATCCGCTCTGACGTTTCGGTTCCTTTCTTGTCCTTAATCTCCAAGTCAAATTCTTGTAAAAGCAAGATCCATCGGAGGAGTCTCGGTTTTGCATCTTTCTTGGCAAGTAAATATCGATAGCGTGGTCCGTGTAGATGATGATTTTGCTCCTACAAGGTAAGAACGAAATTTGTCAAGCGCGAAGACCACGGCTAAGAGTTCTTTTTCAGTTGTGGCGTAATTAATCTGAGCTGAGTCTAGCGTTCTGCTGGCGTAGTAAATTGCGTGAAGTTTCTTATCCTTTCTTTGTCCAAGAACTGCGCCTACAGCGTAATCACTTGCATCGCACATGATTTCGAAAGGTAACCTCCAATCGGGCGGTTGCATGATTGGTGCAGAAATAAGTGCGGCTTTAAGGGTTTCAAAAGCTTTAAGACAATCGTTATCGAATATGAACTCAGCATCCTTCATTAATAGACCGGTAAGCGGTTTTGTAATTTTCGAGAAATCTTTAATAAAACGTCGGTAAAAACCTGCGTGTCCTAGAAAACTTTGTATCTCTCGAACGGTCTTAGGTGGTTGGAGTTCTTTAATCACTTCTATCTTAGCTTTATCAACTTCAATTCCTTTATTGGAAATAACATGTCCAAGTACGATTCCTTCTCTGACCATGAAATGGCATTTTTCCCAGTTAAGCACAAGGTTCACTTTCACACATCGTTCTAAAACACTCTCTAAATTAGATAGACATCCTTCGAAACTTTGTCCGCACACAGAGAAGTCGTCCATAAACACTTCCATGATGTTGTCAATGAAATCTGCGAAAATGGCCATCATACATCGTTGGAAAGTTGCGGGAGCATTACATAATCCAAATGGCATTCTTCTGTACGCGAACGTTCCATAGGGACACGTGAATGTAGTCTTCTCTTGATCATCAGGGTGAATAGGAATTTGGAAAAATCCGGAATAACCGTCTAAATAGCAGAAATAGGAGTGTTTGGCTAATCGTTCTAACATTTGATCAATAAAGGGTAAAGGAAAATGGTCTTTCCGAGTAGCTTTGTTCAGTTTTCTATAATCAATGCACACTCTGTGTCCACTAACTACTCTTTGTGTTATCGATTCGCCTTGTGCGTTTTTCACGACAGTAACACCTCCTTTCTTAGGTACGACATGCACTGGGCTAACCCATTTACTGTCGGAGATCGGTATATAATTCCGCTTCCATTAGCTTTTTGATTTCATCTCGACTACGATCGAGGATCGGGTTGAAGGACAAATTCCTTTTAAGTCGATATGTTGTAACCTAACGATAGGATATTTCCTTAGAACGTCTAAAAGTTTTTCGTTTCAAGCGGTCCTAAATGGAATTCACTATTACAGTCGAGTTTGTTCGATATCGGAATTCATCGTAAATTTTTAGGTAAAACTTTTAATTCTAGTTTTGGTTTCTTGGGACATGGCATATGATTAGGTGTAAGTGCTAGACTTTCGCTTAGGATCATCTTTATATGGTTCTCGCCAATTATCGTCTTGAATATCGAGGGGTTTCAATTTTCATTATTTCGGAATATGTGGTCGTTTTAGCTTCCATCTCTCTCACGCACTCATCTATTATATCGAGTAAATAACATGTGTCATTCATGGCGGGTGCTTGTAGAAATTGAGTGAGGATGAATTCCACTTTTTCCTCTCCGACTTCGAATGTTAATCGCCCTTCTTTACATCAATTATAGCTCATTGTGGCTAGGAATGGTCTTCCTAATGTGATAGGGGTAACTGAATCTTCGGTAATGTCCATAATTATGAAATCGGTCGGGATATAGAATTGACCTATACTAACTGGAACATTTTCCAATATACCTACAGGATATTTAACTGATCGGTCACTAATTGAAGACATTTTGTAGGTGTAAGTTCTCCCATTTCCGACTTTTGCAAATAGATAAGGGCATGACAACGATACTTGCTCCTAAGTCGCATAGAGCTTTGTCTATGACAAATTTTCCAATATTACGGTATAGAGAAACTACAGGTCTTTTAGCTTAGGAGGCATGTTATTACGAATGATAGCACTACATTCGTGATGAGATCCGTTATCTTCTAACTTTTCTTATTAGATAGGATTTCCTTGAGAAATTTAGCATACGATGGCATCTGAGTAATGGCTTCTGTGAATGGTATTGTGATATTTAGTTGTTTCAGAAGTTCCACGAATCTCTTAAATTGGATCATCGATTTAGAATTTGTTAATCTCTGGGGATACGGAACTTGTGGTTTATAGGGCGGTGGAGGCACATAAGGTTTCTCTTTTCTCTGACCTCTTGAGTTTCGTTTTCTTTTTTTTCGGGTCGCTCTCGTTTTCACTCGGCTTGTCTTGCTTCTGATACATAGCTGGGTTTTCTAGTCTTGGATCAACAGGTCCGTCAAGTTCTTTTCCACTCCTAAGTATCACGGCATTAGCGTGTCCTTTCGGGTTAGGTTGTGGTTGACCAGGAAATATTCCAGCCGGAGCAGCATTAGGTGCCTGCTGTTGAGCTACTTGTGAAATCTGAGTTTCAAGCATCTTGTTATGGGTAGCTAAAGCATCGACCTTGCTAGCTAATTGCTTAATTTGCTCGTTAGTATGTAAGTTCTGATTTAAAACATCCTTATTGGTCTGGGATTGAGAAGCAATGAAGTGTTCTATCATAATTTCGAGGTTTGATTTCCTTGGAATGTTGGAAGTATTAGGTCCGTTATTAGGATGATTCGGGATAGCTTTTGGATAACCAGGTGGTGTAGCAGGAGCTTGACCAGGAGCATACAACGCATTGTTGCTTTTGTACGAGAAATTTGGATGATTCTTCCAACCTGGGTTATACGTATTACTGTAGGGATTTCCTTGCACGTAGTTAGCTTGTTCGGCTGGTACTCCGGTCAAAAGAGGACATTCTGGAGCAAGATGTGATTGAATACCACATAGATCGCAAGTTGGAATCACTGCAGCTACGGTAGCTGCGAGTGGTGGAAAAATTCTCTAATTTTTGGTAAGAGCTTCCACTTTGGCATTAACTTGATCCATGTTCACTTGGCCTTGATATCCTTCGGTGAGATTTCTCTACATTAACTCTCTCGCTTCCCCATTGGTAGTGGTTCGAGCCATACTTTCAATAAGTTGGTTCGCTTGCATATGGTTTATCCATCGATGCGCCACCGGCGTCTATGGTTAATCTTGTGTTGTACAAGAGACCATTATAGAATGTGTGAATGATCAACCATTCTTCTAAACCATGATGAGGCGAGTCTTAGCATATCCTTGTATCGTTCCATGCTTGAATAAAGATTCATTGTCTTTGCTTAAAACCATTGATGTTGGCTCGAGCATAGCAGTTTTGCTTGGAGGAAAATATCTAGCTAAAAGACTTTCTTCAACTCACCAAGTGGTGATTGAGTTGGCGAGGAAGAGATTGAAGCCAAACACGAGCTCTGTCTCTTAAAGAAAAGGAAATAGCGCAATCGAATCGCCTCGGGTTTACTCCATTCGCCACGATGTCTGCGTCGCACAAACACGGATAGATGTAGAGATTAGGGTCGTCGGTAGGAGCTCGAGGCTGGTTGTCTGAGCAGCGGAAAGAAGCGAAGGTTTCAGCTCGAAATCGTTTGAGCAATAGCGGAGCTGTCTTGTTATGAGGCTCGCTGAGAAGGGCTGCGTAATCCTTAAGAGGACGAGGAGGAGGAGGTGGATCAACCATTCTTCGTAACTCGTCGAGATCGGAAGAACAGAAGAAGCTTGAAGGATAAGATTTGGGAAGTCACGGTACACAAAGGAAAATAAATAGTTGTCTGCTACTTTAAGAGTGCACTAGTGACTAGATCAAACGCGCGATGAATAAACCTAAATGCGGTATATGCAAAGTATCCCCGAGGTAATCACTCTGGGAAAGTAAAGGCTGGCACTTTGGTTTTAGAAAGGTTAAGGAAGGTAAATTAATTGGTTTTAAAGTAATTATGAAATGAAATGGTAGAGTCGACTTAAAGGATCTAATCTGCTTAGGCATATTAGGATGGTCAACTTGGTTTGTCCGTAGAATTAATCGTCTAAAACCCTCAACTCACACTTTCATGGTCTTATCTCGGATTATACGCCTAAAGCCCTATACCTTTCGCTAGCCTATAAGTGTTTAGAAATACTTTTGGAAACTTAATTAATTCTAATGCTTTAAAGCGCTTTCGTATTTAAATCAAATGCCTAACTTTAGCTATCGGTTAAAAACCTCACACTTTCGTGGTCTCGATCTAACCTATTTATCTTCTTACTTTCGTAACGAAGGTTTTGTTTTAAGCATAAAAGTTATAACGAGTTAAGTTGATTAAAGTTTTAGCCTAAGTTATTGATCGATGCCTAATGTCTCTTACTACCCCATACCGACACTAAAGGTTTAGCTAGCCATGGAAATTAAAACTAACGTCGAAGTAAAAGCAAACAAATATAAATTGGACATTATAAAATAATAATAATTTAAACTTGCATTAATTAATTAAAGAATATTGTAATACAATTGCAAAATAAAAAAACCTGAAAATAAAGCAGTATCCTATATCCTTCTTCCACAGATCGGAGAGTCGGACTTCGGAAAATTCGAAAAACAAAACTAAATCTGAAGCTTGAAATAAATATATCCTAAACTAGAATAATAATTTCCTGATGTTGGAAATTATTATTTGGGAAGTGAATTAAAACAAAGGAAATTCGAAAAGCATGAAAAGAATGTAAACGGTTACAAATGGTTCTCAATCCGGCAGAGCTTCTGCACAATTAAAATCTAAAAATGCTCTGTCCGTTTGATGTTGAAATCTCAGGTATTTATAGATGAGTGAATCTGTAGTTGGTTCCTAAAACTTCTCACACGTAGCTTGCCTTCCACTTCTCCATGAATATAGGAATGTGGGTAGTTGAGGTTGGAATGTGCAAACGTGGGAGTGAATCCAGGAGAGAAATAAGGAGTTTTGAAACTCCTTCTGTTCCACTTTGCCACGATCTGTATTTTGAAATAACTGGTATGCGCATTACGGTTGTGGTGAGACGTTACGAGCAGGGTTGGTGTTGGCTCCGTGTTACGGTCGTCATGGGTGTGTTACGGTCGTAACACTCTTCAGGATGGCTTACAGTCGTGGCACATTGTATTACGACCGTCACAGCTACAAAGTTTGTAATCTTTGACAGATTTATCTTTTTTTTCTTCTATTCTTTTGATGCTTTCTTGCATTGTTTCATATTTTCTTCTGTTTTGAGCTAAGTTGTGAATACCTGCAAAAAGTAATGACAATCTCGAAATATTCGGGAGTTAATCGGGTCAAAATAATACAAAACGGGTTAATTTCATGTAAAATAAACAATATGATTTCGTGTTATCATTTTGCCTCCATTCAGAGGTGATCGGCTGTAATCACATGTTCAGTGAAGGTGTTTAAGACACCTTTATTTTGTCTGCTTTGTCGAAGTATCTGGAAGAAATGTACGTTGAGGCAACTCAATACAATGAACCTACATACTATCCAATTACTATGATATATAATGGAATTGATGACGGCTCTTTTGGAGATAATACTCTTGATAAGATATATTCGGGCATTACGGCTTACCTTGGAAAGGAAAATGCCAAGTTAATCTCCTTGGTATATCTTTTAAGACCGAAGAAGGTTGGGAATGCTGTATATAATCTCCTTTACAAGTTCATCACATATATTATATTGAAGCGATTAAAGTTGGTGAATCATTTTTGTGTAAATTTATTAGTCAATTTTTTGTTGTGTATGGCATGTTTAAGTATATTATTAATTTTAATATTAACTCTAAGTATGTTTTTTTATGGTGTACAATTTAGACATGCAACGAGATGGTGATGCCATACGGGAAAGGAAATGATACCATGTTTTGACCTTCTTCTTTTTGACTTGAAGATCTATATTGAAAATTGTAAGAAACAATTCAGTGTTTCTCCTCACCCTCATTGGATTTCTACCTATTATGGTGGCTTCGTTAGTACCTTTTCTTTTCATCCTAATTATGTTATGTAAATCGAATAATTTTTTAAATTGATTTTATGTATGTTAAAATTATTATGTGAAATTTGGTTATTCATAATATTATTCTTCAAACTAGCAACATTCTTGCTAGTAGATATTTTAATAATCTAGCTGTTGTAGCATCATTTACGCATGTGTTTGACTAGAAATGCTAACTTTTGTTAGACGCGCGTTTTAAGCATTTTCTGCCGTGAAAACAAACATATGCTAAGACATTTTTATAATCTTTACCTATAAATTAGGTAGAATCTAAACATCAAAGCATATAGATAGCATGCTAACTCCTTTTTATACTATTTAATATGAATCTTTCAATGATGACAACTGACATGTATTGAATCTTTCAATGATGACAACTGACATGTATTTCCCAAGTTAGTGCCCTATTATCCATTGTCTTATATGTCACGTTTTCTAATTTTTTTCTCTAATTATCAGAACTCAAAAGACAACCCTTAGAAAAATTGCAAATCAATAGTGTATTAGCCATTAATTAACATGCGGTCACATTTTAATATCGAAAAAAGACATTTTAATTGTATGATGAATAAAGTGATAATAAGAAACTAATTTTGTGTTGGTTTTGTCTAATGAAAGACCACTATAGTAGTAGCGGGTAAGCATCACAAAATATAAATTAATTTTATCTTTAAACATTCTTTTTTCAGGATCCCATTGCTTGTATCTTTTGCCTTCACGACAAACTGATCCATACTGGCTTACAAAACAACGAGATAAATAAGTCAATATTATAAATGAGTGGATTCTTGAGTATAATATTCATCATATGGTGTGCATTCTCGAGTCTTATAGTCTGAGAAATAATATGTTGTTTCACGTCGTCTGTATTGTATTTCTTGTGGCCATGTATGCTTCTTTGTTCTCTCATAAGATCTTAACAAAAATTATTTTAAAATTTTAATATAAAATTTTAACTTTTCATTTATGTTATTTAAACTCCACATTTAACCTTCACATTTAAACATAAAAAATTAATAACTACCTAACATTAATTTTTAATAACATTAACGAAAATGCATTTAAAATGATTATGAAAAAGGGGAAAGCAGCAATACCCTCAATTGATTTGATATACATTACGACTAACGTGAATAGATGGAGCACCCTAAATATATATGGTTATCCATAGCTTTATATATGAATACGTTTGATATGTTTGTGTGTTTTAAATTGCTATTTCTATGATTGGGAAAGTTTCTCCTTTGGATTTTAAGAAGGATAGATTATGTGGGATCCTAGGTTTTGTTATTATTGTGCTCGCAAAGATCATTGGGTTCTTCTGCATACATATCCCTTAATGGGAATCAGAGCATTTGTAGCTCGGATCCAAAGGGATCTATGGTTTGTTTGGTTTGAGGGAGAAAGAAATTTGCTCGCCAAGGATGAGACCTTGTGCCTACGTATTCTCAAAAGGATGTTGAGAAAGTCAGAGCAATCGTAGTTCCCACTTATGCTAGTGGAAGCAACGAGATGTTATTAAAAGACAAAGACAAATGTCATCTTAATGAAAAATGTATCTAATCTATTTCATCACATACATTTTGAAAAGATTGATTGATTGAAATCTTTCATCGTAAGTTATAGGTGTTTTGCTTGAGTGTACAGGCGTTACCACTTACGAGTTTGAGAAAGATGTTTGAAAAAAAAGATGATTGAATCTTTTAATTGTAAGCATTGGGTGTTTTGCTTGAGTGTACAAGCGTTACCACTTACGATTAAGAGATGTTTCTGTTTGAAAAGAGTTTGAAAAGTTTGTGATGTGATAGATGAGATACTTCTTCCTTAGAGAGGATAGATGTCTAAATCTCGGGGAGAAATTGATTGGATTAAGGGGGGTGCTTTTAAGAAGCCCATGGGTCCTTGTATTGTTAGCCCAAGAGGAGGCATTCCGAGAGTCATCGAGGGTCATCGAGGGTCTTCGAGGGTCCTTGTACGAAGCTCAAGAGGAAGCTATAGGGTATGGATGGCTTTGGCTTTAAGAGGGATTTCACCGGGAAACCATCCTCTTAGGATTAAGAGCAATTTCACCGGGAAATTATACTCTCTGGGTTCTATCCTAGCGCGGGTGATTCTTTGTATTGGAAGCCCAATAGGAGGCTGTTAAGAGATTTCCTGATCTCTTTCTTGTTTGATGCCCAAGAGAAGGCTAAACTCAATGAGGAGTTCTTTTGAACGAAGCCCAAGAGGAAGCTGACTCAGCAGGGGAGTGTTGTCTTATATGAAGCCTAAGTGGAGGCTAAACTCAGATGAATGAGTTTTTCTTATATGAATCCTAAGAGGAGTCTGAACTCAGATGAAATGAGTTACCTTGTACAAAGCCCAAGAGGAGGCTAAATTGTGGGGATCCTAGTGGTTAGACTTGTTGTTATGTTATAACTAGACACTTGTATAAACAAGTGTATGAAGTTTTTTCACAGGAATTTATGAAGGAAATATAAACAGATGCATGATGTTTATTTACAAGAGTTTATGAAGGAAATATAAACAAGTATGTGTAAAACGAACGTTTAAAATGGGCGTAACTTGATTATTTACAAGTTTGAATGTGTACAAGAAAGTAAATATGTACACGAACGAGTATTTATGTACAAGGAGAGGTGTGGATGTACATAGGAGGGTTGAGACTTACACCGTAAGGGAGGCCCATTGGTTTAAAAGCAGTTTCACCAGGAATAATGCTCCTTTTAATACCAATGGTATTCAGTGTATATACAAGCGAAACGAAAACAAACGAACGAAGTTTGTTAGTACTTGAGTATTTACAAAGGTATCTGTATTATGTACAAGTAAAAATTGGTTTGTACATAAAAGAATTGGGCATGTACAAGAAATATGTATGTACATAAAAATAATTTTGATATGTACAATAAAATATATATGTACATAAAAGAATTTTGGGACTTATAGCGTAAGGGAGGCCCACGATCGATTAAGAAATTCGAGGAAAAACGAGTTCGGTTTTATCGTCAAATCGGATCGATCATGGAAAAAGATGTAAGTTTGATGAAAAGTTTTGAAAAAATGATCTTGAAAGTGTTTTTGAAAGATGAAATATACTTGTGAGAAGTTTGGAAAAGAATCGGGCTTCGAAAGTTTGAAAAAATCTCCTTTGAAAGTGCTTTGAAAAGTACTCAAATGTATCGTTTTCGGCTCGATAAAAATATGATCAGATGAAAGTATTTTTGAATTTTTTTGACACTACCATAAAATAGATATGTTAATTGACATGTGTACAAAAAATCACCTCAAAATGAGGAGTTTTGATTGGGTTTTGAAATAGTCAAAGTTTGAAAAAAATATGAAGTAAAAATGAAAAAGTTTGGCAAAAATGGTCCCAAGGCTACTCGAACCCGGGACCATTGGGCAAGGCGTGGCAAGGGAATGACTTAAGAGTGAGCTGCCAACCGCTGGGGCGGCAATACATCCGTGTATTGATTTCAAACCATGTTATAATATTATAAACCAAATATTTGAATTTGAAAAAGCAGCACTTCTTCTTCCCCGAGATCCAATCACCATGGTTTCTTTGTTTCTCAACGAAATTGCTCGATGTAAACATCAAACTTGATCGAAATTTAACCAGGAACATGATGATGTGGTTTAATTTCATTTATTTTTAGTTTAACATGATTAAATTCCCAGAAATCACGAAGAACCCTAATTCTTTAAAATCAAATTGAAATCGTGTATAGTTAATGAAATAAGCAATTGATTGAGGGTTATTGATCAGTGATGATGCAGAAACAAAACGGCCAAGAGTTTTTTGAACTTGAAGCAAGAAATCGAAGAGTTCGAAGTTGAGTTACATACCTCCTGAAGCTGGAATGGGAATCTTCAATGGATTGTTTCCAGAGTTGTTTTGATGATTCCGATAGCACCAGTGGACTTCAAGGATCGTGTGAGGATGGTCTGCTCACTCTGAAATTTCCTGGATCATTCCAACCAAGTCCACCTGCATACGCTTCAAAGTAAAACTCGAATTCTATGTTAGAGGTGTTACAGGTCAAGGTTAATGGTCTGCATCATCCATATGGAGTATGTTGATGATGTTTGAGTCAAAAAATCACAACTTGCTCCAGCCAATTGACTGTTTGAATGATAAGGCAGTTTTGGCAAGTTTTGGAAACATGAAATGCAAATCTGGTTTTTAGTGATTCTTAGATTGATTTTAAGTTTCAAACCAGTTCTAAATGATGTTTATGACATGTTAGACACCAAATCTTTCATAGTTTTTCACAAGTTTTGAAAAATGCAAAGATTCTCAATTTTAACTATGTTACTTGATTTTAAGAAAGAAATGAGAAAGCTTGTTTTGGAATAGCTTTGGTGTGTTTCAAATGGCAAACATGACCTCTATTTATAGGTCAAAATTTCTGAATGGCAAGCAAAAGAGATAGGCTTGAGTTTGGACAACTTGCCTTAGAGGGCAAGAAAGTCATTTTTGTAATAAATGCAAAAGGAAGCTTCCTTTTAACCATGGTTAATAATTCAACTTGATCTTATCCCATCATAATTACTCTGTCGTACCCCAAAATTTGCCCTCCATCTTCTCAAGATATTCCATACATCCATACTCAAGGATTCCTCAAAAGGTTGATCAGACAAACTATCTCCTAGACAATCAACCTAAACTAGGGTTTGGAAATCCTCAGGTCAAGATGGACTTCCAACATCTCCAATGATCATCATGCCTCCTCATATGCTTCAAAGATTCTCCATGCCAAGTTTCAAGCTCCACAAGTCAAGATTGCTCAGACAATTGCTCAGATGGTTGAAAATCAATTGTGTTGGACAAAAAGTCAACTGTGGTCAACATACAGTCAAACTTCATAATTTTTGGTCAACATCCTCATTTTGAAGTTACATTCATCATTTGATCAAGAGTTGATCATGATTCATCAAGAAAACTCAAAATTTGCTCAAAAGTCAAACTTTCTAAATTAGGGTTTCTAGGTGAAAAGTCAACTGAACTTTGACTGATCATAACTTCTTCATACTTCCTCAGAAATTTTTCCACCACCTCTTGTTTTGAAGGAAATTCAATTCTCTACAACTTCATGTCTCACAAGAATGTTCAAAAAATGCTTCATTTGGAAAGTATGGATCAAAACATTACAGGTCCTTTTCAAAGTCAACAAAAAGTCAACTTTTTGTTTTGAAGATTTATTGAGCATGGAAACTCCAATTGAGATGAGACCAAAAAGGTTGGTTAGAGGAATGTTAGAGCTTTCCAAAAAGTCCAAGAAAACTCAAAAATGTGGAAAATTGAGCAAGATACACCCTTCACAAGTTGGGCAATTTTGAAGAAGTGCACAAAGAGAGATACTTCTAAAAATCAAAAATTTTGCAAATGGGCTTACCTTTTCTTCATCCAAACTTGTTCCTTATGCAAATAGGAATATCCAAGCCCAATGCCACAAGTTTTTATTTTATTTTTCTATTTAATTTGTATTTTATTCATTTAAATGCAAATTAAATTCAAAAATAAAGTATAAAATCAAAATTAAATGCAAACTTGATTTTTCTCTCTTCCTTGAGATCCAAGCAATTCAATAAAGCCAGCAAATTTCGAAATTTGGATTGATATGGCAAGATTTGATTGAAAATTGACCAAAAAATGAAAATTTGATTTTGTACAAAAATCAAATTTGATTTGCATTGATTAGTGATTGATTCTTCCTCAAATCAACTTCAGATTCATCTACTATATATATTTAACACATGCCACACGAATTAGGGTAGAAAAACTGGCTGGAGAAACCCTATTGAAGCTCAAGAAATCCGTGCAACACAAGCAACTAGCAGCCTTGGATTTTGGTCGTTTCAATTGATTCCAAGCTCTCAAACACGTTCCTTGATACCTCTTGAATCGATCCAGACCCTCACTTTGCTCAAAACCATCCAGAATCAAAGAATCCGAATTCGGTTTGTTCAAGAAAATTTCAAAATCGATTTCTCATATTCATGCATTTTTAACATGTTTTATTGTTGTTTTTGTGATTAGTGAGAAGTTTGCAAGCGATCTGGGCAGGTTAATTGCATTTCCATGGCCTGAAACACGATATGCCATAGCTAGGGTTCCTGAACACGATTTAGGGTTTCCCTTAAACGGAAAAATTGGACCTTGAGACCATTACCAATGCATTCGGAATGATGTCCTGAATCGAACCATTGTCTTAGAATTCACTTATATTACTTGTGTATGATTTTCGATTTTGCCAGGGTTGTAGCGTCGAACAAAGGCCGACGCTGAATTTTCAAAAATTCAAAACGAAAGAGATGAAGTTTGGCGCGGAGACGAGGCAATGGGGAGGAGACGCGTGCTTGTAATCCATTCGCTCCGATTCAGTGACACGTGTGCATGCTGGCTCAGATGGCAAAAGCGTGGGGGTATGAGAGCAAGGTCTCCAGTTTGATCCTTGGCCATGGCAAGAGTATTTTTACATAGTTTACAAACTTTTCATATTTCTTCTTATTCATTTAATATATTTCATGCATTTTTAATTCTTTTCATAATTTTTATTCATGCATTAAAAATTGTCAAAAATATTTTTTCTTTTGCATTTATTTTTATAAAATGTTTATTTAATTTATAAAATTAAAAAAATATTATTTTGCATGCATATTTAATTTTATTTCAATTTTTGCATTTTAATCAATTTTAATTAGTAAATTGCATCCAAAAAATCCCAAAAAATTATTTTAGCATATTAATGTTATTTCCAGCATGTAATAATTTTCTCATTCAAAAATTTGCATTTTTACTAACATTTTCCTCTTATTCGATTTCCTCGTATTTTCCGATTTTCTTATCTTTTCACAGGTTATCCCATTTCGGACGATTTCTTTTTACTGTTTTCTTTTTCCAATAATGTAACTGCTCATGGGATGTAATAGTTTAATTAGGCTTTTATTTTCCGCATTCGTTTAAATTATGTATCTGCCCCAAAGCCATGTAATAGCGTAGGATTTATCTTTCCGCACCTTTACATTCCCGCATTTTAATTTCCGCACCCTATAAACTGCTAGTAATTAGGCGTGTATGGCAAGATAAAATTGAACATAGCTCATTCTAATTTTTCAAGATAAAATATCTGAATCAACACACTTCTTCACACATGCACCCCTTAGGGTAATTCTCTCGTTGCCTTCGAATTCAAATGGTCAAGTCCCTCGAACGTAGAGATATTCTAGCACCATTGCCTTCAAAACAAATCATCATAGTCCCTTCGATACAAAGATCATAAGACCCACGATGTCGCCTCCGAATACATGATCTTGACCCTCGATTGTCGCCTACGAAAAATGATGATAGTCCCTTCGAATGTGCTAGGATACTTCCTACAAGTTGCCTTCTATGACCATCCGATGTCCCTTCGAATGTCCCGCTTACATCCAACGAATGGGGTTACCTACCAACTAATGGTATGGATAGCGTTATTCTAAAGGAACGTAAAATAACACGAAAACGACCAATTCTGAGTAGGTAATAAGACTTTTAGTTGCTTGCTCTATCAAAATACTTTTTACACCTCACACTTTTGTCAAAGTTCAAACTCTTTTCAAAACAAAACATTTCCGAACACTTTTTATACATTCCTACATGAATCATTACAAAGTCATAGCGAAATGCCTTTTCAAAACATTTTTGTCAAACACACAGAAAGCACTTTTTGAAAATGATCTAAGAGCAACTAAGAGCCCGTAGATAACTACAGATGGAAAGGGGTGCTAATACCTTCCCTTTTCATAACCTTCTCCCTTACTCAGAATCTAACGAAGGTCTTTTTCTGTAATTTTTACCTTCCCTTAATTGGATAAAAGAAAAGTCGGTGGCGACTCTTGCTATCCGCACATATGCGATACAAAATCCTACAAAGTCAATTCACCGTATTACACTCTCCATCTGATTTTTATCAGCTCTATCCCTCTTGGCTAGGTGGCATGGCTTCTAGAAAGAAAGAAAATCAAAATGACTTGTAATTTTGAAAGTTGTAGTTGAAAATCCATGGTTTTGGAGCTCTATGTTTCAAAATCAAAAGTATAGCTAGACACCTTGGATTTGCAAGTTCTTGGACATTTTGGAAAGCTTGTTTCAAGATCTACAACTTTCATGTTTTGATTTTTTTCTAATTCCAAATGGAACTATGTGAAAAAATGCCATGAAGTTTGGAAAAAATGTGAAATTTTAACACTTGAAAATTTTTCTAAGTGTTGAAAATTTTGACTTTTTGTTGACTTTTCCAAATTTCTTGATTTTTTATGATCATGATGGATCATTTGAAGTATTTTGATGATGGAAAAAGTTTTGTCTTGAAAAAGTTGGCCAAAAGTCAAAGTTTGACTTTTCAGTGCAGATGAAATTTCATCAGATGATCTAGAAATTGACTGATGAATTTTGTGAACTTCTGTGATGTTTTGAATCCAGAAATTAGGTCAACATGTTGTATTGAGGATATGAAGATCAATCTGCAAGCAAAAAAGTCATTCATTGATCATAAAATCAGTGATTGCTTATCCTCGATGAAAACCCTAATTGGTCGATCCTCGATAGATCAATGAGAAAAGTTGGATATCTGAATATCAGAGGTTGATGATTTGATTAAGATAGATCAATTGAGGTGAGTTAAACTCAAACCCTAATTGATTACCTCTTGAATCAGATGAAAAATTGATGAAACCCTAATTTTGACCTGTAGAAACCACACCCGATTAATTCTGTTCTGAACTGTTAGTGATGCAATGATGCAAATGTAAGGTGGTATATTAGGTCAAAAATTGGGGTATGACAGATGCCCCTATTTAAGTTTCTTTAACCTGAGATATGAAGATGAATATCTTCGTCTCAATAGGTGTGAAGAGACTTAAATATCATAATACACAAATTTTGGACCTAAGATACCAAAAGATGCAAGTGATGCAAAATAATTGCAAAAAGTTCACCCAGGAAATACCAAAGATTGATATGATGGGAAAAATTTGTGAGGATGACTCGATCTGTCTAAGAAAAGAGGATCCTGTTTGTTTGGGAAACAAGCAATATGTTTCACTGGGAAAATAGATTCACAAAACATGTGAATATCTATTTCGTTTTGGGAAACGAGGAGATTACCTTCTGTCAGCCTTGTGACAATGTTTAAGGTAAGTGAAGATGATATTACCAATTATCAGCCTTGTGATAGTTTATGGTTACGAGTTTCGAAGTATTACCAATTATCAGCGAAGTGATAACTATAACAAGGTAATTCTTTGAGAAAATTACTGAATATTCAGCCTTGTGAATAACAGACAATGATAGAAACAGATCTCAAATGAGTTTCTATTCTCACAACTACAATTTTGCCGGGGATCTTTCCCTTGAGAAGATGCGGGCATTTTGATTGAAAAGACACAGGTTCTTTTTAGACGGAAAGACAACTGTGGAGATTTCTTGAACTTTCATGATTTGAACTTGTTGAGAAGAACAATAATTTTATGATAAGTTTCAAGATGAAAAGGAAATAAGCAGCTCAGATGTCGAGGCTATTGCTTATTGTTTGCAGGTAGATTTTTCTTGTGAAATCCAAACCTGAGTTGGTCAGAGACAAGGTTCTATCCAAGAATGAGCTGGAAAGAAAGGGTCAATCAAGACTTTGTTCCCAATGAGGAATGCTCTCATCTGGGGGACATGATAGAGAAAAATGTATTTTTCTGCTTGGGGATAATCTACGGGAGAGATGACACACCCATACTTGTTTTTGGGATGAATACAACCTAAACAAGTGATATCGAAACAAACATTGAGAAATGCAGGAATGCATTAATGATGCCATTATGTATGAATGTCATGAATGTCATATGCATGCTGGCGATACTTGACAAGACAATAAAAAGGGATATTTGGGAAAAGGACTACGTCACAGTTCGAACAAATACTCAGCAAAATCCGCAGCAATGGTGTAGACGTTACTGATGATGAATCTGAGTTGTATGCTTTAAACTTTTCTAAAAAGGAATTTCATTGACAACTTTGTTGGGAATTCTTTTTGGATAAGAATGCAATCCTTTGATAATCTCTGCTGAGGAGAAAAAGACTTCTGTAGCAGTTGTTCTATCTTTCAGAGATCGAAACACTTATGGAGAAAATTGTTGAAGTTCCTTCTGTGTTCATAGTTCAAAGGAAAATTCGCTTTTATTTCAAAAATTTGAAGTAAAAATTCATTTAAAACCTTTTTAGTTTCAAAAAGTGATTTTCACAATAAAAAGTGTTATTTTGCAAAACAGAATAAAGCAAGAATTGCAAACAAATGGGCACAAGGCTCAAATTTATTGATAGGATGGTAATCAGCCAAAGGCGTGATTCCATGAGTTATTTACAAAAGTTGGAAATGATAATTTATTTGGAAAAGGATGCATTGAAAGCAATAACTGCTATTATCCCTAACAACTTTGAATTCCAACGGTGCTTGTTGCTTCAGAAGATTTGATTGAAGATCCGTTGATAGAAGATTCTTCAGATTGACGAAGTACGGACTAATGCAGTTACTTTGTCATTTCATTTTTTTTTGTATCCTTAATTTTTTTTTGCATAAATTACCTTTTCAGGTTTTCAATCTATCAAGATAATTTCTGTTTATTGTCTCTAATTTTTGCCTGGACCGCCTTTTCAGGTTTTCAATCCACCGAGACGCTCTTTTTTGCCTAAGCCGCCTTTTTTCAGGTTTTAGACTTATCGAGCTGTTCTTTTGTTTTTTAGACAAAGTATTTCTTGACTGCATCAGCATTCACAGGATACGGGAGTTCATCACCGTCCATGGTTGTGAGAGTCATGGCACCGCCAGAAAAGCTTCTTTTGACGATGTATGGGCCTTCGTAATTAGGAGTCCATTTGCCCCTAGAATCTGGTTGAAAAGACAGAATCTTTTTAAGCACGAGGTCACCTTCTCGGAATTCACGAGGTCGGACCTTTTTGTCGAAAGCGTTCTTCATCCTTCTTTGATACAGTTGTCTATGACACAGAGCGGTCAGGCGCTTTTCTTCGATTAAGTTTAGCTGGTCGTATCTGCTTTGACACCATTCGGCCTCAGGTAACTTAGTTTCCATGAGAACTCTCATTGACGGAATCTCAACCTCTACGGGGAGCACTGCTTCCATGCCGTATACTAGAGAAAAAGGAGTTGCCCCTGTTGAAGTGCGTACTGAAGTACGATACCCATGCAGAGCAAATGGCAACATTTCGTGCCAGTCTTTGTAGGTAATGACCATTTTCTAGACGATCTTCTTGATGTTCTTGTTGGCTGCTTCAACGGCGCCGTTCATCTTTGGCCGGTAAGGAGACGAGTTATGATGCTCAATTTTGAATTCCTCACACAGTTCTTTCATCATTTTGTTTTTCAAGTTTGATCCATTGTCTGTAATGATCTTGCTTGGAACTCCATATCGGCAAATGAGGTTATTCTTGATGAACCTCACAACCACTTGTCTTGTAACGTTGGCGTAAGATGCTGCTTCGACCCATTTGGTGAAGTAATCAATAGCTACTAAAATAAAGCGATGTCCGTTGGACGCTTTTGGTTCGATCATCCCGATCACGTCGATGCCCCACATGGAGAAAGGCCACGGAGAAGAGAGAACGTTGAGTAGAGTTGGTGGCACATGGATCTTATCTGCGTAGATCTGGCACTTGTGACATCTCTTGACGTGTTTACAGCAATCAGATTCCATTGTTATCCAATAGTATCCTGCTCTCAAGATCTTTTTGGACATTGCATGCCCATTTGAATGGGTTCCAAAGGACCCTTCAAGCACTTCATGGATGATCGTGTCTGCTTCATGTCTGTCGACGCATCTGAGCAGGACCATGTCGAAGTTTCTTTTGTATAGCACATCTTCATTCAGGAAGAAATTTCTAGAAAGTCTCCTTAGAATTTTCCTATCTTTGTACGATGCCCCGAGTGGGTACTCTCGAGTTTGAAGGAAACGTTTGATGTCGTGAAACCATGGTTTATCATCGAAGACTGCTTTAGTTGCAAATACATATGCAGGTCTTTCAAGGCGTCTGATACGGATCTTAGGCATATCATTCCAATCGTTGACTTTGAACATGGAAGATAGAGTATCCAAGGCGTCTACCATTCTATTCTGATCTCGAGGGATATGATGCAGTTCCACTTTGTTGAAGAAAGTCAACAAACGTCTTGCATAATCTCTGTAAGGAATCAAACCAAGATGATGAGTTTCATACTTGTCTTTGATCTGATTGATCACAAGGGCTGAATCTCCATATATGTCAAGGATCTTGATCCTTAAGTCGATGGCTTCTTCGATACCCATGATACAAGCTTCATATTCTGCGATGTTGTTGGTGCAATCAAATAGTAATCTGGCGGAAAACGGGATATGAGAACCCTCGGGAGTGATGATGACTGCCCCAATTCCATTGCCAAAGACATTAACTGCTCCATCAAAAATTAAGCCCCATCTAGATTCTGGATCAAGACCTTCTTCAGGTAGCGGCTCGTCACAATCTTTCATTTTCAAGTACATGACATCCTCGTCAGGGAAGTCAAACTTGAGAGATTGGTATTCGTCGATCGGTTGATAAGCCAAGTGATCGGCGAGAATGCTTCCTTTGACCGCTTTTTGGGCACGGTACTGGATGTCATATTCGGATAATAGCATCTGCCATCGAGCAATTCTTCCTGTTAAGGCAGGCTTTTCAAAGACGTACTTGATTGGATCCATTTTGGAGATTAACCAAGTCGTGTGATTGATCATATACTGGCGGAGACGGCCCACACCAAAGTGCAACATGTTTTCTCGAGCATGGAGTAACGAGTTTCACAGTCTATGAACTTTTTACTCAGATAGTAAATGGCATGCTCCTTCTTACCGGTTTCATCTTGCTGTCCAAGTACGCAGCCCATGGAATCTTGTAGCACGGTAAGGTACATGATTAATGGTCTTCCTTCGACTGGAGGAATCAGTATTGGAGGTTCTGACAGATATTCTTTGATACTGTCAAACGCTTTTTGGAAATCCTCTGTCCACACAACCTCTTGATTTTTGCGGAGAAGCTTGAATATCGGCCCACAAGTAGCAGTCATTTGAGAGATAAATCTGGAGATGTAATTCAACCGTCCAAGAAATCCTCTTACTTGCTTTTCTGTATGTGGCACAGGCATTTCTTGAATAGCCTTGACTTTGTCAGGGTCAACTTCAATACCTCTTTGACTGACGATGAAACCTAGGAGTTTTCCAGATCTTACCCCAAAGGTGCATTTGTTAGGATTCAGGCGAAGCTGAAATTTCCTTAGTCGCTGAAACAACTTCAAGAGATATTCTATATGCTCTTCTTCAGTGTCAGAGTTTGCTATCATGTCGTCTACGTAGACTTCGATCTCTTTGTGCATCATGTCGTGAAAGAGAGTAGTCATCGCCCTTTGGTAAGTTGCGCCTGCATTCTTTAATCCAAACGGCATTACTTTGTAGCAAAAAGTGCCCCATGGCGTGATGAAGGATGTCTTCTCCATGTCTTCGGGAGCCATTCTGATCTGATTGTAGCCAGAGAAACCGTCCATAAAGGAAAAGACGTGGAACTTTGCAGTGCTATCCACTAGCATGTCAATACGCGGTAGTGGGAAATCATCTTTTGGACTTGCTTTGTTCAAATCCCGGTAGTCAACACACATTATGACCTTTCCGTCTTTCTTGGAGACAGGTACTATGTTGGCTAGCCATTGAGGATATTCAGAAGTGACAAGGAAACCAGCGTCGAGCTGCTTTTGAACTTCCTTTTTGATTTTGTCGGCCATCTCAGGGTGGACTCTTCGCAGTCTCTGTTTAACTGGTGGACACTCCGGTCTTAATGGCAAATGATGCTCCACGATGCTGGTATCTAAACCCGACATGTCTTGGTAGGACCAAGCGAACACATCGACGTATTCTTTGAGAAGATCTATCAGTTTACCCTTGACGTTGCTGTCGAGTAGAGCTCCAATGTTTACTTCTTTTTTGTCTTCCTCAGATCCCAAGTTAATTGCTTCGAAAGGCTCTTTGTGAGGCTGAATGATCCTTTCCTCGTGCTTAAGTAGTCGAGAAATCTCATTCGGGATCTCTTCTTCAACTTCTTCCTTGGCGACTTCACTGGGGATTTCAAAGTTGGGAGAGAGCACAGAGTTATTGCGTTCAATGGATTTGTCCATCTGCATATTTGATTTGTGTTTGATTAATTAACTCTTCTTCTTTTTATTCATTTTAAAAATAAAAAAAAAGTTAATGTGAAAGTGTATGCAGATTATTATTATTATATTGTTTTTGAAGATTTTTATTGTGTTTTTTAGGATTATCATTTCCAAGAAAGGGTAAAAATGAAAAACAAACACAAAATGTGGAATCAAAACAACGCGTTTTATTTATGATTCACAATATGAAACAGGGCCCTAAAATACAAACTCATTTGTCTTGGGCATGACAAAGAGAAATTATTTAAAAGCTAAACCCTATAAAACATCTCTTCGCTTTGGGCGAAGCGAGAGTTCAAAACAAAAGCAAAGTAAACTACTTAGAACTATGAACATTAGTTCGAACTTCAACAGGTTTCCAGTAGTGGCGAACTCCTTGGAAGTCGAGGTACTCTGGTAGTTTTCCACTTGGCTTAATTCTTGAATAGACTTTAGTCGTTGGTCGAACAGGCTTTGAAGACTCTGGACGGTTGACCTTGCCTTTTGTGCTACTGAAGCGATCTTCTTCTTCTTGATGGCCAGTTCGAGAAGCATGGGATACAGCATATGTACTTTCTATTGGCATTTGCGTTGAAGTCTGGGGATGTACTCTCCAATCTTCTAAGTAAAGAGACTCATTGTCGGCGACACTTTCCAATTCGTATCCCGAGTCATACCCCTGATCTTCAGTAATTACGTTGATGTAGTGATAGTTAAGATCTGGTTTAACAAACTCCATAGGTGCGTTAAAGCAGAGATCTTCATTCGGAACCTCAATTGGTTGATGAGATCGGGAAGATGTATATACCTCTTCTGGTTGACTAGGGTACTCAAAAGGATCATCCCATCCAGTGGGCTGGATGTCTTCAATTCTAATTTTTGAGCTTTCTCGCGCAGTGTATTTCACCATGTAGTCAAACTTTCCACTTGGTTCTCCCAAGGTATCCCAAACTTCAGAAGGGATGTAGATTTTCATTCTTTGTAGGGACATGCCTTTGAATTGATCATCGGAGGATAGAATGGCGCGACGATTCTTCCCGAGACACATATTCGAGTGGTAAGATAAGTGCTCCACTCTTCGATCCGAGAGATCGTCTTCGCACCTTCATTGGTAAGAACATTAACCTCTTGAAGAACAGTGGTTTAAGAAACCCCATGGAATACTTCTGATTGGACGAAGTGTTTCATCCCTTTGCTTGTCTTTAGGAAATACTGGAGCGAACCCGAGTCCGACCTTTGTCTCGTTGTTGACAGGTTTTATTACTTGTCCCCAACCTTCAGCATTTCCATCTTTCACTATTTGCGCTGCTTCTTTATAAGAGGAGATAGATGATCTGCTTTTGCTGGTAGATTCATCTTCTAACGGATGTCCTTGGAACTGTGTCCCTTCAACGTCGTTGGCTGTGATGAAAGAAAAGCTGGATAAGTGGCTTATTAGTAACTCTTGTTCACCGATGATGGTTACTAGTTTTCCATTTACTGTAAACTTTAGTTTTTGATGGAGAGTGGATGTCACAACTCCTGCTTCGTGTATCCATGTTCTTCCTAGCAAACAACTGTAAGCAGCTGGCACATCCATGACCTAGAAAGTGATTTGGAAAGTATGTGGACCGATTGTCATCGGGAGATCAACTTCCCCAATAACAGACTTCCTTGACTCGTCAAAGGCCCTTACCACTATGTCATTGAACTTCATCGGTGTTCCTTTGTAAGCTAAACGAGCGAGAGTCATTTTTGGCATTACGTTTAAGGATGAACCGGTATCCACTAGTACGTTGGACAACAGGGAATCTGATTGGCAAATCATCGAGATATGCAGGGCCAAATTGTGATCTTTCCCCTCTTCTGGGAGTTCTTCATCACTGAAGCTTAAATTGTTGCAAGCTGTTATGTTGCCCACAATTCCTCCAAATTGGTCTGTAGTCACGTCGTGATCTACATAAGCTTGGTCTAGCACCTTCATCAAAGCTTCTCGATGGGCTTCGGAATTCAAAAGTAGAGACAATATCAAAATCTTGGAGGGAGTCTGCATCAGCTGATCCACAACTCTGTACTCGCTTTTCTTGATTAGCTTCAAGATCTCATCGAAATCCGAGTTGACGTTGGTTCCATCAGACGGACCAACGTTTATGTTTGGATTATCAACGGGAATCCTCGTGGGATTCTCGGGAGATGTATTAACTGGATTTTGCCTAACAACAGGAACAACAAGTTGCTTTGGGGGTAACGGAGTATGGACACGTCCACTTCGTGTTACTCGTCCTATCTCAGTTATGTTAACATTAGCTGGAAGAGTTGGCATGGGTTTCTCCATCCCATCTTCTATCACAGTTGCATTGTATTGATAGGGAATTGCTTTGTTAGAACTGTATGGAACAGGACCGGGTAGACAAATCACCAAAGGAGTCTTTGGAACCTTTGAACCGTTATATTCAATCTCCACATGCTTGGGTACATTGAAACAGGGGATAATGACGTTTACTTTGGGAATTTCCGAGTTGATATCTGAGACTAAAAGCTCATGCGGAAAATGCCCTACCATATTCACGTCATAGTCATTTCTGTTTCTAAAGATCTGTATGTCACCAATGTCTAACAATCGTTGAATGTCTGCTCTTATGGTTGGACATCCTCGAAAATCCTTGAAGCAGATGCGGCAAGCTGTGTAATCACGTTTAGTGAAAGCGCCCATTGTACTGTATGTATCATGGAGTTGTACCAAGCTTTCTCTTATCAGATTCACATCTGTGACAAGATACCGATCTGTATTCCTTAGTATCAAATTCACGGTATGTCCATTATGACTGGGAAGTGGATTTGCTTGCACGTTTGGATTTGTATTTCTGAAGGAAAGAAGATTAGACCTTACTAACCTTTGTACTTCAGCTTTTAGGGCGATGCAATGCTCAAGATCATGACCCGGTGCCCCTTGATGAAAAGGGCAAGATACGTCCGCTTTGTACCACCATGGCAATTTGTCTGGTACCGGAGGTGGTGACCTTGTTTGCACAAGTTTCCTTTCTATTAATGCAGGATATAGTTCTGTGTACGTCATTGGAATTAGATCAAATTGCGAGACCCTGGGCGCACGGTTCTGATTGTTGAACTGCTGAGCCTGTTGTCGAGGCTGTTGAGTTTGTTGGAACTGCAGAGCAATTCCTGTATTTGGACTTGTATTAACAGCGGGTGCTATGGCAGCTACCTGTTGTTGTCGGCTGACATTCTTTCGCGGTTTCCCTCGGGATACCATCCCTATGTCATGTTCCTTTTTCTTTGGAAAACTGGTTCTAACCCTCTTAGTTCCACTAGAAATCCCTATCTCGTCGCGTCACTGTTAAAAGTGACGCTCGAATCTGAATTCGAATTCTCTGGCTCGAAACGATTTACTCTTTTGATTTGTTTATAAAGATGCCGCGAGCATCAAGCTTTATTATTTTCAACACAAGAAAAAATGATTATGAAAAAGGGGAAAGTTGCAATACCCTCAATTGATTTGATATGCATTACGACTAGCGTGAACTAGACGTAACGCATTGGGGAGATTCCGGGCAAGGGGGTTTGTTATATAAAGGGAATAGATGGAGCACCCTAAATATATATGGTTATCCATAGCTTTATATATGAATACGTTTGATATGTTTGTGTGTTTTAAATTGCTATTTCTATGATTGGGAAAGTTTCTCCTTTGGATTTTAAGAAGGATAGATTATGTGGGATCCTAGGTTTTGTTATTATTGTGCTCGCAAAGATCATTGGGATCTTCTGCATACATATCCCTTAATGGGAATCAGAGCATTTGTAGCTCGGATCTAAAGGGATCTATGGTTTGTTTGGTTTGAGGGAGAAAGAAATTTGCTCGCCAAGGATGAGACCTTGTGCCTACATATTCTCAAAAGGATGTTGAGAAAGTCAGAGCAATCGTAGTTCCCACTTATGCTAGTGGAAGCAACAGGATGTTATTAAAAGACAAAGACAAATGTCATCTTAATGAAAAATGTATCTAATCTATTTCATCACATACATTTTGAAAAGATTGATTGATTGAAATCTTTCATCGTAAGTTATAGGTGTTTTGCTTGAGTGTACAGGCGTTACCACTTACGAGTTTTAGAAAGATGTTTGAAAAAAAAGATGATTGAATCTTTTAATTGTAAGCATTGGGTGTTTTGCTTGAGTGTACAAGCGTTACCACTTACGATTAAGAGATGTTTCTGTTTGAAAAGAGATTGAAAAGTTTGTGATGTGATAGATGAGATACTTCTTCCTTAGAGAGGATAGATGTCTAAATCTCGGGGAGAAATTGATTGGATTAAGGGGGTGCTTTTAAGAAGCCCATGGGTCCTTGTATTGTTAGCCCAAGAGGAGGCATTCCGAGAGTCATCGAGGGTCTTCGAGGGTCCTTGTACGAAGCTCAAGAGGAAGCTATAGGGTATGGATGGCTTTGGCTTTAAGAGGGATTTCACCGGGAAACCATCCTCTTAGGATTAAGAGCAATTTCACCAGATACTATCTCGGGTTCTATCCTAGCTGGTGATTCTTTGTATTGGAAGCCCAATAGGAGGCTGTTAAGAGATTTCCTGATCTCTTTCTTGTTTGATGCCCAAGAGAAGGCTAAACTCAATGAGGAGTTCTTTTGAACGAAGCCCAAGAGGAAGCTGACTCAGCAGGGGAGTGTTGTCTTATATGAAGCCTAAGTGGAGGCTAAACTCAGATGAATGAGTTTTTCTTATATGAAGCCTAAGAGGAGTCTGAACTCAGATGAAATGAGTTACCTTGTACAAAGCCCAAGAGGAGGCTAAATTTGTGGGGAGCCTAGTGGTTAGACTAGTTGTTATGTTATAACTAGACAATTGTATAAACAAGTGTATGAAGTTTTTTCACAGGAATTTATGAAGGAAATATAAACAGATGCATGATGTTTATTTACAAGAGTTTATGAAGGAAATATAAACAAGTATGTGTAAAACGAACGTTTAAAACGGGCGTAACTTGATTATTTACAAGTTTGAATGTGTACAAGAAAGTAAATATGTACACGAACGAGTATTTATGTACAAGGAGAGGTGTGGATGTACATAGGAGGGTTGGGACTTACACCGTAAGGGAGGCCCATTGGTTTAAAAGCAGTTTCACCAGGAATAATGCTCCTTTTAATACCAATGGTATTCAGTGTATATAAAAGCGAAACGAAAACAAACGGACGAAGTTTGTCAGAACTTGAGTATTTACAAAGGTATCTGTATTATGTACAAGTAAAAATTGGTTTGTACATAAAAGAATTGGGCATGTACAAGAAATATGTGTCATACCCCAATTTTTGACCTAATATACCACCTCACATTTTCATCATTGCATCTTTAACAGTCCAGAATAGAATTAATCGGGTGTGGATTCCACAGGTCAAAATTAGGGTTTCACAGAATTTTCATCTGATTCAAGAGGCAAGAAATTAGGGTTTGAGTTTTAATCACCTCATTTGATCTATCTTGATCAAATCATCAACCTCTGATCATCAGATATCCAACTTTTCTCTTTGATCTATCGAGGATCGACCAATTAGGGTTTGCATCGGGGATGAGCAATCTCTGATTTTCTGATCAATGGATGACTTTTTTGATTGGAGATTGATCTTCATATCTTAGATACAACATGTTGACCTAATTTCTGGATTCAAAACATCATAGAAGTCCACAGATTCCATTAGTCAATTTCTGAATCATCTGATGAAATTTCATCTACACAGAAAAGTCAAACTTTGACTTTTGGTCAACTTTTTCAAAACAAAACTTTTTCAATCATCAAAATACTTCAAATGATCCATCATGATCATAAAAAATCAAGAAATTTGGAAAAGTCAACAAAAAGTCAAAATTTCTAACACTTAGAAAATTTTTCAAGTGTTAAAATTTTGTACTTTTTCCAAACTTCATGGCATTTTTTCACATAGTTCCACTTTGAATTGGAAAAAACTCAAAATATGAAAGTTGTAGCCCTTGAAACAAGCTTTCCAAAATGTCCAAGAACTCTCAAATCCATGGAGTCTAGACATACTTTTGAATTTGAAACTTAGAGCTCCAAAATCCATAATTTTCAAGTACAAAGTTCAAAATTATAGGTCATTTTGAGTTTTTCTTTCTTTCTAGAAGCATGCCACCTATCCAAGAGGATTAGAGCTGATAAATATCAGAGGGAGAGTAATTGTAAAGAGATAGGATCAAGGTAAGATTTAACCATGGTTAAAAGGAAGTTTCCTTTTGCATTTAATGCAAAAATGACTTCGTTGCCCTCTAAGGCAAGTTGAAATTACCAAGGCCAAACTTTCTCACTTATTTTTCAGAACTCATGGCCTATAAATAGAGGTCTTGTTTTCAATTTCAAACCACACCAAAGCCATGCAAGTACATGCTTTCATTCTTCTTTCTTAAAATTCAAGAAACATAGTGATATTTGAGAAAACTTGCATTTTTGAAAACTTGTGAAAAACTTTGAGTAATTTGGTGTCTAACATGTTGTAATATCAATATGAAACTTGTTTGAAACATAAAATTAACACTAGCCAAGCTGAAAACCAGTTTTTACATTTCATGTCCATAAGCTTGCTAAACCGCTTATCATTCGAATTTGAACTTTGGCTCGAGCAACGAGTTCGATCATCCAAACATCATCAACATACATCATAGACATGATGCAGACCATTAACAACAATCTGTAACACTTCTAACCACGATTTCCAGTTTCATTTGGAGCTATATGCAGGTCGACTTGGGTAGAATGATCCGCACAAGTTCATGATGTGCAAACCATCCTCACACCTTCCATAAGGTCCGTTGGTGCTCAAGCAATCACAAAATAACAATCGAAACATTCCATCATCGAATCGATTCGACTTCAACGGTAAGAACACCAACTTCGAACTCTTTGATTTCTTGATTCAAATGAAAAAAACTCTTAGCCATTTTGTTTCTGCACCATCCACGATCATTAACCCTCAATCAATTGAACAATTCATCAACCATACACGATTTCAATTAGATTTTTCAGCTTTAGGTTCTTCGTGTTCTTCAGAAATTCAATCATGTTAAACCAAAAATAAATGAAATTAACCACTGCCATCGTGTTCCTTGTTAAATTTCAGTCAAGTTTCATGTTTACTTCATTCAATTTCATCAAGAAATGAGGATTTCATGGCTGATGAAGGATTGGAGAAGAAGAACAAGGCTTGCGCGCGTTTTTTTTGAATTCAAATTGTCATACCCCAAAATTTGCCCTCCATCTTCTCAAGACATTCCATACATCCATGCTCAAGGATTCCTCAAGATTGCTCGCACAATTGCTCAAATGGTTGAAAATCTGTGTATTGGACAAAAAGTCAATCGTGGTCAACATACAACAAAACTTCGATTCTTGGTCAACATCCTCATTTTGAAGTTACATTCATCATTTGATCAAGGGTTGATCATGATTCATCAAGAAAACTCAAGATTTGCTCAAAAGTCAAACTTTCTAAATTAGGGTTTCTAGGTGAAAAGTCAATGAACTTTGACCGATCATAACTTTCTCATACTTTCTCGTAAATTTTCCCACCAAAGCTCATTTTGAAGGAAATTCAATTCTCTACAACTTCATGTCTCACAAGAATGTCCAAAAAAATGCTTCATTTGAGAGGTATGGCTCAAAACATTACAGGTCATTTTCAAAGTCAACAAAAAGTCAACTTTTTGTTTTGAGGATATATTGAGCATGGTAACTCCAATTGAGATGAGACCAAAATCATTGGTTAGAGGACTCTTAGAGCTTTCCAAAAAGTCCAAGAACACTCAAAAATGTGGAAAATTGAGCAAGTTACACCATCCACAAGTTGGGCAATTTTGAAAGAATGCACAAAGAGAGATACTTCAAAAAATCAAATCTTTTGCAAATGGGCCTACTTTTTCTTCATCCTAACTTGTTCCTCATACAATTAGGAGTGTCCAAGCCCAAAGCCACGAATTTTTGATTTATTTTTCTATTTAATTTGTAATTTATTCATTTAAATGCAAATTAAATCTTAAAATAAATTATAAAATTGAAATTAATGGCAAAGATTGATTTTATTCTTTCCTTGAGGTCCAATTAACTCATAAATGCCAGCAATTACAAAATTATATCAAATTTGGCAAGATTGGATTGAAATTGATCAAGCTTTGAAAATTTGATTTTTATGAAAAAATCAAATTTGATTTCCATTCAATATTGATTAATTCTTTCCAAATTCAGTCTCAAATCCATCCAGCATATATACTTGATGCATTCCAATCGCGCAAAAAAAGAAAAAAATTGGCTCTAAGAACCCTAACCTAATTCAAGAAATTCGTGGCAAACAAGCAATCTACAGCCTAGGTTTCAGTGGTTTTCAATTGATTTAAACCATTCCATCGTGTTCCTTGGGTTGTTTAGAGTCGATTCAGACTCTTACATCATTCAAATCCATCAAGAATCGCGAAAGAACAATCACGGTTTGCATCACTTTTATCAAAACTCGATTTCTATGATTCATGCATTGTAAATACATTTTGATTGCATATTCTTGTTCGTGTTGATGTTTAGAATGTTTCTGTATAAGCCGATTTGATTTTAAGTACCAGAATCGTGATCTGCCATTATTAGGTTTTCTGAGCTCTGAATTGGGATCAGACGATTCAGGACAAATTGGCTAAAACCGAAGCCATATTCATACTCAGGAGGTTGAAAGCAATCGATCTGGGTCCCCATAACAAATTTATATTGCGTATTTTGGACTTTTGATTTCGAGATGTAGCTACTTAAAATAATCCGTGGGTAAAGGCTATAGCGTCGACCGAGGCCGATGCTATGTGTTCAAATATTCAAATTGAAAAGATGAAGTGCGGCAAGGAGGAGGCAATGGAAAAGCAACGTGTAAATTCCACTCACTCCAATTTCCAAAGTTGACGTGCCTAGCTCGGTTGGTCGCGTGTTGGTTTTAAGGTTTGAAAGGATGTCCCGCCCGATTCACTGTTCGTACAATCCCTTTTTCACTTTTACAAAACTCTATTTTCCTATTTTCTAATTATTTCAATATTTTCATTCATTTTAATTAACTTACATATTTTTATTCTGCATTAAAAATTACCAAAAAATTATTTTTTTACATTTATATTCAAAATCTTTATTTAATTTAATAAATTAAAAATATAATTTTGCATGCATATTTATTTTATTTTTATTTTAGCATTTAAATCATCATAAATTGCATTTTAATTATTAAATCTTTTCCAAAAATTCCAAAAAAATTATTATAGCTTATTTATCTTATTTCCAGCATGCATTAATTTTTCCATATTAAAATTTGCATTTTTCTCTTGTTCGATTCATATTGCATTTTCCGATTTCTCGTTGGTTTCACAGGTTGATCCGATTCAGGCGATTCTTCCGTTTTTATTTTACTTTTCAATAATGTAACTGTATATGGGTTGTAATAGCTTAATTTAGGATTTTTACTTTCCGCACTCCTGATTATGTATCTGCCCCAAAGCCTTGTTATAGCGTAGGACCTTTACGTTTCCGCTTTACTTTCCGCATTTTAATTTCCGCACCCTATAAACTGCTAGTAATTAGGCGTGTATGGCAAGATAATAATGAACGTAGCCCACTAATTTGCAAGATAAAATACTCGAATTTGACACACTTCTTTCACACACGCACCCCTTAGGGTAATTCTCTCTCGATGCCTTCGATTTCAAATGGTCATGTCCCTCGACTGAGGTATCCTAGCCGCTGCCTTCAAAACAAATCATCATAGTCCTTCGATACAAAGATCATAAGACCCACGATGTCGCCTCCGAATACATGATCTTGACCCTCGATTGTCGCCACGAAAATGATGATAGTCCCTTCGAATGTGCTAGGATACTTCCTACAAGTTGCTTTCTATGACCATCACGATGTCCCTTCGAATGTCCCCACATCCAGCGATGAGCTACCTTAACTAATGGTACGGTTAGCACTATTCTAAAGGAACAGAAGTACAAAAAATGACCAATTCAGTGGGTAAATAAGTCTTTTAGTTGCTTGCTCTACAAAATGCTTTTCACACCACACACTTTTCAAAGTTCAAACTCTTTCAAAACAAAACATTTCGAACACTTTGTATACCTCCTACATGAGTCATTACAAAGTCAAAGCGAAATGCCTTTTCAAAACATTTTCTTCAAACACAGAAAGCAATTAAAAGTGATCTAGAGCAACTAAGAGCCCGTAGATAACTACGGATGAAAGGGTGCTAATACCTTCCTTCATAACCATTCTCCGATACTCGAATCTAACGAAGGTCTTTTCTGTTACTTTTACCTTCCCTTAATTGGATAAAAATAAAAGTCGGTGGCGACTCTTGCTATCGCACATTTGATGAAAAAAATCCTACAAAGTCGAGTTCACGTGTTACAGGCGGCGACTCTGTGAGGATATTACCTAAAGAGAGAATGCCTTAAGGATTTCTAGATCATTTTAGCTTTTCTGTTTGACTTGCTTGCTTTACTTTAAAGGGTTGCTTGGGTATTATATTGTTGGGGATCCTACACGGATCCGGGTTTCCTTTAGGTAAGTAGCATTAGATCATCGCGACCGCTAGGCGTTATAACTAAGCGGTCAACATGATGGCTACGTTAGCGTGACACTTTGGTTGTCCGATACTCCTCATTCCCAAGTTGAGGATAGTATTTGGCTTCGCGTGGTGTCATCAATAACTAAACTTTTAAACCTAATTGACCCATCTTAGCCATTAGATGGTAGCGAGATGGTGGCTTTGGTGTAGACAGGGGTTGGTTGATACTCGATGCTACGCTCATTGAGATCGAGACTTTGGGACATTTCGATCGACCATTTGGCGTCGTATTGAAATAAGCGCCTCGAGAAAGATCAATGATGTGAGATTCCTAGAACCCGTTACTATTATAGGACGGATGAACCAACTCAAACTTTGGTGGGGTAATCACCTATACCTCTTGCAAGCCTTAAACCTAGGCTCATTGTGAATTGCTTGTGTGTGCCAAACATGACATCATGACATCATTCGCATTGCATATCATTTCTAACTATTTCAAGGACCTAGGGATTTATCTTTGCTCTGTTTTTTAGGGTGTTATGGCTAGAAAGACTATCCGAATCAACTTCATGGGTATACCTTCTCACTTTCAAGAATTGGTTTAGAGATTCGATCATGGTTCATCAAAAGACATGGTTATCTACTTGATTGGTTATCTCGGTTTGAAGAAGATATGATGCATGTCCTATTCCAGTTCTTTGATCCAAACACCATTGCTTTACATTCCCGAGATTATCGGTTAGTTCCTACCTTGGAAGAGTTCTCTAAGCTACTTGGGGTACCTATTCTTGACCAAATGCCATTCAGGGTTTAGAAAAGGTTCCTAAGTACGAAGACATCCATCGACTTTACATCTTAAGCTCCGGACATTGAAGCCAATTGGGAAACTAGAAGTGGAGTTAAGGGTTTACTTTAAGTTCTTATTTAAGAAAGCGAGAATTCCTCAAAGTTATGAGTTTCCATGCATTTGAAAACATTGTGGCCTTATTAATTTATGGTTTGGTTCTATTTCTAACTCGACCAATTCATAGATGTCAACGCCATCAAGTTGTTCCTTACCATAATCCGTGCCTACTTTACTTGGGATATCCTACATTCTCTCCACACTCATTACTCAAAAGACAAGGAACTCTCATGTGTTGTATCCGTTACTTTCCGGGTGGTTTATTTTGCACCTTCCATCGATTTTGAAGAACGAACAAAGGTTGAGATGGTCTCAAAGGTTAATGTCACTCTCTCATTCGGACATCCGTTGGAGCCTTTTCTCTCAAAAGGACTTCACATTCATCGAGCGTTGTGGAGAATTCCTAATGTACCACTACTTGGTATAAGGGAGGTATTACTTACAACCTTCTCTAGCTCTACGTCAGTTTGGTTTTGCTCGAAGAGATGGCCCATGATATGCTTCTCCAAGATATTGTGTTCGTATCCACGATCTCCGAATGCAAGCGAAGGTTCATACACGCTTGGGGCATGGTAAAGAAGACGATACCAAGACTTTGGGGCACCGAACTCCATTCCTTGGGAACCTTACCTCAAATGGGTGAGGCTCGAGCTCAAAACCTCATGATGCCATTCACTTTGCTTTACCAAGAATTATGGAACTGTTGCTATAGGTGACGTATCCTATCTTTTTCTCCATCCCGACATGCCTCACCGATTTTGAAGACTTGAAGAGATCCTGGATTCAACTTAAAGAAGATAGGATACCTTTGAAGCTCGGTGTTATGCAAGCGAAGAAAGTGCTAGAGTTGACAAAGCTACTTCACGAGGCGAAACATCAATGCCTACATCGGCACCAAGAGGAGCGCGTGGGAGACTTAGAGCTTTAGGATTTATGTTTTCTTTTATTTATTTGAACTATCTTTTGTACTTAAAAGAAAAAAAGAGAATAAAGAAGTACTAATAAATGTTTGTTCATTGCTTGTTTAACAAATTTAAATCTCTTAGGTCCTTGAAAACATTGCATTGCATTCGCATAAACATTGCATATCATAGCATAACATTGCATCACGGTACATTGAAGATTGGTTTTCTCATTCTCCATTATTTATTTTAGCGAAAATGGCTCTTGAACAGTCCGTCAAAGATCTCCAAGCTCGAATGCTCGGTTTCAGCAGATGTTCACCAATTGGTCCAAGGCCAAGAAGATCCGAAGAAGCTCATCAACAGAAAAGAAGGTTGTTGGTCTCCTCAACATGGGCGACGCTTCAAAGGTGGTCTTAAGAGGTCGGTCGGATGAGCTCTACGAGAAGTGTCAAGGCAGACGAAGTAACAAGGGTGATGGTAGCGGCATTGAGCCACAGAGGAGAAGAATGATGATGGCCAATACTCGATGAAGAAGATGACAAGTACAAACAACTTGAAGACCGTCGAATGTTGTGGAAAACTGAAGATGTCGGGCTGAATTTTGATGATCCGAGTCTTGTTCCCGGTGTTGTGATTCCTCCCAAGTTCAAAGTTCCAACTTTTGCTAAGTATGATGGTGTGTCTTGTCCTAAGTGCATTTGAAATCCTATGTTCGTAAGATCAATCCCCCACCGCGATGTAAAGTTGTGGATGCACTATTTTCAAGAGAGTTTGTCCGAACTCAATTGGAGTGGTACTATCGACTAGAGAATGACCGTATCCGTACTTGGGTGATTTGGTGATGCTTTCTACAGACGGTATGAGTACAATGTGAATTGACACCCACTGCATGCAACTCAAAGCATGTCTATGGGTCGTGATGAGAAGTTCAAGGAGTATGCTCGAAGTGGAGAGATCTAGCGAGCGAGTTCAACCACCTTGTCCAATAGGAGTTGGTTGATATGTTTATGGAACAGCGGGCCCATTCTTCAATCATCGATTGGAAACTCTTCACCCGTTCACCCCAATTTTGACATGACGCGCCAGTCGGTATCAAGTGGAAAGATTCATGTAGAGTCATCTTCCATTACGCAAAGAGATCTTTTGGTGGTAAGAAAGAAGCTAATCTTGTATAATCGGAAAAGCGAGCCAAGATCGACCGTGCTCAATGTGGGAGCGTTGTGATTTCCAATCCTGCATCCAGCCAACTCATTGAGACAACCGCAGTAGCCGTGAGAGCAGCCACGAGGCATTTCTGAAGATCGACATGCCATTGTCATGAGCCTTGCAACACATGTTGAAAGCGAGTGATTACCTTGAGGATCCCTCCGAATGTCAACACTTCCTCTCCGAGATACAATCCTAATGCTAAGTGTGCTTATCACTCCAATTGCCCGAGGGCACGCGACAACGACAAGTGTTGGGCTCGAAGAACAAGATTCAAGATTTGATTAAAGCTGGTGATTGAGTTCGTCCCTCTGTTGAGACTCGAATGTGATCAACGCACCTATGCCTAACCATGAGCTCCAATCTTTGTTGGAGAAGATACTTATGTTTTCAATATAGATGACTTGACCATTCCTCGATGATTGTTAAGAAGAATTTGCTTTTGCAAGCGGTGTCGACCAGGATGCCCGAGAATGTCGTTGGTGCTATCCGCACACGATGGTTGTGCTTGGTTGAGAAGGCGTGTTCGGTGCATGATGGACCACGAGATACTATTTACGAAACCCCACATGCGAGCGTGAAGAAATGTCTAAAGTTGAAGATTGACAATGAAACGACAACACGCCATCGTGGGATACCTTGGGACAGCCAAGTGGAAAGTATGATTATGGTGAAGTACCTTGTTCACGATAGCTACAAGATTCCTCTTGAAGATGTTAAAGCGTATTTGGATGGGTGACGATTTCCCGAGAAGACTATCTTTGATGTTAACACTATAAAGTTTCCTCTGCTGATCACATGCCTAGGTGGCACCTCTCATCATTACTTCTCCGGACCGGTTCCATATTCCTCCGACAAGGCCATCCCTTGGAATTATGGAGTGATGTTTACTATCATGGCGTCAAGCAGACCCTCGACCATTGAAAATCTTATAGTTGAAGTACCATTCGACATTGACAACATCAGGATCAAGTAAGGTGACTGGCCGGAAGGGTATTCTCTCGAGATCTCTCCTCCAAAGACACTGCGACTCAGCGCATTCCGTCTACTCAACCAATATCCCACTAGAGGAAAGAACCGGTGACTCATCTGCTTTCGACCAGTACCAAAGGAAGTTCTTGAAGACACCTCGAACAAGAATGGAGGAAATTAAGATTATCAAGAAAAGTGACTACAATGTTGTGGAGCAGTTGGGAGACTCGTCCAAGATCTCCATGCTTGCTGCTCTTTGCTGCAGGGCTCATGCTAAGCATTGGTGAAGTTTAGAAGAATGCTCACACCGCAAACACTACTATTGATGACCAATTAATACGTATTGCTAGCACGGCTGCGGCAACGGCACAGGCTTCTCGATCTTGATTTGACTCCTGCGGAAGGAAACACAACAAAGCCTTGCACATCTCTGGCGAATGCAAGGCGTTACTTTATCTCATGTTTTGGTGGATCACCGGCTTACTGAATATTCTTAGAAGGCGCTTTTGATCATTCGATGTCGAAGGTTGGTTCGAGACCAGTGAAATTATTGTGAGCTTTTGATGGTTCTAAGCGAGCGATGCTTGGAAAGCTCACTCTTGCTGTTAAGTCGGTTCCCGGACTTTTGATTCTACTTTCTTCGTTATGGACGTGCGTCATTACTCTTACCTACTTGGGCGCCCTTGGATACATGGGCGGTCTTATTACCTACCTTGCATCGAAGCTGAAGTACGGTGAAAGGGAAGGTTATTCACGGATGTGGTGAAGAAGAGTATATGGTCATCATCTGAATCATCCGATACCTCGAGATGGAGGGTGAATTCTTTGAGACTCTGTCGAGCTTTTGAAACAATCCCCGAGTCATGCCATGACTCTCCCATCCTCCAAGTTGCTCCCGGCTCACTTTAGGATGGCCTCGTTGAAAGATGCTGTTCTTGTTGAACAAGAGGTAGTCTTGTTTGGGGTCAACTCCACAGTCTTCCCCCAAATTTGACAAGGCGGGTTTGGGCTTCTTTATCAAGGTCGGAAGATGATGCATGTGACATGCCGGCCAACTTCCTTTCCGCATCGGTCAGTGGAATCCATGCTATAGAGGCGGCGACGACAACGACTTGACATCGTGATGGATCTTCGACTCCGGACAAAGGGCTCGGCCAGTTGGAAGGCCAGAGGCGATAAGTACGATCTCCTTTGGCGGGGAGTAATTGCTTTTGCTTTGTGTTGGCACCGTGTTTCTTTATGTTTTGAACAATAAACTTTGAAAGCCTAATTACGCTTGCGGGCATCATGGCTCGTTTGCGGAGGGTTATTATCTGTTGCTTTAGTATTTTCATTCAATAAATTCGTTGGACTTTTGCATTCAATTGTGTGTTTCTTTCTTTTACTTTATCACCTTCAAAAAGCTATGTGTTTCTTACACACACGCGTGATATATGAGAATCACTCGAATCTCGTTAATAACAGCTATGCTGTGCTAAATATGACTTAAATCATCCAAGTCTACCAAGCGGAAGATGAAAGTGAGGAAGATTGTATGAAG